>JAEAOA010000822.1:2132500-2680000 GCA_016746295.1 Potamilus streckersoni | reverse complement strand
AATCAATTACACTTTGTGATCGAGAATAGTTTTAGTGGAAAGGTTTAAGATTTCCACATCCATGTAGCATAGCCATTTTGTATCGTTATTTTTGTTGTTGCTTCACTTCTAATCTGACCAACACACATCGTAACCTCCTCTTTAAACTCCATCTTAAGCCGCTGAGATAATATGGCTGGTACTGATTGAATCATTTGTAACGATAGATTTACAAATAAGCATTGCACGACAACTCATTAAACTACAGTTCGACTTGTGCAAACTTAAATTTGCAATCTACTTCACACGGGAAAACACAAAATAATGTATGTGGATGTGGGTGGGGGGAAAACGTCGTGTTTACTGTGTAATGCTTTATGATCTGCAAGTCCCGTATTTTCATATCTTGCCAATCTAAACACATCAACAGCTGTATTTGATGTTTATACGCTCCATGTACTTGTTTTAGATACCTCTACGGAGCAATAACATCTTTGTGTTTGTTCTCGCTGACAATATCGCGCAAAATGTCCTCACGATTAACTTTGGTGGTTATAACATCACTGCGGAAGTTTTCAGGCTGATGATAGCTAACGGAGACGTCACCACAAATATCAGAACTGAGCCGATGTACTCGACGTTTCGTACTAAGTTGACCGTTGCCGAAGATTGCTGAGTGAGATGATTTGACGTTCCCAGTTCGATTGGCTCTGAACGTGGTTTTCAGGATTATCTTCGTTTTGGGCCTCAATGGTGTGTACGATGGGGACATCAATAATGATATCACCAACGTAAACAGTTTACTCATTAACGCTTGATTGCCCAGGGGTTGTTAACGTACGTCGACGAGACCTTAAGCTTGATTTATTCCACAGTAATGAAAATGCCTTCAAGATCATTAACGAAAATCAAGCCTCATTCTTTTATTTATTATCCCATCGTTCGTGAACTCTTACGCGATTACGGAAATTAGCAGGTTTCGCACTGATCAATCCGGAGACGCCGTGGCTTTCAACAATGAAAGAATCACTTATCATCTGCATTTATGACACCGAGCTTCTAAGCGACGCTAATCTGCATAAAGACAGAGACGTTCTGTGTCGCAACTGGCTTAAAGCAAACAATAGCGGGTACAATTATTAAACATGAGAACATCCAGCACAGTGCTAAGTAAAATCATCGGTGGATTTTTATTTTCTTCGATTCATTTAGCGTTACCGGGAATTTCCACAAAAATCGCTTCGTTTTTGCTTGCAAAGACGCAGAACTCGTGGAGAGCGGGGTCACATCTGCCGCCGTAACTTCAGTAGGACAGAAAATCGCGAGTAAAATTGCGGAAGTGAGTGGCATTTTCCCTCTCACACCAGATTTCTGCTTATATAGTCCCTTATTCAGGATTCGGGAGGATGAAGGGAAATTAAAAATGATTGAGAAGAAATTGTGTACCATGTAAAATTCATGTAGAAAACGAGGAATATTACTTTTTTTTATTTATATATGCGTATTATTGCGCCATGGGTGGATCACAATTTGATCTACTAATAGCATTGGTATATCAAATTGCTTTATACTAACACTTTTAAAGCCATGCTATTTTTTTGGTGTTTATAAAGCTCCTTTATTTACCAATTACTTTCATTTAACTGAAAGTGTGATCGGTCAAAGTTGTAGATTATTAATGGCGCGTGTTTGTGAGTGTGTGTGTGTTTATGAGAGAGAGAGAGAGAGAGAGAGAGAGAGAGAGAGAGAGAGAGAGAGAGAGAGAGAGAGAGAGAGAGAGAGAGAGAGAGAGAGAGAGAGAGAGAGAGAGAGAGAGAGAGAGAGAAACCTTGATTCAAAACTCCGTAGGGTACTAGTTTAATTTCTCTAACTTTTATTATAGTATTGTTTGTATTAAACTATTTAATACTGCCCACTATTATCAAGATTCTACTACAGAATCCAGAGATAACACTGTCTGTTCTGTCTGGTATATATTTATAATTCTTTTATAATTCTTTGTAATAAAAAATCCTATATACCTTGATTTCTTTCATAGGTATCTGGAACGACTATATGTGTGTGTGTGTGTGTGTGTGTGTGTGTGTGTGTATGAGGATTATTTCCAAGGTCGTCGTGCGAGTGTGTCTGCTACGCACGAGCCCATATAACACCAACTCAGTGCCATCATGATTTTGGTGATGCGCGCTTAGTCGTGACGGTATATGGACTGGTGCGTGCAGGCAAAATGATCGGTGCTATTTACGTGCGGACCTGGGTTCGAAACTCCGTAGAGTACGAATTTAATTTCTCTATCATGTATGATAGTGTTGTTTGTATTAAACTATATATATATATATATATATATATATATATATATATATATATATATATATATAAATATATATATATATTTATATATATCTATCTATATATATATATATATATATATATATATATATATATATATATATATATATATATATATATATATATATATATATATATATATATATATATATGCCACATCCATTAAGAATAGCGTGTAGCGTGGCTCTGAAAGGATTAGTATATGCAATTTGATATACTAATACTATTGGAATATTTATTTGTGATCTGCTCATGGCGCAATATTACTAATATAGAAACAGTCTTGGAACTGTGTGCTGTCTGTTCTGTTCGTTTATATCAGTGATAAATATGGCACCCAATAATCATTAGTGACGTATAAAAAAAACTAGAAAAAGTAATAATACTCCACGATATCTAAATAAAATTAACATGAAATTCAATCTCATCCCAGTCCTTTCCTTTTCCGTTTCCCCATCCCCTCTCACACATAAAGTACAAAGCACGCAGAAATCTGGAGTGAATTAAAAAATAGATCGGGCTGGATGAAAACATTGAAGTTGAACTTGCAACAAGTAACCTACAAGTAATACAGTTTGTAATAATAGTATATATACCCTTCCCTTCTAATCTATCTACAGCGTTCATATCATGAATGATACAAAGTTGCAATAGCCTCTTTTGCTTACGGGGTCGAAAATCCATGGAAAACCAATCAAGGAACCAGCAAGAAGTAATTCAAACATTTAAATGTATTCAAGTTGATCTCAATCATTATTATGATTTACTTAATAATACTGAACTACTGAACATACAAGTGTTCATATCTCCATTTCTATTTTTATTTCTTTCCGTTGGTTTGTGTGACCATATTTTGTCATCATCTATAGGTTCAGAGACAGCATCGCGTGGCACAAGCGAGAGAGAGAGAGAGAGAGAGAGAGAGAGAGAGAGAGAGAGAGAGAGAGAGAGAGAGAGAGAGAGAGAGAGAGAGAGAGAGAGAGAGAGAGAGAGAGAGAGAGAGAGAGAGAGAGAGAGAAACATATATATATATATATATATATATATATATATATATATATATATATATATATATATATATAATAAAAAAAGCATTAGATTTTAATCAATGATTTTTATTCTGTATGTTACAAATAGACTTTCATTCAGTCAAATGTCGTCTTGATAAAGAACACTTATTCACATACAATTATCTTTCGACCCATTAGAACATCCATTTCTGGTGAACAGAAAGAGACGTCAGTGGAAAATGCTATGAACTGGCACGAACTGCTGTAAAGGACACCTTCCTTATCCACGATACCTAAAACGGAGAATAATGATGCATCAATCTATCTATCTATATCTATCTATCTCTATATCTATATATCTGCTTATGTCTATGTCTATATATCTGCCTAAGTCTATATCTCTGTAAATGTCTATATTGATGTCTGTCTCTCCGTCCGTCTGTCCATCCATCCATCCATCCATCCATCCATCCATCCATCC
The DNA here is from genome assembly GCA_016746295.1 of Potamilus streckersoni. Lineage (NCBI taxonomy): Eukaryota > Metazoa > Mollusca > Bivalvia > Unionida > Unionidae > Potamilus > Potamilus streckersoni. The sequence continues at coordinate 2,676,181 of JAEAOA010000822.1, read as the reverse complement.
ATCCATCCATCCATCCATCCATCCATCCATCCATCCATCCATCCATCTATCTATCTATCTATCTATCTATCTATCTATCTATCTATCTATCTATCTATCTATCTATCTATCTATCTATTTGTTTGTTATTGTTCGGTATATGAAGTTTTATTTTTTGTGTTTATATGTGTCATTAATCAAGTGCTTGAAGCATTTGTTAAGTGTTTCATCCTGATATTATGGCGAATTATATCACTAAATCTCTGTTTATTTCTTATTAGAATTTGACAACGTATCATGTTTGCAAAATATACTCCATCATTATTTAATAAACGAGACATGCACAAGCTACCAGCCATAGAAGATGTACTATCCACACTTGAGATATACACGAAAAGCGCATGCATTGGGGTTTAATTATCATCCTTAGTGACCTTTATTCACGGATCTCCATTTCTTTCCTACTAAATAAACCGCTTGAATATTGATTTATTTTTAATCACATCATGTTTAAAAATGCACGTGTGTGTGTGTGTGTGTGTGTGTGTGTGTTCTAACAATTATACATGATTGTTATGAAATTAAAAACTGCACTTTGAGACACATAAACACAGATATATAGTAATATTATCTTCGGGACAACTATGTATATATTAGGAAATTTTCATTTCTTAACCAAAACATATCTATAGAACCGTACTCTATACTAGTGAACCTTTTTCACACCATTGGAAGTCATGTCATATTGTTCTTTTTCTTCAGTATACGTTTCAGACTAACGTTTTTCACAATTGCCTTTTCCACTTCAGAATGGTAATCTATCCTAAATATGACCTCTTTGAGTGACCATGCTTTCCTTAATGCTGTGTAGATTCGTTTTTCAAATACTGTGTGTAATTAAGATAGAAAGATTGGAGTTGTATAATGATGCATGCGAAACTATTCAGTCCGTGATTCACGTCTGACTGAATCAGAAAGTATAATTCCTCAATGTACTTAGATATATCCTTTTCTAGCAAGTAAAGTCGAGTTGATAGGGACAAACATTGCTCTCGTAAAGATGGCATATCTCAAAAAGGAATATTTCTATGGAGGTAAAAATATTATTCACATGACGGTAATACATTTCACTGAATTGGTATAATAGTAGATCTTGAATGTTCAACATATCTAACAGCTTTATTGTATTACTAGCGTCTATCGCCTCTTTTAAAAATACAATTTAATTCAAAATAAGAAAAGCTTTGGAACACATTCTGTCCTGAAACGTTGCATTTTCCAAGTTGATATTTAGTAGCAGTTACAGAACATGTTGCCAACGTTCCGATTTCGTAAAGCACTATATCAGGGTAATAAATATTTTACAAAAATAACACACAACACGAAATTTTACAACAAAGAAATCAGCTATGTATATGATCAAATCACGGTGAATCTACTCTAAGGGGTTGTCCATAAAGGACGTCAGCAGATAATACTTGTTTTCTTAACCCTCCTCTTCCTTGTCCGCTTTTGTCCACATGTGGTTTACCCCCCATACACCTCACCCCATCCACCCCACCCCACCCACCCCACACACCCCACCCCACCCACCCCATCCACCCACCCCACCCCACCTACCCACTCCACCCCACCCCATGCCATCCCAATCCTTCCCACCCACCCCACCCACCCAACCCCACCCAACCTACGGCTGCAGACGTCCCCATCTAGCAAAAGTGATATGTGGACCATGTAATCAACCCGAAGTACTGGGAGCCAGACGTATGCATTAATGCAAACCCATTCTTATATATTCTATGGCACGAACAAATTGAAATTAATAAATAATTTAATTCTTAAGGATGACCCATAAATAATATCCGCATAACATACTGGAATACACGCCCAAAAGCAGCTGTTCAATACAGAATATAATAACAAAAAATAATAGCTTGCATACGTTCGCCAGGTCCTTTACACTCCCTCTCCCTTGTCTGCAGTTGTCCGCATTTGAACCCTCCTCCATCTTTTCTACGTTGCCAAGGACACAAAAAAGTGAAATGAGGTTGCTCTTGAATTTACACAGATATGCATCTTACCAGCAATGATATAAGTTTTGCCTGCGTACAAAGGACGGCCGCAGTCACTTTCAGAATGGGGCATGACCACGAAGAATGTACCATTGCGTACGGCTAACGGATTGGAACCATTCTGAAAAGATAAAGTTTAACTACGAATACTTTCCGCTAATGTTGCTTTTGATTCAACAAAATTAATTAAGGTTTAAATATGCAGTCGTATTACTCATTTCATAATTAAAACTAAATATTATCATTCAGAGTCGGCTCTCAGATTTTTTCAGTTATAACAGAAGTTTATTGTCCAGTCATAATACAGGATGGAGCAAATAAAATCTTAATATATCTTTGGACGCGTTTGTCTGTTGTAATTAATAGAAAAATATAAAATCAAATTTAAGTTCATAACTTTATCAATCTAATAAGGAGGGAATTCTGGGTCTTGCATGATCGTTACTGGTATTGTTAATGTGTGGCTTATGTATTTATTTCATGCAGATCGGTTAGCGCCACGTGTCATATGCTTCCCCCAAATCTAAGGTACACTTTAATGCCGTTCATCTATATTACTTACAGTTATCCAATGAGCTGGAAATGTATTTATAAGCCATTGTCTCATGATTGATATCTACTGGGCCAATGTTTATTTAACTATAATCTTTTTATAGAAAAGGGAACGTGGAGAATAAAATTATCTGAATGTGAAATAAACATTTCTAATTAAAAAAAGAATTAGACGCAATATAACATACACAGTAAAGTAAATGCAAAATAGATAAATGTGTATGGCATATGACATTCAAGTATCAACAGGGAGGGTGAACCCTACAAAGTTCTGCTCGAGCCCTTTACCTAAAGAAAGGTTGCTACAATTGGCTGTAAAATAAGGTCAATAATTCTAAACCAAAGTCTCTAAATGAGTATATTTCCAGACGGTTAAAACAGGTAATATGAATCGTTTAGGTTAGCTCAGCTTTCTTACTGTTGACGTATTTTTTTTCTCAATTTTTTTTAAAATGGGATTTCGTTTACTTGTGAACCGGCACTCAATTTTTGAAGTTTACTCTACCTGCTGATATAAATTAACCAAAGATTTTATCCAGACCTTTACGAAATCTGGATCTTAGGTAATGTAGATTTTTTGTTATAAATCCGAACTGAACAGCTTGTGCTTCTGAAAAAAAGTTTTTAAATTTAATCATGTCTATATCCCCTGAACACCAAGTATAATAAATATTTTGTAGAGTATAATTATATACTCCATTAAACACAAGTAGAATATTACAGTTATCTCTGATCACCTTAGGTGTCTGTGTGTATCGTTGTGTAACATAAATCACATCTGTGTTTTTATGTCTACCTCTGGAAAATAGTCTAGCTGGATTTGATTCTCTGTCCAGTATCATATCATCATATACTACAAGATTATTAATGAATCCATCTAAGTCATCTATAGATGGAGCTTCATCAATATAAGTGATACAATCAGCAATATCGTCGTCGTCTTTATTAAATGATTTCACTTTCTCCTCAAAATTCTTAAGTAGCAATGCTACTCCATCTCAACTATCTCATTATCAAATTTAATAATAGTTGTGTTTTACCTAATCCAGATGGACCTATTATTATTATCCTTATCGAATTTGGTAATGCTGGATGGTGCTTTGCTGGTTTCTGTTTTTGTGTCGCCGAAAATTCAATTATTGTATCCATATTCTTAAAAACATGAGTCTATATTTTGTTCGATGTAGATTATCTACACCCACTACCAGATTGACAACGATAATAACGAAAACTGAACGACGTGCATTAACAGGTGAATGTGTAAAATGTGGTACACAAAATTATAAATTTATCTCCATGTCTGATTCAGGGACAAAGACAGGTGGAAATATTGCTGCTTCTTTAGGAAAATTACCTGGATTACAATGGGCTAAATACGCCGGGGAGAAACACCTTCCAGGATATAATTATTGTGGTCCTGGAACTCGACTTGATAACCGACCTGATGATCAAGACCCACCAAGTCCCAGAAAGCATCCAACAAATAAGATTGATCAAGCATGTCATGTTCATGATGTTGATTATAAAAGTAAATATTTGCAGCAGCTGCATCTCGCAGATATAAAATAGATTCATACATTAAATTCTATACCTAATAAATCTCTCAGAGAAAAACTCGCTAGTGTTCTAGTAAAATCCGCTAAAGTCAAAGGTGATTTATCCATGCTCAATGCACTCTCAACAACATCTATGGCAAGTTAAACAATGCCATTCAGTACAAGATTTTGTACTCCGCCTGGAATTTCAACTTCAATATTCTGTCGTCGATTATCTTTTGGGCGATAACATAATCGAACAGGTAGATTGGAAAAGTTTTCTTTATATAACGTAAATAATATCTTTTGCAATTCATCACGAACTATCTTTCTACTGCGACTATCAAATCAGCAGGCTTCCATAAAGTCCAAAAATCATTCATAGTTACTTTACTCATTATCTCTCATTGTATTTTATCTTACTGTAGTCTGGTTAATCTTTTCAACTCTTTCAGCGGCCCATCAATAGCTTTGTGGTCATCATTTTATTTCCTCGTAATAATCTACATTATTCTTTAACCATTCATGTGGAAACTGCCAAACGAAGGGTGGTGGTTGACCATGATCGCCACACATAATCACAGCAGTATTCTTTGTAAAAAACCAATCAAGAAATGTTTTTAGTGTTTCTTACGATACCGTGTCCACCTCGTCCCACATAATATACTTAGGTATATATTTTTCATCCCTTCGCTCAGGAGTCCACTTATATCCACACCATCTAAAGAAACTATGATATGTACATGTTTGACTCCTCATTCTTTTATCTCTGACGAGTTTATGGTCAGGTGTCAAAACAATCTTATCTGAATGATTGTCGATAAATAATTTAATCGAACGAGTTGTTTTTCCTGAACCCCCATACCCATTAAGATAAACAGTCTTATGTCTAGCCACAGGATCGTATACAGATGGTGCAGATAACTTTGATATTCGATTATTATATTTGTAATATATTTCCTTAATTTCCAAGTCGTCAGATTCAGAATAACTGAGTATATTTTCTTCTTTTATCCTCCATGTCCCTCATTCACCATTACCGAGTAGCGGTTTTAATAAATCCTTATATTTTTATATATGTAAAATGAATCCGCAGAGACTCTAACAGTGTAACGAGGAAATCTATCATTGACAGTATATTTATAGAAAACATATGCTAGCATCGAAGATCTTAAATGAGTATACCGCGGTAATTCGTTATCAATATAACACACGATCGTACCTAGTTTGGTCCCATCTGATAACTAAGCATTACATAAGTTTATAAATGTGTTTTTCTCCGTTGTATCAGCGATCATAAAATATAGATTAGCATCGTCCATAATCAATCTTGTACATTGTCGTTTATAATTGTATGAACTACCTTGAGTAAACTTACCGATTATCTTTCTACCAAGATTTTTTTGCGCATATTTCATCCTGCTCGTCACTGCATTTACGTATATTATCATTAATTTTAATAAAGTCATCTTCATTAAGATCAGGAAATTCTTTCCTGGCATCTTCAAAATTAAATCTATCCGGTTCTGGTAACCAAACTTGCTTTTTGTGGACTATAGGATATAATTGCTTCATTTACCGTCAATGATATTAAAATTCCAGCATCAAGCATATATCGCAAAAATACGATTGGAACCCAACATTATTCTGAAAAATGTCTTCAAAACCAAACCTAAGTAATCGGATGGAGATGTTCTTATAACTCGATTGATTCTAGGTAAGCAAATCCTGTTAAGTCAAAATCTGGTAAGGGTCCGTTTATCGAAATTTTGGTCATCTCAGGTTTAGGATGTCCTAGTCTCTGAAAGTATTTAGAACATTTTCCATATCCGAGAAACTCACAGGATAACATGCAGCCATATCAAATGAGATAAAGTCACTATAATCGTAATTAGTATTCCATCATCCACATCGTCCATATTCTATACAACTTTTATGTACATTTTCAAGAAATTCTAATCGTGTCGTTTTTCATGAATTTTCTCCAATGCGAAATGGGCCGCAACCGATGGTACGGTAAAACAATTATTCAATAGTTGTCTAACTTTGACATCGTCAGAAGTATATTTTATTGCATGATTTCTCATTCCTCATAAAGAGATAGAGAGCAGATAGGCAGAGAAATTATCACGCTTCATTATATATTCTAATACTATTGAGAAAAGGGGTAAAACTAGTTTTTATCAGCGTTTTGAGAGAAATATATATTTTTTTTATAATAAATGTGCAGATAGAGATGGTAATAAAATATATATTATCTTTGATTTGTCAGAGAATATAAAACATTTTTTTCGCGATTTCTTCTTTTAGCTAACAGGCACTCAATTCAAATAAAAATCTGTTATAAAAATATTAAAAATGAATATTGGAGAACAACACTCAGCTAAATTAGCTCGAGATCGATTAGAAACAATTAAAATTATTTACCTGTACGTGATGCCGTCAAACAACAACTACAATCACGTCAAGAATCTTAAGAGGTTACAAAACAATTATTTTAAACCTGTCACAGAGACAATTAAACCTCTTCAACCTTCGTTAGAGAAAACCACTAAAGCAACTGGATAAATAGAAGAAAGGACAAAACAGACAAAAAAGATTCTTAGAAAACTTCTGCCGAAATAACTGCTGATCAACCAATGCAAGAAATATTTGAAGGTATTGACCAAGCTCGTACTGAAATAGGTGATATGAAAGGTCGCATACCGGAACCAGAAAAAGAATCAGAAGCAAGAGCCAGGTTTAATTTGGTTGATAAATTTGATGAATACGCTATTAATCGTAACAGAAAAACCAAAGATTTTAAATTACATAAGATTACTGTAAAAAGTAATTAAGATCGAAAGCAATTTTTAAAAATCTTACTTCGCTGATGATTACGAAAATGACAATACTTGATACATATGTATATATCGAATATACTATTGCGTTAATCAAGCTCGAGACAGCGATTCAAGATATACTGATTATAGGGAGAGGATAAATAACTATCTTGCACATGAAGTATCACCACCACAAAAACAATCACCATCACCAACATTAATACAACAAATATCTATGCATACACGACAACAAAAATTATTGTCACAATCTCCAAAACAACAAACACAACAAGAACCAGCACAAACATAAAGTGAGGAAGAAGAATATTGGCCGTCAGACACCTCTTCTGGAAGTGGTTTTACCACACAAGGAATTGGTCTCAATCTCCTAGCAATGTCCTTTCTTATCTTAAACGGTTAGAAATTCTTACTGGAGGAAAACGAGCTGGTAATAATTCCACAGATATCATTAATGAAGCAGATGATATTTGTAAACGATTATTTACTGTCGGTATCATGGATATTAATATGTATTAATATCTCATTAATGAAATCGCCAATGATTATTATAACGACTGAGTATGTAATTGAATATAATGCCTATAATAAAATGATAGTACACCAAACATAGCAGGGTGATAAATTGTAGATTACCGTTATATAAAACAACTTACGAAGATGAACTAGGTGATATTGTTCACGGTATATTTAGAAGAATAGCCCCAAAAGCAATACCGATTGCAAAGCAACTGGAAATGAAAGCTATTGATGTTGTTCGTGAAAAAGGTATAGGTGCTGTTTGTAACGTTGCTAGTAAACCATTCTCAGCAATCAAAGGTAAACTAGCACGATTAATACGCAGTGCTAGCGGTCCGTGCTCAGCCAGTGAAATTACATAGGACTGAAGTGATGACCGCAAATCTAAGTAAAATAATAAGTCAGGTTGCTAACCAAAAACTAGCAGAGTAGGCTGATGTGCCATTATCAGTAAAAGAAAATAATATTACCGCTAGTCTGATAGCAGGAAATGGCCTCACTTACCGAAGTAATCTTCGTTTTAGACGATAATAATTATAATAATTATGTTTAGACGTATAGCCCATCCACCATTCGACATGGTCGCAGAGGTACTTAAAGATGAAACTGTACGTGATTTTTAATATTATTCCTATCAGGAACGAATTAGATCAGCATGGAAGAATTGAATTTCTGGTTCATGATACAAGTAGATATTTCTTACCCGCTGAAACATTTATTGAAGTTGAAGGTGAAATTATAAAAGCAGATAATACTGAATATAACGCTGATATTAGTGTTGGTTTTGTTAATAATGGTATTATGGCGTTATTTGACAGTGATACGTACATGATTGATGGCAAAAATATTGAATCAATTCAGAAAGACGTTGACGTTGCTACAATACTCGGTCTTGCAAGATACTGCGATAATTATTCAAGATAAGCTGGTCTATCAATGATTTTTGTGAAAAATATTTCTAATTCTCCGGAATACCAATAATACGAAATTATACAACCAAGAAATAATGCTAGAAACGCCTCGGCAGACGTAGAAAATATGATTTTTAATGTAAATGCAGATTTTAACTTAGGATTTAGATCACGTAGAGCAATTTCAAAAGGTAATAGCATAGTGTTGTCATGTGCAACTCCACTATCACATATCTTTGGATTCTGTAGAAATGTCAGGAAGGTTATTTTCGGAGCCAGACATACGGTTGTACTAGTAAGAAAGGCTACATACAATGATGCAATATGGAGACCAGCCGGTGATGTTGGTAGAGTAATTCTTACAAAACTTGGATTGTGGATGCGGATGATGACTCCAACAATATCTTAAGAAAATCGGTTACTATCTTAAGTATTTATACCACAACATTTCCATGGTGTCATCATACAACAGATACGGAAGAAACATTCATGCAGATAGGGTATGATGAAAAATTAACTGCAGCTACTTACTGGTGGTGTCTGGAATTCGTCGCTGAAAAACCACATTTAATTACTTAACGTCATAGTATAATGAATCAAATGACTCCGTCATCTATCGACGTTCAACGTCACAGATATAATCAAGCATGTGAATGCCTAACCGAACTAAAAATTAACAATTAACAATTATTCAGAAAAAGTAAAAAAGATATCGCAGACGTATCGTTGTCATTGAAATAGTTGTTTATTCAGTTTCTTCTATTGCTGCTGGAGGCAAGTTTATATTATCAACGTTAACAATGACAGCTCCAGCAGTTATAACAATTATCGTTTCAACTTCAACGACTATAACAGGTATTCTCAGTATTATTGCTAAACTGATAGCTACATGTGCAAATGATAAATTGCGTGAGTATATGATAAAATCACACACAGCAACAGCAAGCTATTCAAAATAACTTAGTGACGGTAAAATATCTGAGTAGGAGTTAGCAAAGATAATGAAAACCTACGATGAGGCATTCAGAATCGTTAATGATTCTGCTGATAATAACCAAATAAAAAATGGAGAATTAAACAATAACAAAAATAATAATGTCAGCGTCTGAAGTTAGTTCGGAGAATGAGTTGAGAGAGTTTTTACAACAGATCGTCACTAATACAACTGTCAAAAACTACGATAAATCAATAAGTTTAACCAATCCTGAAGTTAGCGTTAACATTCCAACCGCAATTCCAGTAAAGGAAATAGCATTAGCACAATTCATGTTTATTTATTATAGCTGGCCTAATATTAGATCAACCATTTGGTGGACTACATCGAAATAATTCAATAGTATTCGCAAATAAGAATAAACATGATGGAACTCCCGATTGGCAAGGAGTTAGTATTCCAATTGGCAGTTATCAAATAGAGAAAAAGAATAAAAAAGCAATTATTGTTTAAGAACCTACATTATCATCAGTGATTGAAATAAATTCTCCTGATTATGCTGTAGATATTTATCAAAGTTCGATTATATCAGTACTAGATTGGCCTGAAGTTGCACCAGCGATCCGACTTTATACAACTTCTAGAATATCGAACAGAAGAAATTCCTATCCATGGTGACGATAGTTTGGTGACGGAGTTATACATTATATAAATAGAACAGAAGTCCCTTTTTAAAAAAAAATAATTGATGGTACAAAAGGTAAATTAATAGTACTCGATGTTGTTGAAATAAATTCATATGCTAGTACAATTAAAACTGAACATGAGCGTTTATTTGCTTATCCAAAAATTTTCAAGCATTAATGTTTCTTACAATTATGATTTAAAAATCAAATAAATGAAACATTACAACATTTGAATCAAGTTACTTCAGACCTAGCGTTCATGAATGATATTATTGATAACAGAGAAAATCGATTATTTAACCCAACAGATGGAGTCTATAGAGCGTATATAGTTAATGAAGACTATCCAGTTCAGCGAGTTAGAGCAAATAATCTAGTCACGACAGTATTTCTGAAACATTTCGGAATTACAAGAGAACAACTTCCAATATTTATAATTCCGGGATTTAATTGTGAAGAGTAAAAGAAATCAGTTAATGATCTTGCTGATGAACACTATAAAAGAATATGTGATTCATGGAGAAATTAATCCCGCCACCAACAAATCTCAGATATAATAATGACCCATTTGGAACAGGTCGTCATATTTCACCTAAGATTGTTAATATAACATCAACAATAAAAGTGAATCTAGTATGCGATATACTTGATAGTAGTTATGACGTAGATCTTTCAAAGTCTAACCAGGCCTAGCAAGAATATATATTATATTCATCCAGCATTCAAGCGCCACCCGGGTGGTTCATTGCATCTGAGCCAATAATCCAAGTCTACCTGCGTGTACATAATCCAGTATTGTCAAGAATGAATTTCCAACTCACAAATCAGGATGGCAATATTGAGGACCTTAGAGGAGAGACATTATATATTAATTTGTACATACGGTCGTATAATAAATATTATAATTAGGAGAAAAAAGTCTTTGAACATTATTTTTATAACAATAAATCTATATTACCCAAGATCCAGATATCGTATAGGTCTGGATAAAATATTTGGTTAATTTATAGCATCAGGGAGGGTGAACGGCGAAAATTGAGTTCCGCTTTGCAAGTAAACTGAATCGTGAAAACAAATACTTCAACAATAGGGTTAACAAAAATGAGCTAAACTAAACGATTTATATTGCTTGTTCTTAAGCGTATGGAAATATACAATGTTAGAGACTTTGGTTTAGCGTTATTGACCTTATTTGTTTCAGCCACTTGTAGGAACCTTTTCTTAGGTAAAGGGCTCAAGCAAAACTTTGTAGGGTTCACCATTCCTGCTGCTGGGGTAGCACTATTAAAAAGCAATTGATCATCCATTTGTTCTTATATTCATTTAGATATTGTGAGGCTAATCTCCACTACAGGAAGTATAGGATGTTTGATTAAATACTACTACTACTACTACTACTACTACTACTACTACTACTACTACTACTAGTAATAATAATAATAAATTGCTATTTTCATTAATCATTCTGTACGTAACTATTTAAATTATTGTCCGATTATATAAAAAATAAAGGGATTTATTTAAAGATCAAAGATGTATTTACTTACTTTATATATTCTTTCCAGATGCATCATGTAACCTGCGCAGATACCAAGATCGTCAGGGTCATCACGATTTCGTGATGTCTCCACCATGTGTCCACCCATCACTGTTCCTTCGACGACTGTTGTACAGAAATTGTTTTTGTATACTGACGATGCTTTCAATGTATGTATGTATGTATGTATGTATGTATGTATGTATGTATGTATGTATGTATGTATGTATGTATGTATGTATGTATGTATGTATGTATGTATGTATGTATGTATGTATGTATGTAAGCATGTAAATATGTACGTATTTATGTATGTAATTGTATGTTTGTATGTATGTATGTACGTACGTACGTACGTATGTATGTACGTACGTATGTATGTATGTATGTATGTATGTATGTATGTATGTATGTATGTATGTATGTATGTATGTATGTATGTATGTATGTATGTATGTATGTATGTATGTATGTATGTATTAAGTAAGTAAGGAAGTAAGTAAGCATGTATGTATGTATGTATGTATGTATGTATGTATGTATGTATGTATGTATGTATGTATGTATGTATGTATGTATGTATGTATGTATGTATGTATGTATGTATGTATGTATGTATGTATGTATGTATGTATGTATGTATATATGTATGTATGTATGCATGTATGTATGTATGTATGTACGACGATATTAATTTCTCTTATGAGTATTGTTGTTATCAGTTGGTAAGTTTTGCTTTTTTTACTGATTTTTTAATGGGAATATTGAGCAAATATATTATTATTTCTTCCGAGTTTATCAACTTTTTCTTGCTCATTTCTGCTTTTCATTGGATGCATATATCATGCTGACTATTGTAGCACCAATTTTATTTTCGTGGTCGACGTTAGCAATAGCATACTTATATTTTCCTCCTTTTGCAAGTACACAATTTTCGACATGCTTAATTTGGATTATGCTTATATGCAAGTACTTGGGGGATGAACCTTTCTTTTTTCTTTATAAATATAACATTTATTTCTCACAGTCTGATATATGTCACGATTTAAAATGAAAGTCCGGGAGGAAAATAGTTATGCTCTACAGAAAATGTATAGAATCAAAGGAAAAAAGAGGAATGGGATTTCAGGAATTTATTTGCTTAAGAACAGATACATGAGCTTGGCTGATTTCTAACAGGTCATTATTCACATATGTGTATTATGATAAAAAGAAAGTGACATTGACCAGACTCGCTTTCTGTCATACATGGACAGGTAAGAAGCTTAATTTGGTAATAGATTGGACAGGCTTTGTGTTGACGTGGCGTGAATGTTTTGAGTAAATTAAAAATTACCCACACTTGGAATGAAGCTATGACCAATACCGGGGTCCATTTTTCGACACGATATGCAATTAATAATAATGAGAGACAAAATTCGAATCATTTTTTCCACTGAACCTTTTTTCAAACTTAAAAAGTTATATGTTCCTGTTTGACTGATCAGCGATCAGAAAGCAAAACAGCACACACAATGGCATATGCAAGTGTAAACATGGGACCCAATAGTAACCCCTTGGTAAGCCATGCAAACTGTACAGTGTGTGTGTGTCCTGACCGTCCATGTGACAGAATCTTATTGATTATGATGTCGACTAAAATCTAGCTCATCCTTAAAGATATAAACCCACCGCACGATTATAAACCATTTCCGGCTTTTCAAACTTACCAGGTTGCCGAGTAATACAATAATATTGAACACACGACATCAAGACCCAAATTCATTCCTCCCTTCAGAACATGACACAAAACGAGCAGCATGTTCTATCTTGATTTGAGAAAAGGAAAATAAATTTTAGGTAGTTAGTAGGATCTATTAAAACGTGCTTGGCGTTTTTAATTTTCAGCTGAGTTCTAGAGTGATTGTAGCTTGTTGTTGTTAAGCTCGACGATAGAAGCAGACATATTGTGAGGAAACATATATAAATATTTATAATGTGTACATATACTATATATGTTTGTCGTCTACTAAATGCATATTTGTATCATATACCTTACGACAGCTGTAATATACACGAGTTATATTCTGTTTTGCTTTTATTCCATAGTTACACCGAAAACTAACATTTTCTGTGATTTGCTCACTTAATGTTTCATTTATGTTATTGTTATGGCGGCTGCCAGATATCTGTGGAGTCTAAAGCGCTCATCTTGACTGATCACTACAATCTCACCTCCGTTCGAGTCGGATCGAGACGCGGTCTCTGTCACTGTGGGTATGAGAGTATAACTTTCCGTATGTCGGTGTTTTTTTCCCAAGGTTTTCCTGGTTCTTCTTGCACGAGATATACTGACCGCCTTGTGTAACCTATTACGTACTGAAATATGGCGTTGAACCCACCAGAATAACAATACTGTTATGACTGCATTAACGTCCTAATCTGTTTGCCAAACGCGTTTGATTGATTGTTTTACAAAAGAATGTTAACATATTTGTTTTTGCAGACGTGAGACAACGAAGTATTTTTATGAAGACCTTAATGTGAAAAATATTTTCTTCATTAGTAGTAGTAGTAGTAGTAGTATATTTAGAAGTAGTTGTTTTAATGATTGTCAGTATATTTATGTGGGTATGCAATAATAACAATGAAACCATTTGTATTAGTGGTGGTGGTAGTATTAATAACAGTATAAGCTGATACATTATTCTTAGATCCACTATTACCACCACCATGCTAATGATCAAATTTAAGCGCAGTTTTCCTGCTTTTCCTATTCGTATAAAAAGGTGAATTCTCGAAGTTTGTTATATTTTGACCAACCTGTTATATCACGAGTAGGACACACGATGTCTTCAATTGTGAGCATTCTCCCTGTGCATATACAGGCAGATGTGTCGTGTAAAGTCATTACCACTACCAACAGAAACTGTGCGAACATTACGTGTTTCTCCATGACGTAACCACCTTAAGAAACAAAATATTCGATTAGTAGAAGCTGTACATACGCAAAAGCATCTTTATAGCGAATATAATCTTAGGCATCAATATTAAATTATATTAACTAATGAATGGTAATCGATGCCAACAAAACTAAATTTGAACAATATTAACCAAATAAATATTGCCTATAAAATTTAAAACGTAAAGTAAACTTTTAATGTACAAGTAAAAATGCAACTGAAAAAATAAGTGATAGCAATTAAATTTGTAGAATACATGACTTTAACGCATAATCTTAAAAATTTTGAACGTGCGAAATAAATTACCCAAAATTCGCTTGTGCTTAATATTAATTATGTTGTTAAATCTAGATAAAGAATGCACAGTTTGCATTATAACAGGAATAAATATGAATTCACCTTTTCTCAGGTCCCGAATATCTTTACTGTGAATTAACATGATTCTAACAGAACCTGACCATCCGTTGATATTATTTGAAGAAGAAACGATCCGAATTTCTTTTATAGTCCAAATCAGATATCGATGTACTTTAATCTGATAGTCATATGACAGAATGACGTATTTAAGTTTTTTTTCATACATCAATGAATCATTAACTAAAATACATCATAAATCACGTGCAGAGTGTTATATTTAAACACTGAAATTCATTGACCTTCTGAGAAAACAAAATGCAAGCTATCACGTATCCTACCTATTGAAAAGCTATTTTAATATAGCTGTCCTGTCTTTATTCACTGTGTTCTAACTGTTTAGCAAACTGACAAAGCGATGTCTTTTTTCCGAATGCTTATGAGCTGTTGATAATGTGAGTATCAAATAAAAAAAAATTATAAGCAGGTGTCTGGATAATTGTACTTAAGATGTTTCTTTTCGTTAAATAAAGTATTACTCAGGATTTATATTTCGTTCCGTTTATAAATCACATCGCATATATCCTATTGCTATTGAGTTTACGGTTTCTAGTCTGTGTCGAAGAAATATACCAACATCTACGACAATTATATTCGATATTTTACATGATATAATTTTGATTTCCTAACAATCAGTATGTTGCTCTAAGTGTTTGCCACACTTGTACAAGTCCAATAACTTTAACAGCAAACCTCACATTTTTATCAGATGTAATTCAGTTAATTGGAATAATTACTAAAATATTTATTCTGTTGTTAATCATCATAAAAATGTTTTTGTATAATAAGTCATAAGACTGACTAAAAATTATACAATAAATCAAGGGGTCATAATGGGGTACGTGATGTGAATATATTGGACAAAATTATTTTGACAATATTGTTATGTGTACCAGTTCAATAAATCTCTTAATTTAAGACAAAATCATTGGACAAAAATGTCTTTACAAAATATCAACAAATATTTAGGTTCTTTACCTGATATGTTATGATTAATGGAATGGGAGTCTAAATTTAATCATCTATTTCATAGTATTTTAGCCTTTTGATTTTTACGCTAGTGTTTCTCACAATAACTAAGTTTTTCTACTTTTATTACTATTTCCTGCAATCTGATATTTTTGTCTCTTTCGAATTTTATTTGGTCCTGCCAGTAGAACACAGTAATATAATAATTTTTGGTACTTTTTCCACAATAAATACAGGTAACTTTGTCTAAAATGCATTTCAGCTACACGAATGTACAAGAAGTCAATGTTATCAAATGTATATGAAAACAGCGATTCTGTTCTTGACTAATTAATTCTCTTGTGTACACCTTTGCAATCTCAATCTTTCACCATTTTCTCATTCTCTCTAAAAATCTTACGTTTTGGAAAACGTCAATTTAAGCAAACAGGAAAGAAATTCTTTTCGTAAGTTATTTTCTATCCAATGTTTTGTGCAAAGGACATATAATCATTCGTAAGGCACAGGTCTTGTCAGGTTGTTAGCATCGCACTTAATTTTTCTCTATTTATTATGTCAACAGTGTAAAAGGTTAAATGTAAGTTTTAGTCCTTATAAAATAGTGAGGGTCAGTCTTTTTACAAGGTGTCAGCTGAAGCTTAATCATCCTACATGCATAGGCCGAACATATACAACAATAAACATAAACATAACATATTCATCTGCTATACGGTAGTACTAAAGTGGGAAATTTTATTCGATCATTGGACACAATCCACACAACACTAGAAATTGCCAAAAGCAATTCTATCTACGTGCCTCGTTTGATTTTGTATACTTTATTGTATTCCGACATGTTCATTGTTGTTTTACAAAATATGATGGACATATAACTTTGCAAACATAGTTGAATACGCATCTTATCGAATGTTGCAAATATCTACTATCCAATAGTCTGTATATCTTAGTACTTGATAATGCTTTCAAGTAAGTGAAAATTGAGATAGGAAAACTTAATAATTGTTTTGCAAAGTTAGTCGACGTCAATTAAATTGGTTTAAATTATTTATTTAAATATATCAGAATGAAAAAATGGAAGCAGATATAATAAAAAATACATATCCAGTTCAAAGAACAACAACAAAGAAGGCCTATCAATAGACAAATAAGGGACTATCTTCTACCTCGGTCTACTGTTAGAAAATAATTGGAGTCAATTTATAGATTCATGTCTTTTCTGGTTTGTAATTTCCACTGTTGGATTATGGAATATATTGCAAACATTGATGTAAAACTGCCGAATTTCTTGTATCTTTCGTGTGAGCCGGCAGAGTTTGTGTTATCACATATGTCTGACTTGTCCGAAACCCAGTTGATGGCGCTGGCTGCAGACGTTCTGTTGGGATGGGTGCGGGTGTCCTTGTATTGCTGTTAGAACTGTTTAGTATTTCTGAGAGGAGATATCGTTTGCAATTTAGACATAGTTTATACATTAGATATCATCTGTTTAATGTTTAGTAATACATATAGATATTGGCTCAGATGTAATCGTGTCTACATTTAAAGATAAAATAATTTAACCGTTTAAAATAGTTCTGTCACGGTATGTTTATTACACCCGTTGTCTTATACAAAATAGTTGTCACAGTGTTTATCTTTCGTTTTCTTTAGATGATAACAGTTGTAACACTTCAAATTTATCGTCACAAAAGCCCATGAATGAAACATCTGTTCTACAAGCTCAAAGTTTTGTTGACCTTTATTCAAAGTGACACTGTTTTGTTTAATATTTTTAAGCATCATGAATTATGGACAAGTGTCCGTCATATTGGACAAATCCGTGACATTATATTTCATCTCTATTCATGTTTCTTTTGCACTAGGCTTATGTATATCTCATATCTTCTGCTTTATAACACATACAAAACATATATATATATATATATATATATATATATATATATATATATATATATATATATATATATATATATATATATATATATATATATATATATATGATTTTGAAATTTTCAGCTTGTTGATAAGACTGTTAAGAGAAAGAAAACTCTAGTAAATATCTATAAACTTGTAAAAAGTATGCATTTGAGTTTGCACCATTACTGACATCGATCATTTGTAGTTCATATATGGTAGTTTGTAATTCCTTTCCTCTATACGTCATAAAATTAAATCTCATAATAATGTTATCTTAACTAAATTATTGTTTATAATACTATTTATTGTTATCATATTATATTCCTTTAATATCGAAAGGAGCTGTTATAGACACCTCCATTACACTCATACTCGTGGTAGACATTTTGGTATTGAACTTCCATTGACAAAAACGACTTCATCATAATTATTGGTTAAAATACTTTGTATTTTGCACAACCATTTTGACAATCTTGATGTAAGTTATAACAACCCTAATAGAATTAGACAAAATACAGCTTTTCAGAAAAATTAAAGGCAGCATGCACCAAAGATAATCGATATTTTGGCACAATGTCTTAAGTCTAGCAAATGTTTACATGTGTCAATATACCTTTATTCTTAAATGATTGCTTCTACCCAGTTATCATTGTCATCTACGAACATATATGATTCAGTGAGTAATATAACTATTGTTAGAGACATTTTGACAGTGATACAAAAAAATTCCATCTAAACTTAAGGACTGCCTAAGGTATATCTGGCAATATCCTGACGAATCTGGATACGTGTTTTCTATCGTATTCAATAGTCGATTTAATTGACACAAACACGCCCGAAATCAATTACACTTTGTGATCGAGAATAGTTTTACTGGAAAGGTTTAAGATTTCCACATCCATGTAGCATAGCCATTTTGTATCGTTATTTTTGTTGTTGCTTCACTTCTAATCTGACCAACACACATCGTAACCTCCTCTTTAAACCCCATCTTAAGCCGCTGAGATAATATGGCTGGTACTGATTGAATCATTTGTAACGATAGATTTACAAAAAAGCAATGCACGACAACTCAAAAGGCTACAGTTCGACTTGTGCAAACTCAAGTTTGCAATCTACTTCACACGGGGAAACACAAAATAATGTATGTGGATGTGGGTGGGGGGAAAATGTGTTTACTGTGTAATGCTTTATGATCTGCAAGTCCCGTATTTTCATATCTTGCCAATCTAAACAC
Source organism: Potamilus streckersoni (assembly GCA_016746295.1). Classification (NCBI taxonomy): domain Eukaryota; kingdom Metazoa; phylum Mollusca; class Bivalvia; order Unionida; family Unionidae; genus Potamilus; species Potamilus streckersoni. The sequence continues at coordinate 2,657,137 of JAEAOA010000822.1, read as the reverse complement.
ATCAACAGCTGTATTTGATGTTTATACGCTCCATGTACTTGTTTTAAATACCTGTACGGAGCAATAACATCTTTGTGTTTGTTCTCACTGACAATATCGCGCAAAATGTCCTCACGATTAACTTTGGTGGTTATAACATCACTGCAGAAGTTTTCAGGCTGATGTTAGCTAACGGAGACGTCACCACAAATATCAGAACTGAGCCGATGTACTCAACGTTTCCTACTAAGTAGACCGTTGCCGAAGATTGCTGAGTGAGATTTGACGTTCCCAGTTCGATTGGCTCTGAACGTGGTTTTCAGGATTATCTTCGTTTTGGGCTTCAATGGTGTGTACGCTGGGGACATCAATAATGATATCACCAAAGTAAACAGTTTACTCATTAACTGCTTGATTGCCCAGGGGTTGTTAACGTACGTCGACGAGACTTCAAGCTTGATTTATTCCACAGTGATTAAAATGCCTTCAAGATCATTAACGAAAATTAAGCCTCATTCTTTTATTTATTATCCCATCGTTCGTGAACTCTTACGCGATTACGGAAATTTAGCAGGTTTCGCACTGATCAATCCGGAGACGCCGTGGCTTTCAACAATGAAAGAATCCCTTATCATCTGCACTTATGACACCGAGCGTCTAAGCGACGCTAATCTGCATAAAGACAGAGACGTTCTGTGTCGCAACCGGCTTAAAGCAAACAATAGTGGGTACAAGTATTAAACATGAGAACATCCAGCACATTGCTAAGTAAAATCATCGGTGGATTTTTATTTTCTTCATTCAGCCTTACCGGGAATTTCCACAAAAATCGCTTCGTTTGCTTGCAAAGACGCAGAACTCGTGGAGAGCGGGGTCACATTTGCCGCCGTAACTTCAGTAGGACAGAAAATCGCGAGTAAAATTGCGGAAGTGAATGGCATTTTCCCTCTCACACCAGATTTCTGCTTATATTGTCCCTTATTCACGATTCGGGAGGATGAAGGGAAATCAAAAATGATTGAGAAGAAATTGTGTACCATGTTAAAATTCATTTAGAAAACGAGGAATATTACTTTTTTATTTATATATGCGTATTATTGCGGCATGGGTGGATCACAATTTGATCTACTAATAGCATTGGTATATCAAATTGCTTTATACCAACACTTTTAAAGCCATGCTATTTTTTTGGTGTTTATAAAGCTCCTTTATTTACCAATTACTTTCATTAAACTGAAAGTGTGATCGGTCAAAGTTGTAGATTATTAATGGCGTGTGTTTGTGAGTGTGTGTGTGTTTATGAGAGAGAGAGAGAGAGAGAGAGAGAGAGAGAGAGAGAGAGAGAGAGAGAGAGAGAGAGAGAGAGAGAGAGAGAGAGAGAGAGAGAGAGAGAGATTCAAAACTCCGTAGAGTACGAGTTTAATTTCTCTAACTTTTATTATAGTATTGTTTGTATTAAACTATTTAATTCTGCCCACTATTATCAAGATTCTACTACAGAATCCAGAGATAACACTGTCTGTTCTGTCTGGTATATATTTATAATTCTTTTATAATTCTTTGTAATAAAAAAATCCTATATACCTTGATTTCTTTCATAGGTATCTGGAACGACTATATATACATGTGTGTGTGTGTGTGTGTGTGTGTGTGGGTGGGTGGGTGGGTGGGTGGGTGTGGGTGTGGGTGAGGATTATTTCCAAGGTCGTCGTGCGAGTGTCTGCTACGCACGAGCCCATATAACACCAACTCAGTGCCATCATGATTTTGGTGATGCGCGCTTAGTCGTGACGGTATATGGACTGGTGCGTGCAGGCAAAATGATCGGTGCTATTTACGTGCGGACCTGGGTTCGAAACTCCGTAGAGTACGAATTTAATTTCTCTATCCTGTATGATAGAATAGCGTGTAGCGTGGCTCTGAAAGGATTAGTATATGCAATTTTATATACCAATACTATTGGAATATTTATTTGTGATCTGCTCATGGCGCAATATTACTAATATAGAAACAGTCTTGGAATTGTGTGCTGTCGGTTCTGTTCGTTTATATCAGTGATAAATATTCCACCCATTAATCATTAGTGACGTATGAAAAAGAAAAACTAGACAAAGTAATAATACTCCACGATATCTAAATAAAATTAACATGAAATGCAATCTCATCCCAGTCCTTTCCTTTTCCGTTTCCCCATCCCCTCTCACACATAAAGTACAAAGCACGCAGAAATCTGGAGTTAAATAAAAAATAGATCGGGCTGGATGAAAACATTGAAGTTGAACTTGCACCAAGTAACCTACAAGTAATACAGTTTGTAATAATAGTATATATACCCTTTCCTTCTAATCTATCTACAGCGTTCATATCATGAATGATACAAAGTTGCAATAGCCTCTTTTGCTTACGGGGTCGAAAATCCATGGAAAACCAATCAAGGAACCAGCAAGAAGTAATTCAAACATTTAAATGTATTCAAGTTGATCTCAATCATTATTATGATTTACTTAATAATACTGAACTACTGAACATACAAGTGTTCATATCTCCATTTCTATTTTTATTTCTTTCCGTTGGTTTGTGTGACCATATTTTGTCATCATCTATAGGTTCAGAGACAGCATCGCGTGGCACAAGCGAGAGAGAGAGAGAGAGAGAGAGAGAGAGAGAGAGAGAGAGAGAGAGAGAGAGAGAGAGAGAGAGAGAGAGAGAGAGAGAGAGAGAGAGAGAGAGAGAGAGAGAGAGAGAGAGAGAGAGAGAATCTTATATATATATATATATATATATATATATATATATATATATATATATATATATATATATATATATATGTATATATATATATAATAAAAAAAGCATTAGATTTTAATCAATGATTTTATTCTGTATGTTACAAATAGACTTTCATTCAGTCAAATGTCGTCTTGATAAAGAACACTTATTCACATACAATTATCTTTCGACCCATTAGAACATCCATTTCTGGTGAACAGAAAGAGACGTCAGTGGAAAATGCTATGAACTGGCACGAACTGCTGTAAAGGACACCTTCCTTATCCACGATACCTAAAACGGAGAATAATGATGCATCAATCTATCTATCTATATCTATCTATCTCTATATCTATATATCTGCTTATGTCTATGTCTATATATCTGCCTAAGTCTATATCTGTCAATGTCTATATTGATGTCTGTCTCTCCGTCCGTCTGTCCGTCCGTCTGTCCATCCATCCATCCATCCATCCATCCATCCATCCATCCATCCATCCATCCATCCATCCATCCATCCATCCATCCATCATCTATCTATCTATCTATCTATCTATCTATCTATCTATCTATCTATCTATCTATCTATCTATCTATCTATTTGTTTGTTATTGTTCGGTATATGAAGTTTGATTTTTTTGTGTTTATATGTGTCATTAATCAAGTGCTTGAAGCATTTGTTAAGTGTTTCATCCTGATATTATGGCGAATTTTATCACTAAATCCTCTGTTTATTTCTTATTAGAATTTGACAACGTGTCATGTTTGCAAAATATACTCCATCATTATTTAATAAACGAGACATGCACAAGCTACCAGCCATAGAAGATGTACTATCCACACCTGAGATATACACGAAAAGCGCAGGGATTGGGGTTTAATTATCATCTTTAGTGACCTTTATTCACGGATCTCCATATCTTTCCTACTAAATAAACCGCTTGAATATTGATTTATTTTTAATCACATCATGTATAAAAATGCACGTGTGTGTGTGTGTGTGTTCTAATAATTATACATGATTGTTATGAAATTAAAAACTGCACTTTGAGACACATAAACACAGACATATAGTAATATTATCTTCGGGACAACTATGTATATATCAGGAAATTTTCATTTCTTAACCAAAACATATCTATAGAACCGTACTCTATACTAGTGAACCTTTTTCACACCAGTGGAAGACCTGTCATATTGTTTTTTTTTTACTTCAGTATCCGTTTCAGACTAACGTTTTTCACAATTGCCTTTTCCATTTCAGAATGGTAATCTATCCTAAATATGACCTCTCTGAGTGACCATGCTTTCCTTAATGCTGTGTAGATTCGTTTTTCAAATACTGTGTGTAATTAAGATAGAAAGATTAGAGTTGTATAATGATGCATGCGAAACTATTCAGTCCGTGATTCACGTCTGACTGAATCAGAAAGTATAATTCCTCAATGTACTTAGATATATCCTTTTCTAGCAAGTAAAGTCGAGTTGATAGGGACAAACATTGCTCTCGTAAAGATGACATATCTCAAAAAGGAATATTTCTATGGAGGTGAAAATATTATTCACATGACGGTAATACATTTCACTGAATTGGCATAATAGTAGATCTTGAATGTTCAACATATCAAACAGCTTTACTGTATTACTAGCGTCTATCGCCTCTTTTAAAATACAATTTAATTCAAAATAAGAAAAGCTTTGGAACACATTCTGTCCTGAAACGTTGCATTTTCCAAGCTGATATTTAGTAGCAGTTACAGAACATGTTGCCAACGTTCCGATTTCGTAAAGCACTATATCAGGGTAATAAATATTTTACAAAAATAACACACAACACGAAATTTTACAACAAAGAAATCAGCTATGTATATGATCAAATCACGGTGAATCTACTCTAAGGGAATGTCCATAAAGGACGTCAGCAGATAATACTTGTTTTCTTAACCCTCCTCTTCCTTGTCCGCTTTTGTCCATATGTGGCTTACCCCCCATCCACCCCACCACAACCACCCCACCCCACGCCATCTACCCACCCCACCCCACGCCATCTACCCACCCCACCCCACCCACCCCACCCACCCCACCCCATCCCAATCCTTCCCACCCCACCCCACCCACCCACCCACCCGACGGCTGTAGACGTCCCAATTTAGCAAAAGTGATATGTGGACCATGTAATCAACCCGAAGTACTGGGAGCCAGACGTATGCATTAATGCCAACCCATTCTTATATATTCTGTGGCACGAATAGTACAAATTGAAATTAACAAATAATTTAATTCTTAGGGATGACCCATAAAGAATATCCGCATAACATACTGGAATACACGCCTAAAAGCAGCTGTTCAACACAGAATATAATAACAAAAAATAATAGCTTGCATACGTCCGCAAGGTCCTTTACACCCCCTCTCCTTTGTCTGCAGTTGTCCGCATTTGAACCCTCCTCCATCTTTGCAGACGTCCTTTATGTATGATCGCTAAAGAGTTAGAAAGTTTATTTTTCTGCCTATTGTTTTGTGTCTGTGTTCATGTGTGTAAAGTAGTGCTTCAAAATTTCGCTTTTGTAGCAGTTTCTACGTTGCCAAGGACGCAAAAAAGTGAAATGAGGTTGCTTTTGAATTTGCAGTTATACATCTTACCAGCAATGATATAAGTTTTGCCTGCGTACAAACGACGGCCGCAGTCACTTTCAGAAGCGGGCATGACCACGAAGAATGTACCATTGTGTACGGCTAATGGATTGGAACCATTCTGAAAAGATAAAGTTTAACTACAATTACTCTCCGCTATTGTTGCTTTTGATTCAACAAAATTAAGGTTTAAATATGCAGTCGTATTACGCATTTCATAATTAAAACTAAATATCATTCAGAGTCGGCTCTCAGATTTTTTCAGTTATAACAGAAGTTTATTGTCCATTCATTATACATGATGGAGCAAATAAAATCTTAATATATCTTTGGACGCGTTTGTCTGTTGTAACTAATAGAAAAATATAAAATCAAATTTCAGTTCATAACTTTATCAATCTAATAAGGAAGGAATCCTGGGTCTTGCATGATCGTTACTGGTATTGTTAATGTGTGACTTATGTATTTATTTCATGCAGATCGGTTAGCGCCACGTGTAGCGCCACGTGTCACGTGCTTCCCCCAAATCTAAGGTACACTTTAACGCCGTTCATCTATAATACTTACAGCTATCCAATGAGCTGGAAATGTATTTATAAGTCATTGCCTCATGATTGATATCTACTGGGCCAATGTTTATTTAACTATAATCTTGTTATAGAAAAGGGAACGTGGAGAATAAAATTATCTGAATGTGAAATAAACATTTCTAATTAATAAAAGAATTAGACGCAATATAACATACACAGTAAACTAAATGCAAAATAGATAAATGTGTATGGCATATGACATTCAAGTATCAACAGGGAGGGTGAACCCTACAAAGTTTTGCTCGAGCCCTTTACCTAAAAAAGGTTCCTACAACTGGCTGAAAAAATAAGGTCAATAATTCTAAACCAAAGTCTCTAACCGAGTGTATTTCCAGACGGTTAAAACAGGTAATATGAATTGTTTAGGTTAGCTCAGCTTTCTTACTGTTGACGTATTTTTTTTCTCAATTTTTTTATGGGCTTTCGTTTACTTGTGAACCGGCACTCAATTTCTTTTAGTTTACTCTACCTGCTGCTATAAATTAACCAAAGATTTTATCCAGATCTATACGATATCTGGATCTTGGGTAATGTAAATTTATTGTTATAAATCCGAACTGAACAGCTTGTGCTTTTGAAAATAAAGTTTTTAATTTAATCATGTCTATATCCCTTGAACACCAAGTATAATAAATATTTTGTAGAGTATAATTATATACTCCATTAAACACAAGTAGAATATTACAGTTATCTCTGATCACCTTAGGTGTCTGTGTGTATCGTTGTGTAACATAAATCACGTCTGTGTTTTTATGTCTACCTCTGGAAAATAGTCTAGCAGGATTTGATTCTCTGTCCAGTATCATATCATCATATACTACAAAATTATTAATGAATCCATCTAAGTCATCTACAGATGGAGCTTCATCAATATATGTGATAAAATCAGCAATATCGTCGTCGTCTTTATTAATTGATTTCACTTTCTCGTCAAAATTCTTAAGTAGAAATGCTGATCATTTACAGAAGGTGCTATAAAATATAGTTAACTCCATCTCAACTATCTCATTATTAAATATAATAATAGTTGTGTTTTACCTAATCCAGATGGACCTATTATTATTATCCTTATCGAATTTGGTAATGCTGGATGGTACTTTACTGGATCCTGTTTTCGTGTCGCCGAAAATTCAATTATTGTATCCATATTCTTAAAAACATGAGTCTATATTGTGTTCGATGTAGATTATCTACACCCACTACTAGATTGACAACGATAATAACGAAAACTGAACGACGTGCATTAACAGGTGAATGTGTAAAATGTGGTACACAAAATTATATATTTATCTCTATGTCTGATTCAGGGACAAAGACAGGTGGAAATATTGCTGCTTCTTTAGGAAAATTACCTGGACTACAATGGGCTAAATACACTGGGGAGAAACACCTTCCAGGATAAAATTATAGTGGTCCTGGAACTCGACTTGATAACCGACTTGATGATCAAGACCCACCAAGACCCAGAATGCATCCAACAAATAAGATTGATCAAGCATGTCATGTTCATGATGTTAATTATAAAAGTAAAGATTTGCAGCAGCTGCATCTCGCAGATGTAAAATAGATTCATACATTAAATTCTATACCTAATAAATCTCTCATAGAAAAACTCGCTAGTGTTCTAGTAAAATCCGCTAAGAAAGGTAAAATAATGCTAGGGGCTGGTAATTAATCATATAATTATTATAATGGAATCTATTTATTATAGCCAAAGAGGGTATTGGAGAGGGAAAGCAGCGATCACTCAACTTGCTGAGGCAGCAAAAGTCTCACGCTCTGTTGCTGAAAATTTGTTAGCACGACATGCAATATGTCAAATGTATCTACCACCACCCAAACAAATTCAATACGCACATTTTTGATGTCAGTACTCCCAATGAAGTTCATCAAACAGATAGTTTGTTTTTACCACACAATATTACTAAAACACGTGAACAAAAGTCACGCACGTACAAATACGCATTGACTGTTGTTGACGTTGCAAGTAGATATAACAAAGTAACCATTATCAACAAAGACAGCATCTGAAGTTGCGTCTGCGTTCGAACGAATTTATCAACGTTGTGGTCCACGATGGCCACAGTTATTACAAGTTGACTCTGGCAAAGAATTTCGTGGTTCAGTATTATCCTGGATGAAAAAACATAACGTTAAAATCAGACGAGGACATACTGAAATTCATCGATATGACGCAATCGTTAAGCGATTTAATTAAACACTTGCTGAGCGGTTCTTTGTATATCAATACGCGATGGAAATATCTACTGACTTTAAGTCAGGTGAGAGATCTCGTGAATGGGTTGCAAGGTTACCAAGTGTGATATCTGCATTAAATAATGAAATTACTCGTGCAGCTTCCATGAAACCTTTTGATGCAATTACAAAAATATATACCCCGTAACGATCGATACGGACAACGACGTGAACAACCAGTATTAGGAAATATAACTGAGATATTTATATGAACCAAGGGAGCTTGAGGGTGGAAAAAGATCTGCAATCTACAGACTAAATTCTACTGCACCTCAACGTGGATTTGTGCGTGAACAATTACGATAATTCCTAAAGACACACACTTACCAACGCATTCACTTATGTAAACTAGAGCCCGACGTCGATTACATTCAAGACAGGTTAGCATCACATTGTCACGTGTATGACCAAGATCACTATTGATCCTGTCTACGGTAAATTGTCTTGGATTATTGTTCGAATATTGCCATAACATTATTGTGTTACAACTTGCACAATGATTATTCTGTAGTTGTTTTAGTGTTCACTATCAATATCAAAGCCACGCTAATTTGTTTGTCACATTGCTTATAAAACGCAAATGTTTTCTTTATGACAAGGTCGTTAGTAATTTCCTCAGTTTTCACATAATCTTAAAAAACCCTATGTAGTTGAGTTATTCTTCTGACACGAAATACTGCAAGATAGACTATATTTGACCATTCGATTCAATCTTCTACAATATAGATATTTGTATCAGAGATAGTTAATTCCTGTGACGAGTGAAATGTTATAACGTATCCTAAAGTCAAAGGTGATTTATCCATGCTCAATGCACTCTCAACAACATCTATGGCAACTAAAACAATGTCATTCAGTACAAGATTTTGTACTCCGCCTGGAATTTCAACTTCAATATTCTGTCGTCGATTATCTTCTGGGCGATAAAACAATCCTACAGGTAGATTGGAAAAGTTGACTTTATGTAACGTAAATAATATCTTTTGCAATTCATCACGAACTATCTTTCTACTTGCGACTATCAAATCAGCAGGCTTCCATAAAGTCAAAAAATCATTCATAGTTACTTTACTCATTATCTCTCATTGTATTTTATCTTACTGTAGTCTGGTTAATCTTTTCAACTCTTTCAGCGGCCCATCAATAGCTTTGTGGTCATCATTCATTTCCTCGTAATAATCTACATTATTTTTTAACCATTCATGTGGAAACTGCCAAACGAAGGGTGGTGGTTGACCATGATCGCCACACATAATTACAGCAGTATTCTTTGTCAAAAACCAATCAAGAAATGTTTTTAGTGTTTCATACGATACCGTGTCCACCTCGTCCAACATAATATACTTATGTATATATTTTTCATCCCTTCGCTCAGGAGTCCACTTATATCCACACCATCTAAAGAAACTATGATATGTACCTGTTTTACTCCTCGTTCTTTTATCTCTCTGACGAGTTTATGGTTAGGTGTCAAAACAATCATATCTGAATGATTGTCGATAAATAATTTAATCGAACGAGTTGTTTTACCTGAACTCCTACTACCATTAAGATAAACAGTCTTATGTCTAGCCACAGGATCGTATACAGATGGTGCAGATAACTTTGATATTCGATTATTATTTTTGTAATATATTTCCTTAATTTCAAAGTCGTCAGATTCAGAATAACTGAGTATATTTTCTTCTTTTATCCTCCACGTCCCCCATTCACCATTACCGAGAAGCGGTTGTAATAAATCCTTATATTTTTATTTATGTAAAATGAATCCGCAGAGACCCTAACAGTGTAACGAGGAAATCTATCATCGACAGTCGATTTATAGAAAACATATGCTAGCATCGAAGATCTTAAATGAGTAAACCGCGGTAAGTCGTTATCAATATAACTCACGATCGTACCTAGTTTGGTCCCATCTGATAATTAAGCATTACATAAGTTTATAAATGTGTTTTTCTCCGTTGTATCAGCGATCATAAAATACAGATCAGCATCGCCCATAATCAATCTTGTACATTGTCGTTTATAAATTTATGAACTACCTTGAGTAAACTTACCGATTATCTTTCTACCAAGATTTTGTACGCGTTTTTCATCGTGCTGGTCACTGCATTTACGTATATTATTATTAATTTTAATAATGTCATCTTCATTAAGATCAGGAAATTCTTTCCTGGCATCTTCAAAATTAAATCTATCCGGTTCTGGTAACCAAATTTGCTTTTTGTGGACTATAGGATATAATTGCTTCATTTACCGTCAATGATATTAAAATTCCGGCATCAAGCATATATCGCAAGAATGCGATTGGAAACCAACATTATTCTGAAAAATGTCTTCAAAACCAAACCTAAGTAATCGGATGGACATGTTCTTATAACTCGATTGATTCTAGATAAGCAAATCCTGTTAAGTCGAATTCTGGTAATGGTCCGTTTATCGAAATTTTGGTCATCCCATGTGTAGGATGTCCTAGTCTCTTAAAGTATTTAGAACATTCTCAATATCCAAGAAACTCCCAGGATAACATGCAGCCATATCAAATGAGATAAAGTCACTATAATCGTAATTAGTATTCCATCATCCACATCGTCCATATTCTATACAACTTTTATGTACATTTTCTAAAAATTCTAATCGTGTCATTTTTCATGAATTTTCTCCAATGCGAAATGGGCCGCAACCGATGGTACGGTAAAACAATTATTCAATAGTTGTCTAACTTTGACATCGTCAGAAGTATATTTTATTGCATGATTTCTCATTCCTCATAAAGAGATAGAGAGCAGATAGGCAGAGCAATTATCACGCTTCATTATATATTCTAATACTATTGAGAAAAGGGGTACAACTAGTTTTCATCAGCGTTTTGAGAGAAATATATTTTGTTTTATAATAAATGTGCAGATAGAGATGGTAATAAAATATATATTATCTTTGATTTGTCAGAGAATATAAAAAACATTTTTTTCGCGATTTCTTCTTTTTGCTAACAGGCACTCAATTCAAATAAAAATCTGTTATAAAAATATTAAAAATGAATATTGGAGAACAACACTCAGCTAAATTAGCTCGAGATCGATTAGAAACAATTAAAAATTATTTACCTGTACGTGATGCCGTCAAACAACAACTACAATCACGTCAAGAATCTTAAGAGGTTACAAAACAATTATTTTAAACCTGTCACAGAGACAATTAAACCTCATCAACCTTCGTTAGAGAAAACCACTAAAGCAACTGGATAAATAGAAGAAAGGACAAAACAGACAAAAAAGATTCTTAGAAAACTTCTGCCGAAATAACTGCTGATCAACCAATGCAAGAAATACTTGAAGGTATTGACCAAGCTCGTATTGAAATAGGTGATATGAAAGACCGCATACCGGAACCAGAAAAAAGAATCAGAAGCAAGAGCCAGGGTTAATTTGGTTGATAAATTTGATGAATAAGCTATTAATCGTAATAGAAAAACCAAAGATTTTAAATTACATAAGATTACTGTAAAAAGTAATTATGATCGAAAACAATTTTTAAAATCTTACTTCGCTGATGATTACGAAAATGACCATACTTGATACATATGTATATATCGAATATACTATTGGGTTAATCAAGCTCGAGACAGCTATCCAAGATATTCTGATTATAGGGAGAGGATAAATAACTATCTTGCACATCATGTATCACCACCATAACAACAATCACCATCACCACCATCAACACAACAAATATCAAAGCATACACGACAACAAAAATTATTGTCACAATCTCCAAAACAACAAACACAACAAGAACCAGCACAAACATAAAGTGAGAACATAAAGTGAGGAAGAAGAATATTGGCCGTCAGACACCTCTTCTGGAAGTGGCCTTACCACACAAGGAATTGGTCTCAATTTCCTAGCAATGTCCTTGCTGACGTTAAACGGTTAGAAATTCTTACTGGAGGAAAACGAGCTGGTAATAATTTTACAGATATCATTAATGAAGCAGATGATATTTGTAAACGATTATTTACTGTAGGTATCATGGATATTAATGTGTATTAGTATCTCATTAATGAAATCGCCAATGATTGTTATAACGACTGAGTATGTAATTGAATATAATGCCTATAATAAAATGATAGTACACCAACCATAGCAGGGTGATGGGTGATAAATTGTAGATTACAGTTATATAAAAGAACTTACGAAGATGAACTAGGTGATGTTGTTCAGGGTCTATTTAGAAGGATAGCCTCAAAAGCAATACCGATTGCAAAGCAACTGGAAATGAAAGCTATTGATGTTGTTCGTGAAAAAGTTATAGGTGATGTTTGTAACGTTGCTAGTAAATCATTCTCAGCAATCAAAGGTAAACTAGCACGATTAATACGCAGTGCTAGCGGTCCGTGCTCAGCCAGTGAAATTACCTAGGACTGAAGTGATGACCGCAAATGTAAGTAAACTAATAAGTCAGGTTACTAATCAAAAACTAGCAGAGTTGGCTGATGTGCCATTATCAGAAAAAGAAAATAATATTACCGCTAGTCTGATAGCAGGAAGTGGCCTCACTTCCCGAAGTAATCTTTGTTTTAGACGATAATAATTATAATAATTATGTTTAGACATATAACCCATCCACCATTCGACATGAACGCAGCGGTACTTAAAGATGAAACTGTACGTGATTATTAATATTATTCCTATCAGGAACGAATTAGATCAGCATGGAAGAATTGAATTTCAGGTTGTCGATAATGACTCCAACAATATCTTAAGAAAATCGGTTACTATCTTTAGTATTTATACCACAACATTTCCATGGTGTCATCATACAACAGATGTTTGCTCTGGAACTGTATCTATAATATTAAATAAAGATACCGAAGAAACGTTTGCTCTGGAACTGTATCTATAATATTAAATAAAGATACCGAAGAAACATTCATGCAGATAGGGTATGATGAAGAATTAACTGCAGCTACTTACTGGTGGTGTCTGGAATTCGTCGCTGAAAAACCACATTTAATTACTTAACGTCATAGTATAATGAATCAAATGACTCCGTCATCTATCGACGTTCAACGTCACAGATATAATCAAGCATGTGAATGCCTAACCGAACTAAAAATTAACAATTAACAATTATTCAGAAAAAGTAAAAAAAGATATCGCAGACGTATCGTTATCATTGATATAGTTGTTTATTCAGTTTCTTCTATTGCTGCTGGAGCCAGGTTTATATTATCAACGTTAACAATGGCAGCTCCAGCAGTTATAACAATTATCGTTTCAACATCAACGACTATAACAGGTATTCTCAGTATTATTGCTAAACTGATAGCTACATGTGCAAATGATAAATTGCGTGAGTATATGATAAAATCACACACAGCAACAGCAACCTATTCAAAATTATCTGGGTATATTTCCAAATAACTTAGTGACGGTAAAATATCTGAGGCGGAGTTCGCAAAGATAATGAAAACCTACGATGAGGCATTCAGAATCGTTAATGATTCTGCTGATAATGAACAAAATAAAAAATGGAGAATTAAACAATAACAATAATAATAATGTCACCGTCTGAACATAGTTTGGAGAATGAGTTGAGAGAGCTTTTACAACAGATCGTCACTAATACAACTGTCAAAAACTACGATATATCAATAAGTTCAACCAATCCTGAAGTTAGCGTTAACATTCCAACCGCAATTCCAGTACAGGAAATATCATTAGCACAATTCATGTTTATTTAGTATAGCTGGCCTAATATTAGATCAACCATTTCGTGGACTACATCGAAACAATTCAATAGTATTCGCAAATAAGAATAAACATGATGGAACTCCCGATAGGCAAGTAGTTAGTATTCCAACTGGCATTTATCAAAAAGAGAAAAAGAATAAAAAAGCAATTATTGTTTAAGAACCAACATTATCACCAGTGATTGAAATAAATTCTCCTGATTATGCTGTAGACATTTATTAAAGTTTGATTAGATCAGTACTAGGTTGGCCTGAAGTTGCACCAGCGATCCGACTTTATACAACTTCTAGAATATCGAACAGAAGAAATTCCTATCCATGATGACGATAGTTTGGTGACGGAGTTATACATTATATAAATAGAATAGAAGTCCTTTTTTAAAAAATAATTGATGGTACAAAAGGTAATTTAATAGTACTCGATGTTGTTGAAATAAATTCATATGCTAGTACAATTAAAACTGAACATGAGCGTGTATTTGCGTATCCAAAAATTTTCAAGCATTAATGTTTCTTACAATTATGATTTAAAAATCAAATAAATGAAACATTACAACATTTGAATCAAGTTGCTTCAGACCTAGAGTTCATGAATGATATTATTGATAACAGAGAAAAACGATTAGTAAACCCAGCAGATAGAGTCTATAGAGCGTATATAGTTAATGAAGACGATCCAGTTCAGCGAGTTAGAGCAAATAATCTAGTCACGACAGTATTTCTGAAACATTTCGGAATTACAAGAGAACAACTACCAATATTTATAACTACGGGATTTAATTGTGAAGAGTAAAAGAAATCAGTTAATGATCTTGCTGATGAACACTATAAAAGAATATGTGATTCATGGAAAAATTAATCCAGCCAACCACAAATCTCAGATATAATAATGACCCATTTGGAACAGGTCGTCATATTTCACCTAAGATTGTTAATATAACATCAACAATAAAAGTGAATCTAGTATGCGATATACTTAATAGTAGTTATGACGTAGACCTTTCAAAGTCTATCCAGGCCTAGCAATAATATATATTATATTCATCCAGCATTCAAGCGCCACCCGGGTGGTTCATTGTATCTGAGCCAATAATCCAAGTCTACCTGCATGTACATAATCCAGTATTGTCAAGAATGAATTTACAACTCACAAATCAGGATGGCAATATTGAGGACCTTAGAGGAGAGACATTATATATTAATTTGTACATACGGTTGTAGAATAAATATTATAATTAGGAGAAAAAAGATTTTTGAACATTATTTTTATAACAATAAATCTATATGACCCAAGATCCAGATATCATATAGGTCTGGATAAAATATTTGGTTTATTTATAGCATCAGGGAGGTTGAACGACGATAATTGAGTGCCGCTTTGCAAGTAAACCGAATCGCGAAAACAAATACTTCAACAATATGGTAACAAACCTGAGCTAAACTAAACGATTTATATTGCCTGTTCCTAAGGATATGGAAATATACAAGGTTAGAGACTTTGGTTTAGCGTTGTTGACCTTATCTGTTTCAGCCACTTGTAGGAACATTTTCTTAGGTAAAGGGCTCAAGCAAAACTTTGTAGTGATCACCATTCCTGCTGCTGGGGTAGCACTATTAAAAAGCAATTGATCATCCATTTGTTCTTACATTCATTAAGATATTGTAAGGCTAATCTCCACCACAGGATTTATAGGATGTTTGATTAAATAATAATAATAATAATAATAATAATAATAATAATAATAATAATAATAATAATAATAATAATAATAATAATAATAATAATAATAATAATAATAAATTGCTATTTTCATTAATCATTCTGTACGTAACTATTTAAACTATTGCCTGATTATATATATATATATATATATATATATATATATATATATATATATATATATATATATATATATATATATAAGACAAAAAAGATTAATTGAATCGATTCATTTAAAGATGTAAAGGTAAAAGATGCATTTACTTACTTTAAATATTCTTTCAAGATGCATCGTGTAACCTGCGCAGGTACCAAGATCGTCAGGGTCATCACGATTTCGTGATGTCTCCACCATTTCTCCACCCATCACTGTTCCTTCGACGACTGTTGTTCAGAAATTGTTTTTGTATACTGACGATTTTCTAAATTTGCTTTCAATGTATGTATGTATGTATGTATGTATGTATGTATGTATGTATGTATGTATGTATGTATGTATGTATGTATGTATGTATGTATGTATGTATGTATGTATGTATGTATGTATGTATATATGTATGTATGTATGTATGTATGTATGTATGTATGTATGTATGTATGTATGTATGTATGTATGAATGTATGTATGTATTTCTAACAAGTCATTATTCACATATGTGTATTATGATAAAAACAAAGTGACATTGACCAGTCTCGCTTTCTGTCATATATGGACAGGTAAGAAGCTTAATTTGGTAATAGATTGGACAGGCTTTGTGCTGACGTGGCGTGAATGTTTTGAGTAAATTAAAAATTACCCACACTTGGAATGAAGCTATGACCAATACCGGGGTCCCTTTTTCGACACGATATGCAATTAATAATAATGAGAGACAAAATTCGAATCACTATTTCCACTGAACCCTTTTTCAAACTTAAAAAGTTTTATGTTCCTATTTGACTGATCAGCGATCAGAAAGCAAAACAGCACACACAACGGCATATGCAAGTGTAAACATGGGACCCAATAGTAACCCCTTGGTAAGCCATGCAAATCGTATAGTGTGTGTATGTCCTGACCGTTCATGTGACAGAATGTTATTGATTATGATATCGACTAAAATCTAGCTCATCCTAAAAGGTATAAATCCACCGCACGATTATAAACCAGTTCCGGCTTTTCAAACTTACCAGGTTGCCGAGTAATACAATAATATTGAACAAACGACATCAAGACCCAAATTCCCTCCTCCCTTCAGAACATGAAACAAAACGAGCAGCATGTTCTATCTTGATTTGAGAAAAGGAAAATAAATTATAGGTAGTTAGTAGGATCTATTAAAACGTGCTTGGCGTTTTTAATTTTCAGCTGAGTTCTAGAGTGATTGTAGCTTGTTGTTGTTAAGCTGGACGATCGAAGCAGATATATTGTGAGATAACATATATAAATATTTATAATGTGTACATATACTATATATGTTTGTCGTCTACTAAATGCATATTTGTATCATATACCTTACGACAGCTAAAATATACACGAGTTATATACTGTTTTGCTTTTATTCCATAGTTACACCGAAAACTAACATTTTCTGTGATTTGCTCACTTAATGTTTCATTTATGTTATTGTCATGGCGGCTGCCAGATATCCGTGTAGTCTAAAGCGCTCATCTTGACCGATCACTACAATCTCACCTCCGTTCGAGTCGGATCGAGACGCGGTCTCTGTCACTGTAAGTATGAGATTATAACTTTCCGTAGGTCGGTGGGTTTTTTTCTCCAAGGTTTTCCGGGTTCTTCTTGCACGAGATATACTGACCGCCTTGTGTAATCTATTACGTACTGAAATATGGGGTTGAACCCACCAGAATAACAATACAGTTATGACTACATTAACGTCCTAATCTGTTTGCCAAACGCGTTTGATTGATTGTTTTACAAAAGAATGTTAACAAATTAGTTTTTGTAGACGTGAGACAACGAAGTATTTTTATGAACACCTTAATGTGAAAAATATTTTCTTCATTCGTTGTCGTCGTCGTCGTCGTCGTAGTAGTAGTAGTAGTAGTAGTATATTTAGATGTAGTTGTCTGAATGATTGTCAGTATATTTATGTTGGTATGCAATAATAACAATGAAACCATTTGGATTAGTGGTGTTGGTAGTATTAATAACAGTATAAGCTGATACATTATTCTTAGAGCCACTATTACCACCACCATGCTAATGATAAAATTTAAGCGCAGTTTTCCTGCTTTTCCTATTCGTATAAAAAGGTGAATTCTAGAAGTTTGTTATATTTTGACCAACCTGTTATATCACGAGTAGGACACACGATGTCTTCAATTGTGAGCATTCTCCCTGTGCATATACAGGCAGATGTGTCGTGTAAAGTCATTACCACTACCAACAGAAACTGTGCGAACATTACGTGTTTCTCCATGACGTAACCACCTTAAGAAACAAAATATTCGATTAGTAGGAGCTGTACATACGCAAAAGCATCTTGATAGCGAATATAATCTTAGGCATCAATATTAAAGTATATTAACCAATGAATGGTAATCGATGCCAACAAAACTAAATTTAAACAATATTAACCAAATAAATATTGCCTATAAAATTTAAAACGTAAAGGAAACTTTTAATGTATAAGTAAAAATGCAACTGAAAAAATAAATGATTGCAATTAAATTTGTAGAATAAATGATTTTAACGCATAATATTATAAATTTTGAACGTGCGATCTAAATTACCCAAAATTATGCTTCATAAGGATGTCGCTCGTGCTTAACATTAATTACGTTGCTAAAGCTAGATAAGAATGGAACGCACAGTTTGCATTATAACAAGAATAAATATGAATTTCACCTTTTCTCAGGTCCCGAATATCTTTACTGTTATTAACACGATTCTAACAGAACCGGACCGTCCGTTGACATTATCTGAGGAAGAAACGATCCGGATTTCTTTTATAGTCCAAATCAGATATCGATGTACTTTAATCTGATGGTCATATGACAGAATGACGTATTTAAGTTTTTTTTCTCCATACATCAATGAATCATTAACTAAAATACATCATAAATCACGTGCAGAGTGTTATATTTAAACACTGAAATTCATTGACCTTCTGAGAAAACAAAATGCAAGCTATCACGTATCCTACCTATTGAAAAGCTATTTTAATCTAGCTGTCCTGTCTTTATTCACTGTGTTCTAACTGTTTAGCAAACTGACAAAGCGATGTCTTTTTTCCGAATGCTTATGAGCTGTTGATAATGTGAGTATCATATTAAAAAAAATTATAAGCAGGTGTCTGGATAATTGCACTTAAGATGTTTCTTTTCGTTAAATAAAGTATACCTCAGGATTTATATTTCGTTCCGTTTATAAATCACATCGCATATATCCTATTACTTTTGAGTTTACGGTTTCTAGTCTGTGTCGAAGAAATATACCAACATCTACGACAATTATATTCGATATTTTACATGATATAATTTTGATTTCCTAACAAACAGTATGTTGCTTTAAGTGTTTGCCACACTTGTACAAGTCCAATAATTTTAACAGCAAACCTCACATTTTTATCAGATTTAATTCAGTTAATTGGAATAATTACTAAAATATTTATTCTGTTGTTAATCATCATAAAAATGTTTTTGTATAATAAGTCATAAGACTGACTAAAAATTATACAATAAATCAAGGGGTCATAATGGGGTACGTGATGTGAATATATTGGACAAAATTATTTTGACAATATTGTTATGTGTACCAGTTCAATAAATCTCTTAATTTAAGACAAAATCATTGGACAAAAATGTCTTTAATTACTAGCAAAATATCAACAAATATTTAGGTTCTTTACCTGATATGTTATGATTAATGGAATGGGAGTCTAAATTTAATCATCTATTTCATAGTATTTTAGCCTTTTGATTTTTACGCTAGTGTTTCTCACAATAACTAAGTTTTTCTACTTTTATTACTATTTCCTGCAATCTGATATTTTTGTCTCTTTCGAATTTTATTTGGTCCTGCCAGTAGAACACAGTAATATAATAATTTTTGGTACTTTTTCCACAATAAATACAGGTAACTTTGTCTAAAATGCATTTCAGCTACACGAATGTACAAGAAGTCAATGTTATCAAATGTATATGAAAACAGCGATTCTGTTCTTGACTAATTAATTCTCTTGTGTACACCTTTGCAATCTCAATCTTTCACCATTTTCTCATTCTCTCTCAAAATCTTACGTTTTGGAAAACGTCAATTTAAGCAAACAGGAAAGAAATTCTTTTCGTAAGTTATTTTCTATCCAATGTTTTGTGCAAAGGACATATAATCATTCGTAAGGCACAGGTCTTGTCAGGTTGTTAGCATCGCACTTAATTTTTCTCTATTTATTATGTCAACAGTGTAAAAGGTTAAATGTAAGTTTCAGTCCTTATAAAATAGTGAGGGTCAGTCTTTTTACAAGGTGTCAGCTGAAGCTTAATCATCCTACATGCATAGGCCGAACATATACAACAATAAACATAAACATAACATATTCATCTGCTATACGGTAGTACTAAAGTGGGAAATTTTATTCGATCATTGGACACAATCCACACAACACTAGAAATTGCCAAAAGCAATTCTATCTACGTGCCTCGTTTGATTTTATATACTTTATTGTATTCCGACATGTTCATTGTTGTTTTACAAAATATGATGGACATATAACTTTGCAAACATAGTTGAATACGCATCTTATCGAATGTTGCAAATATCTACTATCTAATAGTCTGTATATCTTAGTACTTGATAATGCTTTCAAGTAAGTGAAAATTGAGATAGGAAAACTTAATGATTGTTTTCCAAAGTTAGTCGACGACAATTAAATTGGTTTAAATTATTTATTTAAATATATCAGAATAAAAAATGGAAGCAGATATAATAAAAAATACATATCCAGTTCAAAGAACAACAACAAAGAAGGCATATCAATAGACAAATAAGGGACAATCTTCTACCTCGGTCTACTGTTAGAAAATAATTGGAATAACAACATCTTCACAAATGAAGGGAATGTAAAATATTACATTACCGAGAGGGATCATTTAAGTACAGTCACAAGCCTATTACTAAACCTTGCCAAATATAACAAAATAAAATTACTTTTGTTTTGCAACGAAATCCGTATCCCGTCTTACTTAAAGTACTGCACAGCATAAAGATATTCTAGAATCATATATCGACTAGATACGTTATTCGAGTTAAGAAAGGTTATATTAAGTATTCACGCTTTACAGCATACCATATCTAATTAATAAGCAATAGTATACAATGCTTAAAACCAACGTAAAAGGCTTTAAAATTCTTCTAAAAAAGATAGCCAGCACGATAAGGACAGACTGCGACAATTCTATTTTAAAGACTGCATTAATTCCATTTGAATGATTGCAACTTTAAAATTTTTAATTAATAAACCAACATAATGTTAATAAACTTGAAGGGTCTAAATGCATTATACTTTCTGGTATTTTAAAACTTGGTTTAAATGATGATATTATTTTCGTCGTAACACAATAGCCGGGTTGGATTTCGGATTTATAACAGAACACACTTTTGACGGTAATAAAAATACAATGTTTGCTGATGGTGTGGGTTTTTATAATTTTTAACGT
The DNA here is from genome assembly GCA_016746295.1 of Potamilus streckersoni. Taxonomy (NCBI): domain Eukaryota; kingdom Metazoa; phylum Mollusca; class Bivalvia; order Unionida; family Unionidae; genus Potamilus; species Potamilus streckersoni. The sequence goes on along the minus strand of JAEAOA010000822.1, from coordinate 2,635,773 downwards.
AGCTTTTAACAATTTTTCAGTCATATCGCTACGATGTCTGCAGTGTGGCAGTTTATAGTGATGTCTAACACTGGGGCATCATGCCGCAGACATGTAGCATGATGTCCCACCCAGTCACATTATCCTGACACCATGATGACCAGTCCTAACACTAATATCTTAATTCTGAGCGTCAAGCGAGGCAGCTGTTTGTACCATTTTTGTAAGTCTTTGGTATGACTCGACCGGGGATCGAACCCACGACCTCCCGCATCAATGTTTATTGATGGACGACTTGAATGAGAAAAGAGTTATGATTACAACGTGCTTTTATAAGATCTAAGTATTAGACAATATTATAACAATCCACACAAACCTAATAATGCAATATAAATGTGACTACAAATAAATGATCTAACACTGTAAACGACAAAGGTTAATGATTTACAGTAAACTCACACGAAGAAAAAATGATGTTTTGCTCAAACTGTCCAAATTATGTATTTTACTCGTATAGAAAATTGTATTCACTCAAATAGTGAAAAATGAGGTACTTTTCACTCCAATAGCAAATGATGAAACTTGTCTACCTGTCACACTGGTCAACCAAACAGTCAGCGTTTCATGTATTCACCGACCACCATTCAATTTTTTGGTCAATCAAGCAACCAGTGCTCAACAATTTGGTCAACAACGAACGATCACCCGATACTCGATCATTAACACCTTCAATCAGCTCTACCACTACTATGGTCAGCTTTTATGGTTAGCTCTACAGCTGGTACCACGTCGACTCCGATTATATGAAAATACAATTAACACTGTGTGCTATGCATGACAATGTCATATACGATAACACGTAAAGACGTTATATGCGGTAAGCTATACAAACCACATTATCGGCACAGCATTTACAAAGCAATAAACAGGTTCAGAAGTGCACCTACCAGTGTCCGAAAAGTATCTCACAGTACTAAACGTTTCTTAAGAAATGCAACTTTATATTGTTAATATAATTTTCTTGCTAAGTCATAAACAAGAATAAAACGTACTTGCATTATACTACGTAAGCCGAAGCTAAATAGAACATTTACAAAACTAAACGTGGTAATAGTTATAACTTATAATTTCCACAAGAAACTAATAAATAACTCACATACCTCTAAAGCTGGAGATGTGCAAGTATTTAAGTATACTGCTCACTGACAAGACGTTCCGTAATGTAAAGATTTTATACTTACGGTGAAGCATTTACAAATAGACGATGCAGCCCTACATCATTGCCTTTAATTGTTTAAAATAATCAGCGTTAATAGCTTCTCGTCACCAATGTCACCAATGTTATTAAATTAAAATGTGGAATCAAAAGCAAGTTAAGATAAAGCAAGAAATGATGTTGATTACCGAAACCAAATATTTTATAATTCTCTCTATGTTCTAACATGGTTCACATCCATTTAAATTTCACAAACATGGTTAGAATATTTAAAATTAAATACACATATTGTAAAAATATCTACACGTTAAAATATGAGCGACATAATATTACTGTAATAACTGTGACGAGTTCTATTTGCTGCCATGTATTAACAATTGTAGAGTCATTTCATTGTAAATATTGACAAACCCTCAATTTAACAACCAAAGGAGGTGTCTTCAAAATAATTTTAATAAATGTCTGATTATTATTACTTGTAGAAGATGAATATGCTAAGTGTATGTTAAGGGTCATATAAAGTCGTCATCTAAAAGGTGCGACGAGAATAGATTGAGCTATTGTTAACGCATTGTAAAAGACATTGTGCAGACCGTAGAGATCTTTTATTTGTTATCGGGTTTGACTGTTTTACGGGTTGCTTCCCAGAGCTTACTGCTGGATGCTGTTTTTCGCAAGTGCTCTTACTGCCACTTTGATATTACGCCGTGTTACGATAAAACTTCTATAACCAATATTTTGGCAGGTACAAATTTAAACCCGTGGTGGTCGGTCTAATTTATTTTCCGAAGATTATGACGACCGTATATATTACGGTGGCGCTGATGAGACATTGTTTTAGAATTTACTCCAAAAAGGCCTGAACGTGAAATTGATTTTGTACACTGAAATTTACCAAATCTTAAGCTACTACCAGATGGATTTGGATTAAAACATCGTGGTGTAAATTCTGATTAAACTTATAAGGCTGCAACAACACTACGTGGACTATTAAGAGAATTCCCGCTGTATGATCGACAACACCGTATCACGCGTTAATATCAAAATTCGTACAATTAAATAAGCCGAAAGTGTATAACAATGGACAGCTGGCGAGCACATACAGAGTCCATAAAATACGCGTACTTTTATACAGAGACTTTAAGGTGGTAACAGCGGTATTATGATTCAAGCCAGCGCCGGTCTTCTGGTTTTAATTGTGATTAAAATCACCATCTTACACTATTTACATCGACTAAGCCCTTGATTAGCACCTTCAGGTCAGGCAGATGTTCTGTCAGGAATGTTAAGTGTTTTTCTATGTTTAACTTTCGTTGGTAGTCTCAACGGGTTCAAGCTAATGCATGTTATATCCCTCGAAGGAGAATGAAATGTTGTGATTATTCTGGTTAAGAGATTGAGTTCGACAAGAATATTTAGTGGATCCGGAGTTGCCTGTAGATTAACAAGTTCTTCGAGTTTCTGAGATGTATTTATTATCACTGGTAGTATGTCGGTATCCATAATGATAATACAATGTCAGTGCAATTCTTACTAAGTTGAGGTTTACAATTTGTAACTCGGTTTCCTCATGGTTCGTGAGGTCAGCGATAGCTCCATTAAACCATGCCATCCTTTTGTCTTTAGAAGCATTAAATTTTCTGTTCACAATCTGTCTTCGTATCTCTGGTTCTTCAACTGAATGATTTACAAAACTGTCCTTAGGAACGCTGTTCATTTCCGCAGATATGTCTCCGTGATTAATTTCAAAACCATTATTCAGATGGCTTGTATTACTACTTTCCAGGTAAAGACATGCTGCCGTGACCAGGATTGGATCGATATTTCATTAAATTGCCATACACGAACATGCAAAACGGCGCTTTAACAATTTTGTTGAATTTAGAATCAGAATCCAACGCTGGTGTCTTTGGAATAACTGGAGTGTGATCAGTTGTGTCCTCTAGCACCATCGCCTCCGCTATTGTATCCACATCTTCGTATTTTGACCTGGTATGTCGGGAAACAAATCGTTGATGCTATCATGTAAAATTTTGTGTTTTGCGAAAATATTTTCTCGCCAAGACTTTATCCATGTACTCGTGATCTTTTTTATTCGCATCTTCATCGTCTTATTTAGTAAATCTGCGCCGCTTGATGTACATGGTTTTGCACGATGGTGTCCACCACCTACGGCAGTAGCTCTTGGATGATGCTTTGAACGAGCACCCAACAGTTTTGGCTCACCGTGCCGATTCGCACATTGCAGAATTTAAGTACAGGATATTGTGGGTTTATTATGGTGTTTCGCTGCTGCTATTGACGTATGTACTTCATAGAATTGTGAGACGGTTTTGGATCCAAGTACTTATATTTTTCCTGAGTCTGTTAGAACGAGTATTTACTCAAATTCCACACTTTTTTATATCTGCATAATTTTCAGTAGTTTCTTTTACCACGTGCTTGTCATGTGTGTGTGTGTGTGTGTGTGTGTGTGTGTGTGTGTGTGTGTACATATACCAAGTAGAGTTGCTTTCTCTTTAATGCAGATTTGTATCAAGTAGCTGAGAACAACTTTAATATACATGAGTCTTGTTCTGTATTTTTTTTATTCTATTGGTAATGTTGGACTTAAAACCATTTTTCAGCACACGATAGGCTATTCATGGCGGTCAGTATTAATGGTGGAGGAAGAAACCGGGAAATCACCGGAAAGAACCACCGACCCAAGAGAAGATTCTGGCAAGCTTTCTCGCATATCTACATTAGCTGAATCCTAGACTCGAACACACGCAGAGGTGAGATGGCAGTGACCCATAACGGACATCGCTTTAGACCACTCGGCCACTCGAGGCCCCTAATTATTTTATTTTTATTCTATAGTTTCACAAAAGTATTCGCATAATGTTTCATTTATTTCATTGTTGTGGCAGGGCCCAGTGTAGCTAAGTGGTTTAAAGCTCTTGCATTTACCGATTAGTTTCATTAAGCTGAAAAGTGTGATCGATCAAAGTTGTAGATTATTAATGGTGTGTGTGTGTGTGTGTGTGTGTGTGAGAGAGAGGTCTGTCAATAAAGGCGTTTTAAAGTTGCCATATTTATTTGAGAGAGAGAGAGAGAGAGAGAGAGAGAGAGAGAGAGAGAGAGAGAGAGAGAGAGAGAGAGAGAGAGAGAGAGAGAGAGAGAGAGAGAGAGAGAGGTCTGTCAATAAAGGCGTTGTAAAGTTACCATATTTATTTGAGAGAGAGAGAGAGAGAGAGAGAGAGAGAGAGAGAGAGAGAGAGAGAGAGAGAGAGAGAGAGAGAGAGAGAGAGAGAGAGAGAGAGAGAGGTCTGTCAATAAAGGCGTTTTAAAGTTGCCATATTTATTTGAGAGAGAGAGAGAGAGAGAGAGAGAGAGAGAGAGAGAGAGAGAGAGAGAGAGAGAGAGAGAGAGAGAGAGAGAGAGAGAGAGAGAAAGAGATGTGTCACAAGTCATGCTGTTTCAATTCTTCTTTCCAGTTACTTTTCGTCTTCAATTTATTATTGTCACTTCTAGCAAATGCATAAGCCATATTGTTACAGTTAATAAGGCCAGTATGAGAGATTAATTCGGCACTAACGAATAGTTAAATAAATCGCTTATCCATCAGATAAGCTCTGAATTTGGCCTATTATGGTATTTGCACGGTTTTAATAAAACTGGGGTCTAACCAAAAATCTAAACGCAAAGTGTACCTCACAACAAAACAAAATCTGAATGATCTTACCATTCTCTCTAGTTGTAATTCTAATTGATTGAAATAACTATCAGTAGATTGTATTAGTTTTTCATCGTCCGCTCTTCTACGTATCACTGAGTTTATATAGATAGGATTACGAGTTTTAACCTATGATATACTATCATTTAGGAAGTTTTTATAATAATAAAAATACTACTACTACTACTACTACTACTACTACTACTACTACTACTACTACTACTAATAATAATAATAATAATAATAATAATAATAATAATTATTATTATTATTATTATTATTATTATTATTATTTTTATTATTATTACAGTATCATCTAGCACATCAGTTTTATAGGTTACTGGACATTTCCGACATCAGATGAACAATGCATGTTTGCGACAACTGTTATACGGCGAAATTTCCCACGTTGTTTGTAAGAATCATGGAACAATATCCAATTACAGTACAATAAATTATATTTAAAAATAATCAGAGGAATCAATGGGGGATGTAGTTAAGGTTTCTGATGAGCCAATATTGTCCAATTTAAGGCGAGGGTGGATTGTTTCGATGACAAGCCCACGCCCCCACTCCGTTCAATACAAAGCACCTTGTAGAAGATGAATATGCTAAGTGAATATTAAGGGTCGTATAAAGTCGTCATCTAAAAGGCGCGAAGATAATAGATTGAGCTATTGTTAACGCATTGTAAAAGACATTGTGCAGACCGCAGAGATCTTTTTTTTAAAAATAAACATTTGATGTGATGACCCTGAAGCCTACCATTAATCTTTTACACTGTTGATATAATAGGTAGGTGAACTGTTTATTGGTATGCCAACACCCGGGCTAGATATATTTCATAGAGGGCAAGTACATGTATTATAATGACTCAGTAATCGAGAAAATTTTCAGTGGAGTAAAAAACAAAATACCAAAATTTCAAACAGGAAACAGCTATTTTCCTAGAAATCTTATAATCAATGTCAATCTTACGATGGAATTCATGTACTTAACACATTAACACGTTATAGTACATGTACTTAACACATTAACACGTTATAGTACATGCACTGAACACATTAACACGTTATAGTACATGCACTGAACACATTAACACGTTATAGTACATGCACTGAACACATCAACATGTTCTAATACATGCACTGAACACATTAACACAGTCTATTACATGCAATTGTCACATTAACATGCTCTAGTAGTACATGCAGTGAACACATTAACATAGTCTAGTACATATACTGAACGTATTAACATGCTCTAGTATATGCACTGAACACATTAACATGCTCTAATGCATGCGCTGAGCTCTTTAACATGCCCTAGAACATGCACTTAACACATTAACATGCTCTAATGCATGCGCTGAACTCTTTAACATGCTCTAGAACATGCACTGAACACATTAACACACTCTAGTACATACATTGAACACATTGACATGCTCTAGTACATGCAATTGACAAATCAACATGCTTTAGTACATGCAGTGAACACATTAACACACTATAGTACATGCACGGAGCACATTAGCATGCTCTAGTACATAATTTCAACACATTAACATGTTCTAGTACATGCACTTAGGAAACACAGTAACACACTCTAGTACATGCACTGAATACATTGACATGTTCTAGTACATGCACTGAAGACATTAACATGGTCTATATAGTACATGCACTGAACACATTAACATGCTCTAGTACATTCACTTAAGAAACACAGTAACACACTCTAGTACATGCTTTGAACACATTGACATGCTCGAGTACAGGCAATTAACACACTAACACGATCTTGTACATGCACTGAACACTTTGACACGTTATAGTACATGCACCGAACACAATAACATGTTCTAATCCATTCAATGATGACATTAAAATGCTCTATATAGTACATGCACTGAACACATTAACATGCTCTAGTATATGCTCTTAAGAAACATAGTAACACACTCTAGTACATGAACTGAACACATTGACATGTTCCAGTAGAGGCAATTAACACATTAGCATGCTCTAGTACATGCAATGAACACATTTCCATGTAGTACAACACAATAAAATGCTCTAAAACATGCCCTGAACAAATTAACATGTTGCAGTACATGCAATGAACATATTAACATGTTCAAGTACATGCAATGAACACAGTACACACTCTAGTACATGCACTGAACACATTGACATGTTCGAGTACAGGCAATTAACACATTAACATGCTCTAGTACATGCACAGAACACATTAACATATTGTAGTACAACACATTAACATGTTATAGTACATGCAATAAACACTTTAACACCTTATAGTACATGCACTGAACACATATTATGCTCTAGTACATGCAACTAACATATTTACATGCTCTAGTACACACACTTAACACACTAACATGCTCTAGTACATGCACTTAAGACATTAACATGCTCTAGTACATTCACAGAACACATTAACATATTGTAGTACAACACATTAACATGTTATAGTACATGATGCACTAAACACTTTAACACGTTATATGACATTCATTGAACACATATTATGCTCTAGTATATGCATTTAACACATTAACTTGCTCTGGTACATACTATTAACACATTAACATGCTCTAGCACATACACTTAATAATACAATAACATGAGCTAGTACATACACTTAACACATTATCATGCTCTAGTACATGCGCTTAACACATTAACATGCTCCAGTACATACATATAACACTTTAACATGCTCTAGTACATACAATTAACACATTAACATGCTATAGCACATACTCTTAACACAATAATATGCTCTAGTACATACACCGAACACATTAACATGCTATAGTACTTATTCTTAACACATTAACATGCTATAGTACGTACTCTTAAGACATTGACATGCTCTGGTACATACACTTACCACAATAACATGCTCTAGTACATACACTTAACACATTAACATGCTCTAGCACATACACATAACACATTAACATGCTTTAGTACATGCACTTAACACATTAACATGCTCTAGTACATACACATAACACAATAACATGCTCAAGTACATCCACTTAACACATTAACATGCTCTAGCACATGCACTTAACACATTAACATGCTCTAGTACATACACTTAACACATTAACATGCTCTAGTACATACACTTAACATATTAACATGCTCTAGTACATGCACTTAACACATTAACATGCTCTAGTACATACACTTAACACATTAACATGCTCTAGTACATACACTTAACACATTAACATGCTCTAGTAAATACACTTAACACATTAACATGCTCTAGTACATGTACTTAACATATTAACTTGCTCTAGTACATACACTTAACACATTAACAGACTCTGGTGCATACTCTTAACACATTGATATGCTCTATTACATACAATTAACATATTAACATGCTCTAGTACACACACGTAACACATTAACATGCTCTAGTACATGCATTTAACACATTAACATGCTCTAGTACATGCACTTAATACATTGACATGCTCTAGTACATACTCTTAACACATTGACATGCTCTTATACATACACTTAACACTTTAACATCCTCTATTACATATACTTAAGACATTAACATGCTCTAATACATACACTTATCACATTTACATGCTCTATTATATGCATTTAACACTTTAACATGCTCTAGTACATACATTTCACACATTGACATGCTCTAGTACATACACTTAACACATTAACATACTCTAGTATATGCATTTAACATTTTAACATGCTCTACTACATACACTTCACACATTGACATGCTATAGTACATACACTTAACACATATATATGCTCTAATATATGCACTTATCACATTTACATGATCTAGTAAATACATTTAACACATTAGTATGCTCTAGGACATACATTTGATACTTTAACTTGCTCTATTACATACACATGACACATTAACATGCTCTAGCACATACACTTATACACATTAACATGCTCTAGTAGATGCGCTTAACACTTTAACATGCTCCAGTACATACATTTAACACATTAACATGCTCCAGTAATACACTTAACACATTAACATGCTATTGTACATACGCTTAACACAATAACATGCTCTAGTAAATACACTTAACACATTAACATGCTATAGTACATACCCTTAACACAATAACATGCTCTAGTACATACACTTAACACATTAACATGCTATAGTACTTATTCTTAACACATTAACATACTCTAGTACATACTCTTAAGACATTGACATGCTCTGGTACATACACTTACCACAATAACATGCTCTAGTACATACACTTAACACATTAACATGCTCTAGCACATACACATAACACAATAACATGCTCTAGTACATACACTTAACACATTAACATGCTCTAGTACATGCACTTACCTCATTACCAGGCTCTAGTACATACACCTAAGACATTAACATGCTCTAATAAATGCACTTAACACATTAACATGCTCTAGTACATGCACATAACAAAATAACATGCTCTAGTACATACACTTAACACATTAACATGCTCTAGTACATGCACTTAACACATTAACATGCTCTAGTAAATACACTTAACACATTAACATGCTCTAGTACATGTACTTATCATATTAACTTGCTCTAGTACATACACTTAACACATTAACATACTCTGGTACATACTCTTAACACATTGATATGCTCTATTACATACAATTAACACATTAACATGGTCTAGTACATACACTTAACACATTAACATGCTCAAATACATGCATTTAACACATTAACATGCTCTAGTACATGCACTTAATACATTGTCATGCTCTAGTACATACTCTTAACACATTTACATGCTCTTATACATACACTTAACACTTTAACATCTTCTATTACATATACTTAACACATTAGTATGCTCTAATACATACACTTATCACATTTACATGCTTTAGTATATGCATTTAACACTTTAACATGCTCTAGTACATACATTTAACACATTAACATACTCTAGTATATGCATGTAACACTTTAACATGCTCTAGTACATACACTTCACACATTGACATGCTCTAGTACATACACTTAACACATTAATATGCTTTAATATATGCACTTATCACATTTACATGCTCTAGTAAATACATCTAACACATTAGTATGCTCTATTACATACATTTAGTACTTAAACATGCTCTATTACATACACATAACACATTAACATGCTCTAGTACATACACTTAACACATTAACATGCTTTAGTACATATACTTAACACATTAATATGCTCTAGAACATGCACTTATCACATTTACATGCTCTAGTAAATACATTTAACACATTGACATGCTCTAGGGCATACACTTAATACATTAAGATGCTCTATTACATACACATAACACATCAACATTTTCTTGTAGAAATACTTAACACATTAACATGCTCTAGTACTACACTTAACACATTAACATCCTCTAGTACATGCACTTAACACATTAAAATGCTCTAGTACATACACTTAACACAATAACATGCTCTAGTACATACACTTAACACATTAACATGCTCTAGTACATGCACTTAACACATTAACATGCTCTAGTAAATACACTTAACACATTAACATGCTCTAGTACATGTACTTATCATATTAACTTACTCTAGTACATACACTTAACACATTAACATACTCTGGTACATACTCTTAACACATTGATATGCTCTATTACATACAATTAACACATTAACATGGTCTAGTGCATACACTTAACACATTAACATGCTCAAATACATGCATTTAACACATTAACATGCTCTAGTACATGCACTTAATACATTGTCATGCTCTAGTACATACTCTTAACACATTTACATGCTCTTATACATACACTTAACACTTTAACATCTTCTATTACATACACTTAACACATTAGTATGCTCTAATACATACACTTATCACATTTACATGCTTTAGTATATGCATTTAACACTTTAACATGCTCTAGTACATACATTTAACACATTAACATACTCTAGTATATGCATGTAACACTTTAACATGCTCTAGTACATACACTTCACACATTGACATGCTCTAGTACATACACTTAACACATTAATATGCTTTAATATATGCACTTATCACATTTACATGCTCTAGTAAATACATCTAACACATTAGTATGCTCTATTACATACATTTAGTACTTGAACATGCTCTATTACATACACATAACACATTAACATGCTCTAGTACATACACTTAACACATTAACATGCTTTAGTACATATACTTAACACATTAATATGCTCTAGAACATGCACTTATCACATTTACATGCTCTAGTAAATACATTTAACACATTGACATGCTCTAGGGCATACACTTAATACATTAAGATGCTCTATTACATACACATAACACATCAACATGCTCTTGTAGAAATACTTAACACATTAACATGCTCTAGTACTACACTTAACACATTAACATCCTCTAGTACATGCACTTAACACATTAACATGCTCTAGTACATACACTTAACACAATAACATGCTCTAGTACATACACTTAACACATTAACATGCTCTACTACATGCACTTCACACATTAACATGCTCTAGTAAATACACATAACAGATTAATATGCTCTAGTACATACACTTATCACATTATCATGCTCTAGTACATACACTTAACACATTAACATGCTCTAGTACATGAACGTAACACATTAACATGCTCTAGTACATACTCTTTGCACATTAACATGCTCTAGTACATACACTTATCACATATACATACTCTAGTACATACACTTAACACATTAACATCCTCTAGTACATGCACGTAACACATTAACATGCTCTAGTACATACACTTAACACATTAACATGCTCTAGTACATGCACTTAAGACACTAACATGCTCTAGTACATACACTTAGCACATTAACATGCTCTAGTACATGTACTTAACATAATAACATGCTCTAGTACATACACTTAACACATTAACATGCTCTAGTACATACACTTAACACATTAACATGCTCTAGTACATACACTTAACACATTAACATGCTCTAGTACATACACTTAACACATTAACATGCTCTAGTACATGTACTTAACATATTAACACATCTCGAGTGGCCGAGTGGTCTAAAGCTTTGTCCGTTACGGATCACTGCCATCTCACCTCTGTCTGCGTGTGTTCGAGTCTAGGATTCGGCTAATGTAGATATGTGAGAAAGCTTGCCAGTAGCTTCTCGTGGGTCAGTGGTTCTTTCCAGTGATTTCCCTGTTTCTTCCTCCACCATTAATACTGGCCGCCATGAATAGCCTATCGTGTGCTGAAAATGTCGTTATGCCCAACAACAACAACAACAACAACAACAACAACATCTCAAGTAAGTAACTATGGAAAGGAACGTTTGCTGCTTTGCTTACACTTTGGATTTGGTCCTATCCGCTCACCATGATGGCATACACAGGCTTAAAGTTGCTGAATGCAAGCATAAATGTAATGTACTTTATATTGAAAAATAATTTATGACAAATGCAACTGTTTTGTAAAAGTATTATTATATTTTGAAAATTGTGTTCATCACAAAAATTAAAATATTGCTTGATTATTAAATTCCGTATAATCCTTACAGACGGAAACTACCGAAGTACTGGTAGAGCGAAAAAGGTACGCGGTTACAGAACATAGCACACAATACCGATCTAAATCGGTATATCAACAATACCTCGGTCCTATACAAATTACTTTTTGAAGTCCTATTGTTTATTTTCAGTGGAACTAGAAGAACGAATATTATAACTCCGTTTTTAACCATTTCAGAGTAAATATACCATCTTTGGTGGACGAGTAGCTATTTAGAAATCGATGATTGGGAACAAATTTTTCGTCCATTTAATATAAGATTTATGCATTGTCAGCATCATTAAAGCAACATATAAACACGTGACCATTTTCATTAGCAACAATACGTAAAAAAAGCGACATTAGAAAAATACGAATTACTAGACAAACAAACATAGTACAATAGTTGAATTCAGAAATGGAAAGCACATAACCCATCAGATAAGATAAAAGCAATCAAAGAACGATCGCTTTGGTGGTCTAGTGGTCAGAGTGTCCGCCTCGGATGCGGGACATCGCGGGTTCGAACACCGGCCGAATCATACCAAAGACTTTTAAAAAAAAGATGGTACTAACGGCTGATTAGTTTGACTCTCAGCATTAAAAGGTCAGTTTTAGGACTGGTAGGCCTGGTGTCAGGATAATGTGACTGGGTGGGACATGTCTACTGCATGATGTCCCAGTGCTATACATCACTATAAACTGCCACACTGCAGACATCTGAGAGATATGAATGAAAAATTGTTAAAACTAAATTAAAATTCCCAAAACACACACGCGCGCAATGAAACAATCTGACGATTTAAAAATAGTAATATTAGAAAATGAATTTGGTGTTTAAGTAGCTCAAAAAACACAAGCTGGGACCTGAAGGATGATAAGAAGTAGTAAGTAAAACCACTTTTTTGGGGGAAAGCACACCCACACCTAATAATACAATGTACACTTGTATTTATTATGAACACTTTCGCATCTATGGAAGAACAGCATGTACATTATTTTCTAGCTAAGGTTTCATTTCCTTTGAATCAAATGGTAAGATGAATTCTTCAAATGCAGTATTATTAGCATTCGAGAGAAAAAGTTTGAATTTTCATGAGAATTGACATTCCCAATACCAAAACAGATACCTAAATAACAAAAGCCTTGAATGGCATCCATAGCATTTTTTTCGCAATCCTTGACAAGAAAAAAAAATGCATTGTTAACCGTGAATAGAATTATTACAAAATCTTAACGTCTAAAATAAATGGAGGGTATGGACAGATTTTGAGAAGATAAGTGGAAATATTTCACGAATTGAAAAAATTTCGGTGTAAGAAAAGAATAAAGAATTTTTTAAAAATTTTTTAAAAGTGGATGTTAATGTGCTAAGTACATGTATTCATTTGTTAGACTGACAATCATCCTAAAATTTTGAGGGAAATAGTTGTCTACTATTACAACTTTACGTATTTCACAAAACATTTTCTCGTTATTTGAGTCCTTTTATTTTTTTTATTTAGTATCCGTCTATGACAAATATCTTGCCCGGGTGTTGACAACCCACTTAAACCTTCCCTACTTATTATATCAATAGTTTAAGATGCTAAACGAAAAGTTCAGTTTGATAATAAAAGCTCAGATCAGCACTGTGTTTTACAAGGTGTCAGCCGTACCGTACTCATCACATTCAAGTCGCTGCTGTTAGATGAAAACCTATACAACGATTAATATACACAGAGCATTCCTATGCTGTAAGGTACTATACATTGAACGGAACGGTTGATCGCCTAAATGAACACAGTCCACCCTCCCCTTAAAATGGCTAATGGTGGCTAATCGAAAACCATATTTACATGCCCGATTGATTTTGCATACATTGTTATCAATTAATGTTTGTAGTCGGATATGTTGCATGTTTCCTACAATCCAAGCGGAAAATGTCACCATAAAACCGAGTTACAAACCAAGCTGAATAAGCATTGCTCATCTAATGTTGTAACTACCCAATAAACTATATAGTCTCCGTTCTTCGTGATACATTCATCCAATAGGAATATCCTCTTTTTAGTCTCAGCAGAGCAAGTATTTATTAACATTATTCATAAAATATTGCTCGTAGTTTTCACTTTTTATTTATTTCGTTAATAATAATAATAATAATAATAATAATAATAATAATAATAATAATAATAATAATAATAATAATAATAATAATAATAACGATATCACCGGACGTGTAGAATGGTGATATAATTTGCTATTCGAATTCACTTTTTCTTTGTTCTCTAGCTTCTACTGTGCTAAGGAAACTTTCTTTCAGGTATGTTTACTCCATCAAAGGTATGTTATACGGATATGGCTCTTGCGACTGGATGCAATTGGATGTTTTTCAATATCAGAGCTCTAGCATAATATAGTGTACTTGTTCTGCTTTAGATTCTGGTTGTGGTTTGTATTGTAGATTTAATTTGCTAATGATATTTGTAGAAAAGATCTGATATTTAGTCTTTTCACATATTGTATTACACCGGCGTCTTCTGAGACTTATTTGATCGAAATAATTTCTTTTCTTTTCGAATGTCGATGCTTCTGATGCGCCAGCAAAGTTTCCTTCGCTGTCTCTCTTCTTAGTGATGCCCAGTCTTTACTACTACTGATTTTGCCGCAAAAGTGTGTTTGATATCATTTCATTTGCGTCTTATTAACCTTATGTCCATGTATCAAGGTACAAGGTCAAAGGAATATAAAAAGGTCTTTATAATATCAAATTTGTTTTGCTAGTTTCCTAAGGACATGCGTTAGAGCAGAAAAATCTTTAAATTGTTTGTGTAGTTATTGATACAGCTGCTTCAGCATGATATTTTTACTCTAAGTCACTCATGGATATCGAAGAGAAGCGTAACCTTTAAAAAATTAATAGCACAGCAGGACAAGAGAAAACTTACAGATTAATATGCCGCATGGCGAACGAGGCAGCGTAGTTTAGGCGCAAAGTATATGAATACTTTTAAGGAATTGTATGTTCTTAATGTCAAAGAATTACATCATGAACTAGGTTTTCTTTACCGCCTACATCATTACCAGAAGATGGTATGTTCGTATTTAGAGATATCATAATACTGCCATCAGTACACCGAATGATGCCAAAGCAGAGTGTTTCCAGTGAGACCCCAATTATTTCAAGTTATCCTACTAGAATTTCAACCACAACTAGGATATAAGATGAATTTAATCTGTTACATCACAAAACAACGAGCTGTGTCAAGCAGCTATCAAGAATGAGGATGGCATCCTAAACAATTGAAAAAGCCTGTAAGACACAATGCCTTACAGCGGGCAGTGCCCAACTAAACAAGAAATTGATCGTTTATTTAAATATACATACACCAATAACCTATACAGAATGTGTTCTGGCAGAGAGACATATTTCATCTAAACCAAAGATATCGGTAAACTACAGTTTGTTTAAAGTTAGCCATTTGTATAACTGGACAGACAAATCTTATTCATTTAAGCGTAGCATATATCGAATGTTTTGTAATGTTCGAATTCTTATTCTTGTAATTCAGTGAGGTTATTCTTATCAGACACACATTTATATACGAACGTGTTAATTGCAATAAAAATAATCTCTGTACAGTAGTTGTGATGAAATCATTTAATGTACAACGAAGTCAATTCGTTTGCGCGTATGAATGATGTGAATCCTTAAATTTATACTTAACGGATTAGTCATTATACTTTTAGCTGCAATATTTTGGATGGGGAGCTGTATACCTTGGAGAAATTTGGTGTAATCCGAATGATGCAGTCGATGATGACGTATCCAGTGGGTTACAGTTCTGGTTTACATGCATTGAAGGACGAAAGCTTCTGGAAAATCCGGTCTACAGGGAATATTGGTGTTATGGACGTTTTCCTTGGCAAACAGATGGACGGGACATATATGGTGGCTTCTTGACCATTTGACGAGAGCTGTGGACACAGAATACAAACTGGCGCCACAAAATACTTTGTTCCATTTTTAAAATCAATATTCAATATCACTATATAAACAAAACCAAGGATTTGCATGGGCGAAATATAATAATGGGTACAGCCTACTTGTTAATGAAACATTTGTCATGTTTTTTTGTTGTGCAAATTCTCTACTCTGATCACCATTGGTGACAGAAACATACATACCTTGTTCATTGTCGTTTATAAATAGTATAATTTTATATGCTTGGTGATTCAGCAAACATTGTTTATATTTATGTTTAACTTGTAAAGATTGATCATCCAAGATGATAATCCATATATGTCATATTTTTTAATAAGTTTCATACGTTGAATCTTGATTAATTATTCATTGAAGTTTCATGTTTTTGTTAGTTACAGTTAGGAACGATATCATTTCATTATATCAGTTACTGTTTAGTCTTGCTGATCAATCAGTGTTAGATTCAAAAATCCAGTTTTGACTATATACGCATGAGTCTGGTATAAGATTAATTCATTGTTCATTTACAATATACATAAATATTTAATTCTGGAAACTTCTTTCAGTGTCTTCGCAAAAATCCAATCTGAACCTTGATTCATCTTGTTAGGTCTCTGGTTCAAGACTTGGCAAGGGTAAAAGTAAATCATTTTCTAGCTTAAAAATGACTTGAAAATTGTATATGTTAGAGTCTACGGAGGATACAAGTTAGCGACATTGGAATGATGCTGTCATAATTACATGGGGAAATTCACCAAAAGGCTTCGTTTGCTGTCTAGGTTACTCCTTAACAAAAATGATGCTGATCTAAGATCTAAAATGGCTGGCAAAGAGCCAGTTTTGAAAGTCTTCATGGCACGTATCATCTTTAAATAAAATACCAAATTTCTCCTATGACAGATTTTCGTTTATATATAATAGGATGACAGAGACCATTTCTAACAAAACAGCTTAATCGTCTGACACGATAAAACCATGTCCACCTACATGTCGTTCAGACATTGATGCGTTTTATGTTTGGTCAGAAAACCCTTTTCTGATTATGATCTTACATGTGAGTCAAAGCGTCGTGTAACTCGTACAACTGCAAAATTTACATTAACGAACCCGAACATGAATGAATCTGTATGGATCCTATTCCACTTTTACACTGAAAAGTCTGAGATTTTTAAAATATGTATTCATTCAAACAATGAAATTTGTCTAATAATCCGATGGAGTAATTGACTTTATACACACAGGATAGCCTATCTTGAAAAGTAGCTAAATATTAATGACAGAGTTTGAAAATTATACGCATAAAATGTTAGAATGTACAGGCTATCCTTTTTCTCCCTGATCTAAGAATGTTTTTTTTTTTAATTTTTGTTTTATTTCCTGTGTTTAATTGATATGATTGATGCCATATAACATTTTGAAAAAGCACTATATATAACATATTGAGGATTGCCTTCTTGCAGTTTACCACAAATTTAAAACTTAAAGATGTTCTTTCAGGAGCGTTATATGCAACATGCGTGCACTGAGGACAGATATCATTATGTCAGGAGAGCAAACAACTAGTCTCCTAGACATGCCTTAATATGTCTGTTGTACTTGGTACACTTCTGAATAAAAAAAAAACATTACGAACTAGAATGGGATTGGACCTAGCAAGAACAAAACGTGAATGAGATGTGTGTGTGTGTGTGTGTGTCTGTGTATGCGCGTGTATTGGTGTGTGTTTCTGTGTTTGAAACAGATAATTCAATTCCAGTGTTTACTATTTGCAACCTGTTTATTTAATATTCAGCCTTATCAGTTTTACTCAACAGACAACAAAAACAATACACTACTACTACTGCTGCTACTACTACTACTAATAATAATAATCGTCTAAACTACTTTTCTAGTGGCGATATATTTGTAAATGTTAGAGTTTTGTTAAAAATTGTGTAACTCTGATTCTAGGAGATACATCACTGCACTTCATGAAGGTGTGAAACCGGGTTTGATTGCTAGTGTCATAATCACTGAATAATACAAAATTGGTGTACCGTGCGGAAACAATCCAGCCCTGACAAACTTTCTGGATAATTACATTTGACATAACGGATTTTTTTTTTGTCTGCTTTAAATCAGAATAAATAATTTAGACAATAGCGGTTTAGAAAAGGAATGTTAGTGGATTTCACAATAGGAATTGGCTTTATCCAGTATTTCTCGCTGATCGCGTCTAACAATCAATATTTTTCTAGCTGTAAAATTACAGAAATGTCGTGCTGGTTATTATCTTCCCCTACCCTATTAGTAATATCTAAAACCATCCCTCTCAACATTTGTGTCTGATCTCTCCTACAACAGCTCTTTATTTGGATGTAGAATGACATGCATCATTTCTGGTACAATGGCATAGCAATAATGGCACCGGCCATACATTAATGCAATATAACAATTGCTGATTACGCTGTTTGACTGATTTATTTATTTATTTATTCGCAATGATGAATGTCTTTTAATAGTTTGCTATGTTTGATGAATATAGCTTATGTCACAATACCTAAAAAGGTACATATAATAAATTTTGGTGGTAATATTCCAGTAGTTTATCGCAAATTGGAAAGTTCAAAATTTTTCTTTCGAAACCAAGAATTCGACAACGGTTATTTATTTACTTTAAAAAATACTTGAAATCGTTCGTCTGCTTAAACTAATGCTTTGTATACAAATGATTACTGCGAGAAGATGACAGAATCTTAAGGAGATGATGATGAACTGATATACACAGCCTGCATTTGATATCCTTCTCTATCTCGAGTATAGTTAATTACATAAAAACAACATTATGAACTGTCCTAATATCCATATATGAATATGTAAATGGGCGTTTACGTTATACACATGAATGCTCTTACGGACGGACCCAGAACACAATTAAGTTGACTATATATTCTCTACATTTGTTTCTCAATACTGAACGTTCCACTGGGTGACAATCAATACAATACAGATCATACGTTAATCTAGAATATTTTCAAAGATGACTCCATGGTGAAGTTCTTGTCAAAGATTCACCAGAATTGTTTTGAGAGGCTGGACAGTCAAGAAACCAGTGTGCAATGGAATACATATTTCACTTCCGGATCATCACCAAGACCTTATTACTCACTGTACGATGTCGCCGAGACACACACAGACAACAACAGCATAAGCTCATATTTTAAAGAATAAACAATTATCTTTAGCTCCATACCAAGAATGCCTTAATCTAAATCAACTATCACTACCAAAAGGAAACAATATTCTAAAAAATAGACTAGGAACTGGTCTTTATACCAGATAAGTCTAATGGCAGAGTATCCTGGTTTATACAGGAGCCCTTTATTGCATAGTCAATTCCGTATTGTGTAGGATAGGGTTGTAGGATTGGTCATTCAACAATCCTACTATGCATATCACCTGATTGGAAACTTTGTTACAAATTCACATTTTTAATTTGAATTTGAAGTTGGTAAACTAACTATTCCCCACATGGAGTGATGTTCCGTAGGTCAGTCAGGGACACGAATGACCTGGTCACAGGGAAGGAACTCTTGAAGGTGAATTTAAAAGTTGTGACAGTGAGCGCTGCACCAAACGGAGTTATGTTTCGTAGGTCAGGCAGGGACACGAATGACATGGTCACAGGGAAGGAACTTTTGAAGGTGAATTTAAAAGTCGTGACAGTGAGCGCTGCACCAAATGAAGTTATGATCCGTAGGTCAGGCAGGGACACGAATAACCTGGTCACAGGGAAGGAATTCTTGAAGGTGAATTTAAAAGTCGTGACAGTGAGCGCTGCACCAAAAGGAATTATGTTTCGTAGGTCAGGCAGGGACACAAAGGAGCTGGTCACAGGGAAGGAACTCTTGAAGGTGAATTTAAAGTGCTGTACTATGTGAGCGTCCAAGCTTCGACCCGTCCCTCATTCACGTCAATGTACACATTGTCATCGAAGCAAGCACATATTTTAGGACTACTGTTTGTACACCCACCACACATATTTTAGGACTACTGTTTGTACACCCACCACCTCCGTGGACGTACCTAGGAACTCTATCTGACTCTGTCTGAGAAGAGTCGGTCAAGATTTCCTTTCGAGCTCTAATATTTTTCATTTTGTGGAACAAACCCATCCACCTTTCCCCCTCTCAAACCCAACCAGAAATACCATTTGACTCGCATTGCTACTGGTTATAATGTATCAATGTTTTTGCTGCGTACATAAAATTGTAGTCTGTATTATTGACGTAGGACAAAATATATGCTATTCAACTACAAAGCAAACACGCGGAGCTAGGGAGGTCTTTCAGTATGCAGAAGGACACAGAGCGTGCATCAGGATATATAAGGACATAGGATGTACATCACTGTATACAACGATAGATGATGTGACTCGGTATATAAAGACGAGAGGTGCTTCACCTATAGAAAAGAGGACGTGCCGTAATATATAGAATAACAGAAGAGATTGCTGAGGATATTTAAGAGGTGAATTATAACCTGAAGAAAAGACATGCCCTCGGTGCATTAAAGGAAAGATGTACCTCTCTGTTTAGAAGACATGAGATCACATAGACGTTAGTGCATAATTCGATATGATGTGCAAGAGAGGACGTGTCTCTTCATGTGGAAGAGAGGACATGAGAGACGTACCCCAGTAATCAAAGAGAAAGAAAACTTGTTCCAAACATAGGAGAAATAAGGACGTGTCTATGTAATAAAACATACTGTGCGCATTGGTATGTGTAAAAAGACAGTACGTGCCTGGGTATAAGAAAGGGAAGAAGAGAATATTTGCTCCGGTATATAGCAGAATAAGAAAACTATCCCGGTGTATGGAAGTTCATATAATGTGATTCACAACAGAGAAGAGAGTGTGTGTCGGTAATAAACATGACATGCCTCGCTGTATTAAAGAAGACACGCATGAAACATAGACAATCTTCAACATAAATTATTGCTCGGTTGAAGTCTGGTAAATCTAACTATGGCCAAAATTTTAATTCTCCACAAATAAAACGTTTTTATATTCTGTAATTGAAATGAAAAAAAAACTAGTAAAGGACAGGTAATACGAAGTAGTGGAAGACGTAAAGTTGATAATAGCATATAGAACTTGTGGCATCGCACACAGAAAGAGACGTAATGTGTGTGTATGCATGTGTGTGTGTGTGTGATTTGGATTTTTAACGTAGCATTAACAATTGTGCAGTGTGGCAGTTTATAGCGATGTCTAGCACAAGGAATCAACCCGCAGACATGTAGCATGATGTCTCATCCAGTCACATTATCCTAACACCAGGTCAACTAGTCCTAAAACTAACTTCTTAATACTGAACGCCTAGAGTGGCAGCTGTCAGTACCATTTGTGTAAATCTTTAGTATAGTTCGAATCCGTGGTGGACGTTCTAACCAATGGGCCACCCTAGCGGTCAGAAAGATAAATGATGTTGTTGGGCTTAACGCCATTTTTCAGCACACGATAGGCTATTCATGGCGGCCAGTATAATTGGTGGAGGAAGAAACCGGGAAATCACCGGAAAGAACCACCGACCCACGAGAAGCAACTGGCAAGCTTTCTCACATATCTATATTAGCCGAATCCTAGACTCGAACACACGCAGACAGAGGTGAGATGGCAGTGATCCGTAACGGACATCGCTTTAGACCACTTGGCCACTCGGGGCCCCGAAAGATAAATGAAATAGCACCTTTACATTCATTTCATGAACAAGTTCTACAAAGATTAACATCCAATTGAAAGGGTATCGCCAATGAATAATACTAAGCTATACGGCACAAAGAGGAGTCAGCTCGATGCTATGAACCTATTTGTCTTAATTATATCTGCTAAGAAACTGAATATTTAACGACTTGGGAGGTACCTTGGATCCTGTTTTCATCCAAATTTAGAAAATTAAATGGTCTGCTCTTAAGTTACCCCTTAAGAGCGAGCATGACGATAACTAGCATGACGATAACTAGCTCATATTGTTTTAATAGTTTCAAATAACTAAAGTAAAATAGAAACATTACACAGGCCATGACATTTGGGGACAAGAAGGAATCACCTTGTAATGTTTTAAATTTATTTCTATGGATTTATAACAGGAACATGACTTACAGATGCTTATATTAACCTGCTTATCAAGCCAACCATTTAACTATATTGAATATCCTAAGAGAGTTTGATAAAACTATCTTCGAATAAAAAGAAATTAAAAAAACAACAATGAAAGTGACGGACATACATACAGACGACAACGCGATGGTTCTATTATGCTTCTGCCGAGCGCCTAGCGAGTAATGTTTTGTACGGGAACATGAACTTTCACACAACTGGATATAGGCCATCATGAAACAGCTTGGATCTAATTATTAATCTTATCAAGGATTATTTTAAATATTCGTTTATTTCATTATTGATGGTCTCGGTTTCTTTGCAATGGGCAAATATATCTGCGAGAGATTTAGGTTCCTTTGAGACATTTCACATAGGAAATCGACTTTAAAATGTCCGCTAACGAGATCAAGTCCCCCGGAATACATTGATGTGATTGTTCGACGCATGTTTTAAAAAAGCATCATTGCCTGGCCTGTAAGTGTTTGTCTGTATGTGTGTGTGTAAGTGATAGCCTGGTAATCTTCAAAATCACCAACGCGTATGTGCATCTAAAATACTGAGACTTGAACTGATTAAAATCGATAGCGATCAGATCCATCTATTCGGCATAAGTGATTACGCTACGTGCATTTGAGACCCGGCTTGTATGATTTACAGCATTCCGAATGGTATATCCTGCCGCTAAGGTTTCATATTCTTCCAAAGCATAATTCTGTACATGTGCTATGTTCATATTCTTGAATAGGATGTTTAGATATTTATTTCTGGCTTTTAGCAAATGTCTTTATTTTATTTCCATGCATGCATACAGCGGTAATTGAAACAGGGGAATATAATCCAATTGAGAGTTTATAATTTTACGGTAATAATCAAGCAAAGTACAATACCGTTATGCTTAGTAAATCAGGATTTTTAAATACATAGGCTTGCCTTTTTCCAGAATTATCACAAATTGATTTGCGAGCCATAATAAACTTTTCTCTAATCGGCTTCTGCTCAAATGATTGCTTATAAAGTACGGCAGCTCTGCTCAAATGATTGCTCATAAAGTACGGCAGCTCTGCTCAAATGATTGCTCATAAAGTACGGCAGCTCTGCTCAAATGATTGCTCATAAAGTACGGCAGCTATTCGAATACGGCTAGATTTTGCACGATTGTATCCAGCTATGTCAAACATCCAGGAGAACTTGGGTATCGTTTTTGATTGAAAATGGCTTCCGAAATTTACCACCTTTATTTGCTCTGCTTCACTTCTGCTGAGTTATACATTAATATATATATATATATATATATATATATATATATATATATATATATATATATATATATATATATATATATATATATATATATATATATATATATATATATACTAAACTCGTGTGTTGCTGATATTTATATATTAAAAGTCTATGTCATTATGTAATTCATTTGCCGTTTGTAGGTTTTGCTTTCTTGCTATCATTGCCATGTGTAATACCTTTACTCTCATCACCTTCTATGCTATCTTCCCTCGGTTCCTGGTGTACAATTAATCTACTATCTTCAATGGACATACTAGGGTCTTAGTCATCCATAACAATTAGACATTTTCTTGTCTTATCTCATACAATTTCTTTTACGCTTTTTGTTATATTACTCGCAAAGTATCTGGCGTTCGCGCTCCAAATCGACAAATAATCCGGTTACTTAATCGAAAAATCATAACCGCCTTGACATCATGCATTCAAACAATACTGATTTAACTTTGTTACTGCACGGGTTACCATTGTTCTGGCATGTTAAATCTAGTATCAGCCACAAATGCTACATTTCTCAAAATACTATATCTCGACATTATCATTAAAATTTTTTTTTTATATAAAAGGAACCAGCATCCTTTCGAATTGGTACTTCATTCAGCAAAGACACACCATCATGTCTAATATACGTATATAGGCCAGCACAATGCTGTTTTCGCACTAAAAGCTAATAACCGAGTTGATCAATATTAATGACGGTTTCATGGAGAGGGACCATAAAGGTGTCTTGAGTGCGTTTTACAAAGTGATTTGGGATAATGTACCTGTAATGTAACCCACTTCGTGAAACAATGATCAAGCTTTACCCAGCGAACTGTATCTAGGTATGGTGCGGTAGCTTGGTTTAAATGGGTGTCTTTTTCGAAACCACGCTGTTTATTTGCAAAACCCTTTTGCCATGAGGTCAAACTCGATGTGGTGGATGGGTAAAAGGCTTGACATGGCATCGTTAATACAACTTCAAATTTGCATTATCGCGCATCTAATGAACCGTAGTACAAAGGAATGGTATCTATATAACAAGTTCTAATGGTCCACTATAAATACCGCACTATGACGACAAGAGATAATGTTAAGGCTGAACTTACAAATAAGCATTCCTTTTTCACTAACCAACACTCTTATCTGTTATCCAACGAAAAGGGTAGGAATATACAATCAATATTCCCGCAAACATAGTTAAAACCTGATTAACACTATACATTCACAGACAAGGGTAGGAGTTAAAACAAAACGTAGTTATCTCTAAAACGGGTAAACGCGCTGGTCATATACAAGTATATTATCACTCCTGAGAAGAAAACGTATGGTCAAATGTACACAAACATGCTGTTGTTGTTGTTGTTGTTGTTGTTGTTGTTGTTGTTGTTGGGCTTAACGCCATTTTTCAGTACACACGATAGGCTATTCACGGCGGCTAGTATTAATGGTGGAGGAAGAAACCGGGAAATCACCGGAAAGAACCACCGACCCACGAGAAGCAACTGGCAAGCTTTCTCACATATCTACATTCGCCGAATCCTAGACTTGAACTCACGCAGACATAGGTGAGATGGCAGTGATCCGTAACGGACAGCGCTTTAGACCACTCGGTGCCCCACAAACATGCTACCATCTCTGATAAATATAGGAGTACTTAAGCATACACAAGCTACTTGTATTCATTAAAGGAAGTCTTGATCGGCGTGAATAGGTGTTAATGAACACATCATATATTGTACCCCTGAGAGATTTTTTTTCTGCTAAATTAGATGTTGAATTGTAGAGATGTGTATTGGATTGTAAAATAAAATGATGGTTTCAATGCCAATAATCAGATGTATATCTGTCTATTTCTTTTTCATTTCAATAGACAATTATCGTGACTTCCGTAATATTCAGATTTCTAGAGGACTTTACAGATAGTGAATGCTATTTAGCTGTCTTCTTCTGTGCTATAATTAATACGCATATGCGTTTTGTGTACGTGCTTGTGGATGGTCAAAATCGGACTAGACAGGTTAGTACTTGTGTTCAATTTTAAAAACTTATAAACTAACAGTTCGGTTTCAAACCTCACTGTCGATAAAAAAAACAAAACATTTTAGTCCCTCAAGTTTCATATCGTTCCAAATATTTCGCAAATGTTAAAGTTCCATAATCCCGTAGTGTCCGATGCATAATGCTAAATTTCCATATGACTCATATTGTCTTCCATAACTACATGTTTTGATTTTTAGAACTCATTAGCAGAATATTGACAGTCTTGCAACCCACGAGGATCAATAAGTTTCTTCAATAACGTCACAAAAGCTTATGGTGACTATGTCAGAAGAAGTTTACTTACGATTGATGGGTTGATACGGGGGAAATGCAAGTAAATTTTGTCAGGTTCCATGTAGGTCACTAGCTTAGGAAAGAATCAATGAAACTCGAATTGTGAAATGTCATAATTCAAGATTCGAGGTTTTTATTTTAATTAAAAGTTTGAGCCTCCATTGTAACATCCTTTTTCTTGTTAGGTTGTTATATGTAATTATGTGTTCAGTTATTTTTTCTTTTCAGGAAGGTAAGTTTATTCCTCTTACTTTTTTATTTCTTTATGATTTTTTTCTTATATCATTTATCCAACAACTCTAATTAGATGGAACACAATCCTGAAAGCAATTTGTTTTTCAACGCTGCCATTTCAGTAGGTTATTTACATATGCCATATGTCTCAGTTTCCATGTAACAATTAGTACATATCGTTATTTATGACCACTCTTGAATGTGTTTGTGTGTGTGTGTGTGTGAGAGAGAGAGAGAGAGAGAGAGAGAGAGAGAGAGAGAGAGAGAGAGAGAGAGAGAGAGAGAGAGAGAGAGAGAGAGAGAGAGAGAGAGAGAGAGAGAGAGAGAGAGAGAGAGAGAGAGTAATAATTGGGGTCTATCCTTTGCTGGTGTTCAGCTACCAGATAGTGAATGATATTTAGCTGTCTTCTTCTATCTTATAGTTAATATGCATATTCGTTTTGTGTACGTACTTGTGGATCGTCAAAATTGGACTAGACAGGCTAGTATTGGTGTTCAATTTTTAAAAACTTATAACTAACAGTTCGGTTTCGGACCTCACTGTTGATAAAAAATCTCCTTAGCCTTGAGTAAAGAGCTTCCTTTAAAACGTATCAAATGTAAATTTCAGTTGTGAATTAATATTAATTATATATGAACATAATGCACATATAACATATTTTGGACACTTTTCACACATATAACATATTTTGGACACTTTTCACACATATAACATATTTTGGACACTTTTTACACATATATTATATTTTGGACACTTTTCACACATATAACATATTTTGGACACTTTTCAAACATATAACATATTTTGGACACTTTTCAAACATATAACATATTTTGGACACTTTTCACACATATAACATATTTTGGACACTTTTCACACATATAACATATTTTGGACACTTTTCACACATATAACATATTTTGGACACTTTTCACACATATAACATATTTTGGACACTTTTTACACATATATTATATTTTGGACACTTTTCACACATATAACATATTTTGGACACTTTTCAAACATATAACATATTTTGGACACTTTTCAAACATATAACATATTTTGGACACTTTTCACACATATAACATATTTTGGACACTTTTCACACATATAACATATTTTGGACACTTTTCACACATATAACATATTTTGGACACTTTTCACACATATAACATATTTTGGACACTTTTTACACATATATTATATTTTGGACACTTTTCACACATATAACATATTTTGGACACTTTTCAAACATATAACATATTTTGGACACTTTTCAAACATATAACATATTTTGGACACTTTTCACACATATAACATATTTTGGACACTTTTCACACATATAACATATTTTGGACACTTTTCACACATATAACATATTTTGGACACTTTTCACACAAGAAATTTCGCAGAATTTCCGTTAAATTGTTTATTAATAAAAACTTGGTGTACTTCTTTTCAAAGCTTAGTTCTGTGTTTATATGATTGCAAGAAACAATGTTATCATATATGCTTAAAAATGAATACAATATCAAATAGTATATTCGAAATTTAAGGGTTTACTGAATACAAAGTTCGTAAAAAATTTCTATGATGTATAATATACTATGATAAAAACGTATAAAATGCTATGATGTATACGTATATGGCATCCAGGTAAATTAATGTAAACGTTCAATACTCCGGGGTTATACATGCAATAATATGGCACGTTTCGCGACAAAAACTTAGAGCAGTTTCCTCTTCATTTTAATACACGAAAATAAGGGGTAAATACCATAGATTGAAAAATAAGATAATCTTAGATTAAGTTATAATTCACAGTAATGATATTGTTGATAAGATCATAGGGGAGGATAAAATACATTTGTATTAATCCGTCATAATGAAATTTTTGTCTGTTCTTACTATCCTCAGTGACTTATAGCAATCATACTCTCTCTCTCTCTCTCTCTCTCTCTCTCTCTCTCTCTCTCTCTCTCTCTCTCTCTCTCTCTCTTAAACAATTTATATAAATATTTTAAATGTAGTATAAGGCATCATAATATGTATCGGCTCGTGCAAAAGTAACACAAAGAAAGAGTATAGATAACATGCTTTGCAAATTTTAACCAAAATAATTTATTTTCTAGAAAACATGGAATAAATATAAATATGTAAAACAAGACGTATGATTTACGAAAAAGATCCAAACTGTTTGTTCTAAAGATATAAACATAAATCATGTGAACAGTTCTAAATAAACAGTCTGAAGTTCAGTTCCGACCCCAGATAGCGGATGATGACGTCAGGCGAAGGCTAACACAAAACTCCAGAATTTACACAGTGAAGCACAGTTCCGTTCCATTTTAGAATATTTTTAGAAAATGTCTTTGTCCAAATCAGTAGTGTTGTTCTCCAAGAAAATAATTATTAATAAAGACAAAATACATTTAGCTCCACTAACAAAACACATGTCGTTCAACGTAGACACACGAACAGAACAACTTTTTCTAGCACAAAAATACCTTTTTAAGGTAATAGAAGTTGTATGACTATAAGATGTTACAATAGGCTTTGACTCTGTCCTTTGACTCTGACTTTCTGACTGTATTACAAACTACCTAATCATATAAAAGAAGCTAATACATCGTTTCATCTACGCGCGCACGAAGGACACGTGTAATTTCGCAATGCATCTGGACATTAGAAAAGCCTGACCAAGTATCAGACAATCGTTTTCATAGCTATTCCTGAATATTTACTTGTGACGAATTTACCATCATACACAACTCGTACTTACATGAGTCACATTTATAATTTAAGTAAACACGATGTTTCAAACAACATATTAGACTCATGCTAACAATCATAATAATAATATTATTTAATGAAATAAAAATGAAATAAAAAGATTTTACATAATTCATTTCTTAACACACACACTTCAATTACATGGTTGTAACACCTTGCCCCATAACGACACAAAATTATGTAATAAACTTTTTCTTTCTTACCAAATGTAAATTCTACATGAGGTAAACAAAAGTACATAAGAAGAACTCATAAATTTATGAAAATGACATTTCTACACACGGGAAAGTACATTTTCAAACAAATTATCCTTTCCTTTTATGTGTCTGATATCAAGATTGTATTCTTGCAAATAGCCTCTAATTTTTATGTTTTGTTCTGCTGATGAAAGTGACGGGCTTGTGGTCACTAATCACAACAACCGGAGAAGGAGCCTAGCTAATATAAACTTCGAAATGCTGTAATGCTAATGTTAAGATCAAGCACTCCTCGATTGTTGAGTAGTTTCTTTGGTGTTTATTTAACTTCTTAGAGAAATAACACACTGCGTGTGATACACCATTTTTGTCATCTTGAAGCAAAACCCAAACATCACTCTCATCCATAGATAGCTTGAAAGGCTGACTGAATTCTGGATTTGTTAAAACAAGTACAATTTCAAGTATGGCTTTTAGTATATCGAAAGCATCTTTACATTTTTCAGTGCAAAGAAACTTGTTTTTCTTTCTCAACAAGTTTGTCAGAGGTTCAACAGCATCATACAAATTAGAACAAAATTTGCGATAGTACCCAGCCATACCTAAAAGTCGCATCAGCTGTTTTCTATTGACATTACTGGAAATTCAGAAATAGCCTTGACCTTAGCATCTATAGGTTAATCTGACCATGTCCCTCAATATGTCCTAGATAAGTATCACATGCATGGTAGATATATTTATAGTCAGATTTCCATCCGTGAGTCTGTCGACAAACTTCCGAATCTTGGTTAGATGTTCTTTCCAGGTGTTGTTGTAAATGATGACATCATCAATATATGCATCACAGTTGTCTAAACCAGAGGTAATCACATTCATAAGGCGTTGAAATGTACTCGGAGAATCCTTTATCCCAAAAGGCATCACTTTGTACTGGTAGAATCCATCTGGAGTCACAAATGCCAAAATTTGTTTTGCTTTTTCCGTTAAAGAAATTTGCCAAAAGACCTTCAGAAGGTCAAAATTAGTGCCGTATTTGGCACTTCCATTGAGACTTGTCAGTGGAAATGAGTGCTTTTGTCGCACTATTCACCTTTCTATGCTCTGTACACATTCGGAAAGTTTTATCAGGTTTTGGAACAAGAATGCACGGTGAACTCCAATCACTCTAACTGGGCTCTATAAAATCATTGTCCAGTAAATACTGAATCTCTTTTTTCATATATTGCTGTTTAAAAGGATTCATCCTGTATGGGTGTTGTTTCATGGGTTTCGAATCCACTATTTCAAAGTCATGAAAAAATTTGTTTGTCCTTGTAGGCACGTCTTGAAGCAAGTGCTTATATTCAGACAATAATTAAGTTCATTTTTTTCTTGATCTTGTAAATGAAAACGTTTCTAGTCTAGATTTTCAATAACGATCGACTTATAAAGACGTATTGTTCCAAGATTAGTAAAATCCAACTGAATTCCTTCATTCAAATCTTCCTTTGGTGGGACAGGTACAGCCAAATTAATTGCATAATCTAATTGGCTATTTCTTTTAAAACAGTAGTACTCTAATAATTTACTTAGCTCAGAGTACTAACATTATAATTTAACTCATTCATTTTCTTCTTTACTTTGTGAGGGCCATAAAGTCTTAATTGCAGAAAATTCTTCAGAATAAGCAAGAGAGAATGATCCCTATTACATGGATAAGTAGTTCTCTCTAGTACACATTGGTGAAACCTTACGTTCACTTTCGACTTGAACTGCTGCATGCCAAATTCAAGTGTATTAAGCTGGAACACTCCAGCCTTGAAATTTGACCTTTGACCAGATTGATCAAATTTGAGAAGGCCAAATTGAGCAAAATTCCTCAAAGTAATTAATTCTGGAAAACTTGTTAACGCACACATAATGGTTACATGACATAGTTTTTGGTAAGGTATCAATACAATCTACCACAACTATACTGAATGGTTTGGCAAATGCATGAAGTGGTTGCAAATGAGCTTTAGGTATCTTTAGATTCGGTTCTCCCACAATTTGACACTCCTGACAAGATCTAGAAAACTTGGAAACATCACTTTTGATTTTTGGCCAATAAAATTGAGTCCAGATCTTGTGACACGTTTTATTTATTTCCAAATGATGTCGATAGACTAGAAATCCTCATTGGAGGAAATCGAGCTGGTACTAATTCATCAGAAATCATTAATGAAGCAGCCGATATTTGTAAACGATTATTTACAGGCGATATCATGGAAATTAACGTGTATTGGTCCATTATTAATGAAATCTCCGATGACTACCTCAGTGATTAGATACAATTAGTGATAAGGTCAATTATAAAAAAAATGATCTTGCATGGTACTCAACGTGGACCTACCATGGTCAGGGTAATAAACTCTCGATTGCCGGTATACTAAAAACAACCTACGGAGATGGACTAGGTGATGTTGTTCAGGGTCTGTTTAGAAGAATAGCCCCAAAAGCAATACCGATTGCAAAGCAGCTATGAATAAAAGCTATTGATGTTGTTCGTGAAAAAGGTATTGGCGCTGCTGGTAATATTTCTAGCAAAGCATTTTCAGCAAACACGATTAATACGCAGACCACAAGCGGTCCGACCTCAACCAATCAAATAACAAAGCACTGAAATGATGTCTGCAAGTGTAAGTAAAATAATAAATCAAGCCGCTAACTAAAAACTAGCGAAGTTGGCTGATGTCCCAATGCTGGAAAAGGAAATAATATAACCGCTAGTCTGATAGCAGGAAGTGGTATCACTTCGTGTTAGACGAAGATGATACCAAAAAAGATGTTTAAGCGCATATCTGACCCCGCTTTCGACATGGATGCATCAGTTTTCAAAGATGATTCTGTGCGCAATTATCAGTATTATTCTTATGATGGACGAATTCCAGATCAACATGGAAGAATCGAACGACAGGTTCAGGATACAAGTAGATATTGCTTACCCGCTGAAGCATTTACTTAAGTCGAAGGTGAAATTTTAAAAACAGATGATACTGAATACGCCGCTGAGGCTAGAAATGGATTTGTTAATAATGATATTATGGCGTTATTTGATAGTGCTACGTACATGATCGACGGAAAAAATATTAAATCAATTCAGAAAGACTTCGACGTTGCCACAACAATGCTTGGACTTGCAAGATACAGCGATGATTATTCTAGATCAGCTGGTCCATCAATGATGTTTGCATATGATATAACTGATTCGCCTGACAATAAACAATATAATTTAGTACAAACGCCACGGGATACTGCTTCCGATCCACAACCAGTTGGAATGATAGCCCGCTCTGCTGCTGCATTTTCTTTATTGCACAGAGTTAATCCAGAATTCAATTTAGGGATTACAGCACGTCGAGCAATGTTAAAGGGTAATAAGAAAGCATTTTCGTGTGTGATTCCACTTTCACATATCTTTGGGTTCTGCAGACACGTACGAAAGTTTTATTTGGAGCCAAACATACAGTTGTACTCGTACGAAATGGTACCGATGATGATGCAATATGGCACGCTGAAGGAGCTGATGATGCTGCAACTATGGCACTTCATGGTAAAGTTATACTAACCAAACTTTCGCTCTGGATGGCAATGATGACTCCATCGATATCTGAAGAATACAGGCTGTTATCTGTAATGAGTCAAGGCGGTAAATCAAAGTCATCATGGCTAATGATGCCTACAGATACTTTCGAAAGTGCAATTAATGGTCTATTCACATGGCAAATAGCTTCTCAGCAAGGTGTTTCTGCACCGCGACATATAGTTATTGCGCTTCAAAATAATGCAGGAATAAATAATCAGACACAAAGTATAATGATATTTGATAACCTCGGTGTTTCTGAGGTTTCATTAATAATAAATGGACATCAAGAACTTTTTGAGGATATATTACTGAATTGCGATCAAAATCATGTATCACGTGCATATCATCGCCTTATGTCGTTCATGAGATGTGATCAAAACATTGATACTGGTTTATAAATATCGTCGCAGCTAGATTTTTTACAGAACATTTAGATTGATACAGACAGTCAGTAGTTGATATACATTTTCGAGCCCATGTGACTCGAGGAAGTATTGCAAATTACAGAGCAATCGCAGTTATGCTCAGCGATAAATCAATGCTACTCGAATGTGCTGGTGGCGAATGCTAGTCATTGATGCCCCAGTAGAAAATATGTAATTAGATAGCTCATAATATTATAAATGTCACATCATTACGTTAGTGTGAGTCTGTCTTCTGGTGAGATTAAAAAACTACAATCATCATCAAAAAATAATTGTGCGGTAAAAATATCACTGCGACGAGAACAACTCGCAGTTTGTCTGAATAAGCTATTGTTGACCGATGGTCAGTATAATCACTTCAATGAAGCAAAGCGATTGAAGACTGGGGTACGACTTAATCTTTCCACAGGGGTTATTAAAGACATCGCTAAATCGGGTGGTATATTTCCACTTCTCGCAGCTATACCAGCATTAATAGCCTCTGCAGCCCCAACTGTTGTAAAAGCAGCTGCGCTAGGCACTTTTGGAACCGCTGCTGGAATGGCGTTAAAGAAAGCAACCGGACAGGGAATAAAAACCTCCCAAAAAGGGAAGAGGGTTTAACACTTCCGGGGACCCAAACCTCGTGGGACGGAAAAGGTCTGAGACTTCTTGGGGACCACGCCTTTGTGGTACAGAAGCTGCCTAAGACTAGGGACAGTTCGATGATAATTCCACTATCAAATTTGGATTTACTTGGTAGAGCTAAGCAACTAAATATAAGAAAAAATCAGAGGAGTTTTTATACGTGATCAATTGCCAAAACAATCCAACAATATTGAAACCGGTATTATTAATCTTGATAAAAACTCTGGACCAGGCACGCATTGGGTGGGATATGCAATTGATCCACGTGGACTTGTTTATTTCGATTCGAATGGGTTGGCGCCACCAAAGGAATTTCTTCATTATGTCAGCAATAAAATTTCTTCGATCTGGTATTCATCGCTGCCAACACAAACATTAACTGATCCCACAATATGTGGCCGAGAAGTACTAAATGTACTTGATGCTGTATCAAAATCAACAGCACCACCTCAAAAAGTTGTGCACGCGTTCACTACTGAACGAACGATGCCGCATTTGAACAGACACTAGTAAACATAATGGTTGATATTTATGGAAGATCTCAGGAGAAAGAGAAGTGTGTCGACGTATCTAATTACGCAACTCTTGATAAGCTTAGAAATGAACTCGATGATTTATTAAATATCACGAGTGTGGATCAAAATGAAGTCGTTGTTTTTCAGGATAAACAAGGACGATTAAAAACGAGCAACATACAACTACCAGATGTGTTTGTACGAGTACCCACCGCGGTTATTAATATATCGTTACTTTTGCAGATCAAGATAAAATGCAGGATTCCGGTAAGTCGGTTAACGACTATGTTAAGAAAACCGGCGATATATATACTGGTGACATAATAATGTCAGGAAATAAAATTACCTATCTCGAAAACCCAACCGCAGACACTTACGCAACAACAAAGAAATACGTCGACGATAGCAATAGTGATCAAGTCACAGCAATAACAACGATCAACAATGTAATGGCCACACTCAAAACTGATTTTACCAATCACATAGGCACGTTTTTAAATTTTCATAGAAACATAAACAGATCCATTAATGAATTTTTTGAAGCTCCACCAACCGTTGACTTAAAATTTGTTTACATTAACACGAAACTAAATGATATTGTTAGTGGAATTCTTGATTTGTTGAAACAAAATAATCTTTTAAAAATTCCTCACAAGCAGATCATTGACATCGTGTACGTTGTTTTATCAGAATCAGCTACATGGACACAACGAAATAAAACTATCAAACACAACGCAGAGGTCGATGGTGTATTATAGGTTGTCTGTGTTTAGCAATGTAGAATTTATAATAATTACCACATCTCCTTTAGCTAATGCTTTGTCTAAAACTGTATTTTTGATGTTGGATAAAGATGTTGAAGAAACGTTTACGTTGGAATCATCGGATAGAAGTATGGTCACGGCTAATTACTAGTGGTGTCTGGAATTTGTAAAAAAAGGTCCTCGATTAATTATCTAGATGAAAGTATAATGAATCAAATGACAGTCACTCATTTACGTTCAACGTCGCAGATATAATTAGGCGTGTAAGTGTCAGACTTAACTAAGAAATATTGACGATTACACCATGAAAGTAAAAAAAAATATCGCAGACGCAGGGTGGTTATTGATATAGTAGTTTACACTGTTTCTGATATTGTTGCTGGAGCCGAAGTATTATTATCAACGTTAAAAATGACTGCTCCTGCGGTTTTAACGATTGTCGTTTCTCCGACAGCAACATGTACATGTATTCTCAGTACTATCGCTAAGAAACTATCTACATGCGCGAGCGATAAATTAAGCGCGTGAATGATGAAATTACACACAGCAACAGCCGCCTATACTAAATTATGCTCGTATCTTTCCTTGTATCTCAAGGATGGCAAAATATCTGATGAGGAGTTCGTAATGATAATGAAAACCTACGATTAAGCATTCATAATCGCTAGTGACAATAACCAGAGCGGAAAACTGGAGAATTAAATAATAGCGATAACAATAATGTCAGAGTCAAGAGAACTATTGCAACAGATCGTCACTAATTCGACGCCATTAAAAACTACTATGATATCAGTAGGTTCAACCAATCCTAAATTTAGTGCTAATTTTCCAACTGCGATTCTAGCAAGTGAAATTACATTAGCACAACTACGTTTTTATAATATCTGGCAAAATATCAGGTCGAAATCATTCGGTGGATTACCAGCAAATAATTCACTGGTATTTGTGAATAAGAATAAAACGGATGTAACACCTGATTAGCAAGTTGTTGGAATTTCAACGAGAAGTTATCAGATAGAACAGATTAATGACGAGTTCCAACGCAGAATTAAATCTATCACAGGGAAAAGGAAAAGAATCTCAAATAGCGATCACTGTTTACGAACAAATACTATCAGCGGTGATTGAAATAATTTCTCCTGATTACCTGGTAGATATTTATCAAAGTTCAATCAGATATGTGTTAGAATGGCCTGAAGTTGAACCTGTTTATAATGAAGTTTCAGAATCAGCTAATAATGAGTTTAAAACGAGTGAAGAAAAATTTATTAATGATCAAGCATATAGAGAAAAATATCCATGGGTATATATATATATATATATATATATATATATATATATATATATATATATATATATATATATATATATATATATATATATATATTTAATCTGATCCAAACGACAATAATAATTACTTTACCGCTTTTGACTGTAAAACGTTATTTCGCTCCATTTATATACTATATACTATTTGTTTAAATCATTTTTTGAAAATCTAGCAAGATGGTCTTCTTTGCGTTTTATAATAGATTCAGCGTTATATTTTCTATCGTAATATTTTTTACCACTACATTGCGCACACATGCGCGTCTTTCCTCGCACTCCAACTCCACACCGCATACATGGTTTAGGTCATAGGTTCTAACGCATTGCATGTGATAACTGCATAACTCGTTTACGCAATTTTTGTCACACGGAGACGTGTAACCAATCGTAAGCTAGCGGCAGTATTTTGGTTGAATCATATATACATATTGATTAATACTCAATCTAAATACATATTTGCCTTAATTATAATATGCAGGAATTATCCGCAATTACGCCTGACTCCGCTAGATTTGATATTGACAGACTACATAAATTAAGTTTTTCAATGCAAGATCTAGCTTTAACGAATGCGGATATAACTAATCTCATCCGTGAAGCCCAGAAAAAGTTTCGCTACGATGGTGCGGCTCATGTTTGGTTCACATTCAGGATTGGAAATACCACATATGTGATGAGAGATAAACGAGGAAAAGAGTTTATTGACTACCTAGATGTTCGGAAATATATTATTTTAGTAAAATTTATTGTAAAGGCCGAGGATGATATCTGGATCATCCGAGACAAACGCGAATCCTTCCAGAAGTCAGGGAGTAATATTATCCTTGGTGAAAATTACAAACCAGGAATACTGACTGGATTAGACAAGCCATATTATGAGCGATCTTATCCAGTCACTGCAGTAGTGTGCGCGCTCTATCCGTTAAATAATAAATCTGACGTTGGGGATCTCAAGAAAATGAAATTTTCATCCTTGACTTCGTCAAGAATGAATTATGTTGCTAAGCGAGTTATAACACTTCTAAAACGCGATACGGGGAAAGGGTTTGACAGATTTAAGACGTAAAAATAAATATGTGGGCTGAAAAAGGTAAAGACAGTGGAACGTCTATCATCGACGTTGCTGAGCTAGAAAAGTTATTAAGATTTCCAGTAGCAGTGAAGACATTAAACGGAGAGATTTTGTACAAACCAAAATATATAAATAATGGAAACCCTATAACAATCATTGATCATAACGCACATGAATGGACTAATGCTGTAAATGTATTTCCACGAGATAGAACGGTTAAATTTTACCACGATGATGTATTCAATGCCATTGGTGATATTAGCAAACGTGACCCTGTTTCTGTGTGGCTATTTCAGAGTTCGGAATGTGATCATTATGATCAGTGATATTTATAGTACATAATCTCTTTATAAAGAAATGTAAAACCTTGCGCTGAAATATACTTCTGACGATGTCAAAGTTAGACAATTACTAAGTAATTGTTTTACCGTACCATTGGCTGCTGCTCATTTCGCTCAGGAAAAAAAAACTCACGGAAACCGACACTATCGGAATGTCTTGAAGATGTTGTGAGGAGTTGTATCGAATACGGGCTTAGTGGATTGTGGAATACTAAATATAATTACAACGACGTTATCTCAGTTGATATGGTAGCGTGCTATCCTGGGAGTTTTCTTGGATATGGAGAGTGTTCTAAATACTTTAAGAGATTACATCCTACACATGACATGACCAGAGTTGCGATAAACGGACCCTTACCAGATTTTGACCTAACCTGATTCGCCCGCATAGGGTAGTTTGAGTTACACTTAGATGTCCATCCGATTGTTTATGTGTAGTTTGGAAAACATTTTTCAGAAAAATGTTGGGCTTCAATAGTTCTGCTAAGGTATATGCTTGATGCTGAAGTTTTAATATCTTTGAAGGTAACTGAAGCAATTACAACATATAGCGTGCAGAAACAAGTTTGGTTGCAAGAACCTAATATATTTGATGCTAAACACGATGAGAAACTTGCGAAATATCTCGGTAGAATGATAATCGGTAAGTTTACACAAGGATGATCGCAAGATCATAAACGATCGTGTACAAGATTTACTATTGACGATGCTGAACTCGATTTTATAATCGCTGATACGATGGAAAAATACATTTATAAGCCGATGTAATGCTTAGTTATCAGACGAAACAAAACTATGTACCATTGTGAGCTATACTGATGGCGAGTCACACAATTTACTCATTTTAGATCTTCGATGCTAGCTTATGTTTCGATAAATCTATTATCGATGATAAACAGATTTCCTCGTTATGCTGTTAGAGTCGCGACAGATTCATTTTATGTACACAAAATATAAAGATTTATTAAAACTCGGTAATGGTGAATGGGGAACGTGGAGGATAAAACAAGAAAATATACTTAGTTATTGTGAATCTGTCGATATTGAAATTGCGGAGACATTACAGAAATCATGATCAAGTATTAAAGTCATCTTCACCATTCGTGTAATGATCTTGTATCTAGACATAGACTGTTTATTAAGGGTCAGGTAAACCAACACGCGCGATTAACTTATTCATCAGTATAGATTGATTGGTTTGACACCAACACATAAACTCGCCAGGTAAATAAAGCAAAGAGATGTCAAATCATGTACATATCATAAGTTCTTTAGATGGTGCGAAGATACATGGACCTCATCACGAATGGGTAAAATATATATATACCTAAAATTATCATATAGGCCGAGATATGTATGGTGTCACTGGAGGTATTACAAATATTTCTTGATTGGCTGTTACTAAAGAATACTGCAGTGATTATGTGTGGCGATCATGGGCAGTTAGGCAGTTGGGCAGTTTTCACATGACTGGTCAGCGGTTGAAAACATTTATTGATTATTACGAAGAAATATCAGATGACCATAGAGCTATTGATGAGTCGCTGAAAGAATTTAAAAGATTAATACGACTACACCAGATAAAATACAATGTGAAGTAATGCGTGAGGTAATTCCATAAACATCCATGAATGATTTTTAGACCTTATGGAAACCTGTTGATTTGATAGTTGCGAGTAAAAAATAGTTCGTGATGAACTGAAGGAGAAATTATTTGCGTTACATAAGAAAAAGTCCCAATGTTACCCGTGATGCTGTATCAATTTCCCAAATGAAGCAACAATATCTCCACCATGCGCTATTTGCGACACGGAAATAAATTTATATTTGCTTGTACCACATTTTGGACACTTGCCTGTGAGTATGCGTCTCTTAATTTTTGTTATTATTGTTGCAATCCAACGGTGTGGGTTGTTACATCGAAAAACAATATAAACTCATATTATTATTATATGGATATAATTGACTTTTCTGCGACACGAGAAAAAGAGCCAGTAAGGCACCATCCAACGTTACCAAATTCTACAAGAATGATTACAATAGGCCCATTTAGATCTGCTAAGACAGAAATATTTCTTAATCTGATAATGTGATGGCTCAAGTGGAATAAATTGTATTTGGTAGCAGCATCTGTAAATGATCAACGATATTACAAAGTACTTAAAGATTTTAATTAAAATGCGAAATTA
Source organism: Potamilus streckersoni (assembly GCA_016746295.1). Classification (NCBI taxonomy): domain Eukaryota; kingdom Metazoa; phylum Mollusca; class Bivalvia; order Unionida; family Unionidae; genus Potamilus; species Potamilus streckersoni. The sequence goes on along the minus strand of JAEAOA010000822.1, from coordinate 2,595,385 downwards.
CCGGACGAAGACGAACATGATATCATTGATTTTATTACCGATATTGATGATGCTCCATCCGTAGATGACTTAGATGGATTCATTAATAACCTTGTAGTGTACGATGATGTTATGCTGGACAAACAATTCAATCCAGCTAGGATATTTTCTCGAGGTAGACATAAAAATACTGACGTGATTTATATAACTCAGAGATACAAGCAGATACCCAAGGTGATCAGAGATAACTGTAATATTTTGGTTGTGTTTAATGGCGTAAATAATTATACCTTACAAAATATTTATTATACTTGGTGTTCAGGGGACATGGATATGATTAAATTTTTAGAAAATAATTCTAAAGCACAAGTTGTTCAATTTGTATTTATAACGATAAACTTACATGATCCAAGATCAAGGTATCGTGTAGGTTTAAATAAAATCTTTGGTCCTTAATTTTTAATTTATAGCAGCAGAGAGGCTGAACGACATACGCGCAATGACCAGATTGTGAAAAAATCGGAAAAAATCTGGTCAATTAGAGAAGATTTTACTGTTAAAGCAGAAACTTTTTTCGGCCTTCGTAGAAACCCTTAGTTTTCAAAAATAAGGTCTCTAAAAAGTTGTAGCGTTCCTCCTCTCTGCTGCTAAATGAACAGTTCAAAATTCTCCAAAACACAATCAGACAGAGGTTTATCAAACCAAACAAATGCATTGTTTTCAATACATGACCTTGACTTTCACCTCTTAGAAATAAGAGCATTTGGGGTAGGTCTAATTTGATTTTGATGCATATATTTCACTTCGAAGCACTCAGAAACGACGTGTCCTTTTCATACAATACGTACACGTAGGTAGAGACAAAGATTTTGAATCAGGTCTCTTAGAGGCTTGATTTTCAGAATTTGTGCCAAACTGAAGTTTACTGAGAGTCGTATTAACTTGAAACACCTATGTATCAGTAGACTGCTTAGTTAAAGAGTGAAATATTTGTTTACAGCAGGAACTTTATGAGTTAAGGAATACTTATTTGCAGCCAGTACAGTATTTTATAAGGTTTTAACCACATGATCCTTAAGGTGATTTTTGATTTCACTAGGAATATAGTTGTTAAACACTTCGAGTAATTCCATTTGTTTGAGTCTTTTAATATCATGTTCAATTATCTAACACAGACACCACACCTTGAAAAATTGATCTTTTGCCCTAGCAAATTCAACACAAGGTTGTCTAATTTCATTTTCGTAACTTTTAAACTTTTGTCGATAAGCCTCAGGAATTAACTAGTAACCTCTTATGATGCATTTCTAAAGCAAATCAGTAAATTTAAATTTCTAGCTAATTTTAAATATTCCGGACGAGCCCGCAATTTCTTTATGTTACATATCGGCTCGTTCAATGTAACAAAAGGAAAGAGTGAAGACAACAAGCTTTGTAAAGGTTAACAAAAATAATTTAATTTCAAGAAGACATGGAAAAAATGTAAATATGTAAAACAAGACAAAGATTTGAAAAAAAGATTCAAACTGTTTGTTCTAATGACAAAAAACATAAGTCCTGTGAACAGTTTTAAATAAGGTCTTAAGTTCAGTTCCGGTCCAAAATGGCGGATGATGACGTCAGACGATGGCTAACACAAAAGTCCAGAATTTGCACTGTGAAGCACAGTCTGTATTGTTCCGTTCCAATTTAGACTATTTTCAGAAAATGTCTTTGTCCACATCAGACGTGTTGTTTTCCAGGAAAATAAATATTAATAAAGACGAAATACATCTAGCTCCACTAACAAAACACATGTCGTTCAACGCAGACACACGAACAGACAACTTCTAGCACAAAAATACCTTTTTTAAGGTAATAGAAGTTGTGTGACTATAAGATATTACAATAGGGTCCGACTCTGTCCTTTACTCTATCTGTGACTCTGACTCCCTGACTGTCTTACAAACTACCTAATCATATAAAAGAAGCTAATACGTCGTTTCATCTACGCGCGCACATGAGTTACGTTTACGATTTAAGTAAACACGATGTTACTAACAACATATTAGACCCATGCTATGATAATCATAATAATTGCATTTAATGAAATAAATATAATCAAACAGATTTACACAGAATTCATTCGTTACCACACACACACACACACACACACACACACACACACTTCAATTACAGGGTCGTAATAGTCACCATTAGGAATATTTTTGTTCGAAATGTTATTAAATTAATGTAAACGAAGTTTTAAACTCAAACGATGCATTAACAAAACATCTTTGGCTCCTGACATTTTGATCATGTTTAATCTATCACTATAAACATCATTAGCAGTAGACTATCGTCAATGTACAAAGTATATGCACTAAAATTTTATTGTGAAGAATGATCAGCAAATGCATAAGTTGTCTTCTAAGTTTCTTCTAGATCTGAGTTTTGGCCGAACATTATTAGTACCGGAAACTGCTAATAACGTGTCTGAGTCATAAGCTATTTTCAAGATTGAATCAAAGTAGCCGTGCTCTATAGAGGTATGATATATTGCCCTTTAGTTTCATATATTATTGGCTTTTAGTAATGAAACCAGAATTTTAATTAGAGCATATAGTCATAGGTAACGTAAGTCATCATCAAAACCAAAAACGTGCATTAGAAAGAAGCATACAAAAAGATTCTAACTTTCGGCATTTGCTCTTTTATCGTTAAATAAATCAGAACGAATGAGCTAATGAAGATAGATGTAAAGACATTAAGGGTAGTTTACATAGGTGGAAATGATGTTACAGGGACAATTTGGTTTGCAAGGATGCTAGATGGCTAATAGTGAATTAATTTTGCAGCCTTTCACTCAGACATCAGGTCACCAGGTCATATTAATGATAATAATAACACAGGAAATACCAATGAAGCACGGGTCCCTTATTTCTCAAGAAGTAACATATACCGATTTGCATGACACGTAAAGTTAATAGCAATGATATATATGATGCAAATGGTTATATCCTATAAATGATTCAAAATATTTAATGTTGATAATATTTTCTCGGATTTATCAAACACCCTCCTCTGTTGTGTAGAAACTGAAGAATGACCCACTGTTCACTTGAAACCTGGTACAATTAGTTTTAGATCGAAATACTGTTTCAGAAATAAAATTTGTGATATACTATCAGATACCCACAAAGCATGCAAGAGAAATCAATCAAGCCAGACAACATAGAAACTGATTTCATAAGTCTAGAATTGGTACAACTACAGATTCTGACCTAAAAGATGAACTCCCTTGAATCAGTCAGCTCAATATATTTTATAAAATACAAAATACTTGTTAAATAATGAAATGTGGAAAATTTTGAATGATTTTCTCCATAAAGAAAGAGTAAGATCCCAAATTAACTAATACTTGACGGGACAACAATGGCTTATGAGTTCATGGCATTGCTAATGTATTTAAATGATTTAATGGGCACTCATTAATATCACAATGGCTTATGAGTTCATGACATTGCTAATGTATTTAAATGATTTAATGGGTATTCATTAATATCACAATGGCTTATGAGTTCATGGCATTGCTAATGTATTTAAATGATTTAATGGGCATTCATTAATATCACAATGGCTTATGAGTTCATGACATTGCTAATGTATTTAAATGATTTAATGGGTATTCATTAATATCACAATGGCTTATGAGTTCATCGCATTGTTAATGAATTTAAATAATATAATGGGCACTCATTAATATCACAATGGATCATGAGTTCATGGCATTGCTAATGTATTTAAATGATTTAATGGGCATTCATTAATATCACAATGGCTAATGAGTTCATGGCATTGCTAATGTATTTAAATGATTTAATGGGTATTCATTAATATCACAATGGCTTATGAGTTCATGGCATTGCTAATGTATTTAAATGATTTAATGGGTATTCATTAGTATCACAATGGCTTATGAGTTCATGGCATTGCTAATGTATTTAAATGATTTAATGGGCATTCATTAATATCACAATGGCTAATGAGTTCATGGCATTGCTAATGTATTTAAATGATTTAATGGGTATTCATTAGTATCACAATGGCTTATGAGTTCATGGCATTGCTAATGTATTTAAATGATTTAATGGGTATTCATTAATATCACAATGGCTTATGAGTTCATGGCATTGCTAATGTATTTAAATGATTTAATGGGCACTCATTATTATCAAAATGGCTTATGAGTTCATGACATTGCTAATGTATTTAAATGATTTAATGGGTATTCATTAATATCACAATGGCTTATGAGTTCATGGCATTGCTAATGTATTTAAATGATTTAATGGGCATTCATTAATATATCACAATGGCTTATGAGTTCATGACATTGCTAATGTATTTAAATGATTTAATGGGTATTCATTAGTATCACAATGGCTTATGAGTTCATGGCATTGCTAATGTATTTAAATGATTTAATGGGCACTCATTAATATCACAATGGCTTATGAGTTCATGGCATTGCTAATGTATTTAAATGATTTAATGGGCACTCATTATTATCAAAATGGCTTATGAGTTCATGGCATTGCTAATGTATTTAAATGATTTAATGGGCACTCATTAATATCACAATGGCTTATGAGTTCATGGCATTGCTAATGTATTTAAATGATTTAATGGGCACCCATTAATATCACAAACACCTATTCCGATAGTTCAGCTACTAATATGAAAAGAACAAGGACAAATATTTTATTAAGTATTAATTCTTGAAAATTTCATGTATATTTAATTCGCACCGTTTGTTAATTATTTTATATTATTTTTTTACATAATGTTGGTTATATACAATTGTATTTTATAGCTGAAATTTTTCCAAAATCAAGTTGATTTTCTTGATTTTGGTTTTGTAAACAACATGTTTATCTCATTCAAAGTGATGAACATTCGAAAGTCCTTATAAAATACCGGGTCGTCCTGATGTTTATCATATTCTATATTACAATTTCAGTCCATATCTAACTAAAGCTTGGATCTTATCGTTTGTATTATATCCTCGTTGTTTTAATGTCTTAGGTGTTTATTACATAAACCTGGTTTACCTCAAAGCTAGCCATTTGCGATTTAATATCTATTCATGACTAGTTAAGTCATTGTTTTACAGTATTTTGATTTTAAGTGAAATTCTTTAATTCAAATAATTCTTATTTTACTGATTCAACAAAAATGCTGATGGTATATCATTACAATACAGGTCATTTGTTTTGCATAAGTACAAGAAACAAGAGACCACCACAGGCACAGCAAGGCGTTCAGCTTTGGCGATTATTTAGAATACTACTAAACATTATTGAGAATATTATTCATTAAGACTTGTGTTAGGAATTATTTGATTATTTTGGATTGAATTTGCAATATCATTTATTCTTTGTACATATATAATTTGCATTCTAAAGAAATAAATTATTTTTTTGAATTTTAACAAATCTATTTCTTCTCACTCATTTCTATTACTAAATTGAGGCCCATGGAGTCGTCTTAATATACAATTCACTATCAATGCTTATGCCTGTATGTTCGACAGTAAAACATTGAAGTAAAATGCTAATTATCTTACTTTACATAATTCTGATTCTAACTTTGAAACGTCAGAAGAAGAAAACAAATCATTAAGTAAAGACTATATCAAGTTGAATATAGGTGGTCACTGAATAACATGTTTATGAATCCAATAACAACGAAGGCAATTCTTCTTGGAACTAAGTAAAGATAATCAGTGAACAGTAATCCAAATTTTGAGTTGCATATTTCCAATAATGAAATTGATAGTGTTATCATAAAAAAAACTTCTATGAATTCATGTCGAACACAATCTAGACTCATGTAAGCAATTGAAACACATTTGTGCTATAGAAAACTCAAAAATATATCTTTTATAGAAGATACAATGTTAACTGCCACTCAATTATCGGGAGCAACTATTAATCTATATTTACGATTTAATAGAAATTAATTCATAAAATTGGAAGGCTGAATGTAAATATAACGTAACCTACTCAAGGTGCATATAATTGTTCAAAGTCAAAATGAACCTTGTTTACAATATTTCGATGCTATATTTCATTATTAACTCAGAAAAAGACAGCACCAATAACGGATATTGAAATTAATTACAGATGATCATTGCAAAACTATTTCCAAAAACGGATAATTACATAAAAATCATTTTAGTACACCGTTTCTATTCCAAAGCAATTAGATCAGAAACAAATCTAAATGTGTTCAAAACCAAACATATGACTACTATCCTGTAATTGAGTTTTCGTTGTAAATATTGAGATGCATGCACTAGAATATGTTCGGTTATTGCATTTTAAATATACTTTGTGCTATTTTATTTAAAGCATTTAAGCATGTTTTGAATTTGTTTGCTTTGTATGTTTTTAGTTTCTTGTTTACATTTTTTATCTTGTATTTTCAAACGTTTGTTCATCATGAAAGCCTCTGGGGAGAATATTATACTAGTTCAGTGAATCTCATATAATATAGTATATTATTATTATTATTATTATTATTATTATTATTATTATTATTATTATTATTATTATTATTATTATTATTATTATTATTATTATTATTATTATTATAATTCTTCTTCTTCTTCTTCTTCTTATTATTATTATTATTATAAATATTATTATTATTATTATTATTATTATTATTATTATTATTATTATTATTATTATTATTATTATTATTATTATCTACCATCTGTATCAGGAATGTTGATTATGCACGCCTCTTGTTGTTTGGAAAATACTGTACTAGTTATATGTTGTTTACAAACATAATATACATTCATCATTATACACATATGGAAGATTAAGTACCGGTTTCAAAATATTCAAAGTTGTCCATAAGAGAGCAAATGAAATAAAGATAAAGGGAGAGAACCAACTATTATGCAACCAATGGTGAGGATTGTCCTTGACTCATGAGTTATTCTAAAGGCATGGTCAAGTTTAAAGTGCTATATATCTTTTTGCATCGCTTCCGGTTCCGGTATTATATTGATAACGAAACCATATTTGGAATATAAACTATCAGCACAGGTAACAGTATCCATCATCATCGAAAGAAAAAAACATGTTATTAGAAACAAATATATAATATAATGGTTGTCACCACACTATGCAATATGGGCTGTTCGTAAATTTGCTAACGTCTTAGAAGCCAATGCACTTATTGTATTAAATAATAGTGATTATTTATTCCCTTAGTGTTAAAAAAATATGTATAAAACAGATATTCATCATTATGCCTTCATCTGGTGAATTACGTAACGGGTCAATAATACTTAAAAGATTCCAAAAAGGAAAATTAAAAATAATATTTAATGGAGATCACCAAGGTGAAATATAACCAACCAACACCGAGAGTAGGCCTTGGGAGCTTTAGAAAAGGAGCTCAAAAATTGTGGCTAGAAATTAATTACATGAGAAGAACCGACCAATTTACAGATAATATTCAGCTAGGTACAATACGTTAACTCGGAGAGGAAATTCAACTTGAACTAAAATGAAGATACAAATAAGTAAAATATACACAGACACTCTAAGAAAATATCTGACACTGAAGAACCTACATATCCAGTTGGAGAAAGTAGATGAAATGCGAACAAGAACGAAGGAAAACATAGTTCAGAAGTTCCCTTTTTTGATCTTTATTTAATGTCTTTTCAAAGATCCAGACAATTCTGTCAAATTAGAGATATAACTGACAGAGTAATTCGAAATAATATTGGTCACATTCTTAGAGTGTACTGAATGCTACAAACATAGCTTAGACATAGTTTACATATGAGAATAAGCTTTCTAGAATATAATATTAATATGACTATTATAACGACGCTGTGGTCTACAAGTAAGTAATAAAAAGAGTAAGAAACACCGAGGGTTGTAGAATTTAACATATTATGTATTTTCACAGAACAATGTAAAATTAACTTACCGTATTGCGAATAAAATCCCAAATAATCATTGAATTACTGGCACTCATCCGAAAGATTAAATTCTGAATAAATTACGAAATAAATCCAACGCTGGAAGTGTTGATGAGTGTGTGTTGCCCGTCTCGTGGTGATGTGCCAGCAGTCTTTGGTTGGAGCACACTAATACAATCCAAGAATATATCCGTATTTTGAATTTCACTTAAAATCCAAGTCTTTATTTCCAGGAATGTTAATTTTGATGCACACTTTTTATTTCCAATTAAGAAAATAATTTGAATAATTCCAGCAAAAATAGAATACAGGACACACCAATGATCCCTTCTAATGGTCTTATAGCACAAATTTCCAGAAAAACAAGATAATGTAGTCTTCTAATTGAAATCAGCTCCAAATATGCATTTTCTGAAACAAAACTATCACTAAATGGAAACTCTCATGTTTCCAAATGTTTAAAAGAAACAAATATTTGTTATAATAAGAAAGTCTATTGTTAAAATTATTATAAAGATCATATTAACAATGTCCTCACTCAGACAAATATTTTAATCCTAATAGCTAATCTCTATTCTTTAATGGAATTTAGCTATGTATCGGTGTTTTGTTTTACAAAATTAAAAATAAACCTATGATTCAGGTCAGATAGAAAATGAATTTGCTTTGGGGCAAGGTCAAGTCCAAAATATAATTATCCATAAGATATAATGAAATAAAAGAACTAAAACAAATCTAACACAAAAACAATGCAACATCAACTATATCTTTATAAACATTAGATGAAAAAGAGAGCAACTGAGAAAAAAATCCTGTTAATCAAATTGATATGTTAGAATAAGGATACTAAGACCAACAGGGATATTCAAGAAATGAATTAAAGATTGTCAATAACTAAGAATATATTGTTGTTCTTCATAAAATATCAGCAGAGGGAAATCTTTTGTAAAATGCATTTGGGAAACATGTTCTACAACAAGTAAGTTACAATAGCTTATTTTCTGGGTATCATGGAATTAATGGAGATGTTGAAGATTATATTTTCAAAGCAAATTATAGAGCTGATGATAATCAACCTGTTTCAATTAATCACTTGCAATATATCGTTCTTTGCTTATCCAAAGTAGAACAATGATAACAGTTAAGGTAAGTGCCTTTCTAATATGAATTAAAACATAGTCTATAAACTTGCAACTGTCGACCTATTACAGAACATAAAATGTTTTGCCAAGAATATTCTCCGAAAACACGGATGCAGAATGGATTTAAGACTGATAAATATCTGAAAGCTGGTAATTAGGATATTACTTTTAAAACCAACAAATTTGTCTTTGACAAGTAGGTGTTATCGATTTTTGACTTTTGATAGAATGATTACTATTATTAAAAATTTAATTCACAATACTGCAAGTTCCTTTTACATTTTCACTTTGTAGATTTGGGAAGAATTTATTTGTTAATTATGTTAAACGAATTGATTAGGCTTCTTTCAGTTTCTTTCGTTTAAGATAATATAGTCGTAACAGAAACTTATGCCTTGCCGGAGAACTGAATTTCTTTACATTTTAGAGATTTGAAAAAATTCTTTTTAAAATTGAAATTGACTTTTGTTTACGGAATATTTATTATTCCCGTAAATAAGTTTAATTTAAAATGCTTGAGACATCTTCAGTAAAATAAGCAAGATTTCACAACGTTATCTTAGGTAGAGAACTTTGCTTTAAATCCCCCACCCCACCCACGCAGGAAGGATTAGAGTCCATGAAAAGGACGAGTTGCTGTAGCTTGACAGGTCATTCTGGAAACAAAACTTATTTAACAAAGCAATAAATAAAAAATATAATGGTTCAGGATTTGTTGTGAAATTAAAGTTTGGATAATAGTGATGTTGATTTGATTGCTAAGGTTGGATAAGAAGTTGAAGGAAATACATTTTTTTAAAAAATAAAAAGGATTTTTTAAAATTATAACAAAGCCTCAGTTTCAGAAATAATTTGTTGGAAATAGGAGAGGCAAAGGCAGTTGCAAAGAGAGAGAAGAGAGCAATCCAAATACAGAGGGTGGGGTGGAGTGGCACTTGGAGGCAGTAAGAAAAAAAGGAAAATAAATACAAATGCAAAGAGAAAGGAAAATTCATTATTATTTTATTTTAAATTGGAGGTGGCAGGCGGAGCTCACACACCTCACCCCATTACAGACATGTACAGGCTATGATGTTGCCAGGAATATTAAGTTCAAACCACATGTCACGAAAAAGAACTAGCAAAAATTTCCTCAGTTTGGGAAACTTGCTGAAAACATGATTGGGCCTACAGAGTATTGAACTTATTATTACGAAGTATACTCAATGGCAAAGCTCGTGAAATCTACACTTAACTGCAGGTAATCAAAGTGTTGATTATGGAACTATTTAAAGAATTTATCTAGAATGGTTATGTATGTATGTATGTATGTATGTATGTATGTATGTATGTATGTATGTATGTATGTATGTATGTATGTATGTATGTATGTATGTATGTATGTATGTATGTATGTATGTATGTATGTATGTATGTATGTATGTATGTATGTATGTATGTATGTATGTATGTATGTATGTATGTATGTATGTATGTATGCAATCGAACAAAGGAACCTTAGATCAAAAGAGATATCTTTGAACTATGCGACAAAAGTTTAGACCTAAAAAGGGAAAATAGATCATGAAGGAGTTAGAAAATGCAGAGATAAATATCATGATAAGGAAAAGCATGAAAAATACAAAGGCATCCTGGAAAGAAAGACAGTGCTACTAAATCGAAAACAGTCTGAGTAGAAATGAAAGCAAAATGGAATATAAACTGGTAAAATATCTCACAACCAATAAACGATGGAAAACTACCATCATGCAAGCTAAATCATGACATCCTCAGGCGATGAACAAAATAATTGTTCATAACTGTACAATGATAAGACCAAAGGAGATCCAGCAGGACTAAATTGCTCTCAGGCATAAGAAATTGATCACAACTCCATTCTTCCTGAAAAAGGAGAACTTGCAGTTAGGACTCTGAAGAAAGGAAAGTCAGCCGGCATTGACAGCATAACCAGTTGAGCTCATTCAAGCAGGAGGAGAAGAGATAGTTACAAGTTACAGTCCTAACAACAATCTGCAACAAGATATGGCAGACAGGAGAATGGCCCAATACATGGACTCATTCCTTGGTCTTCTTGCTTCCCAAGAAAGAAAACCTACAGATATGTCAAAACTCCAGAACCATCAGTTTGATCAGTCACCAGAGCAAAGTCATGCCGAACACAATTTTCAACAGACTAAAGCCTCAAGCAGAGAAAATTATTGCTGAAGAACATGTAAGTTGCCGAGCAGGAAGGAGCACAACGGAAAAAATCTTCAATTTTAGACTCCTTTGCGAGAAATATCTTCAACATCAGCATAATATATACAACGTCTTTATAGATTTTAAACAGGCCTTTGATAGGTTATGGCATGCACCCTTATGGGCAAATATGAGGGAGTATGATATCAGCTCATACCTTGTGCAGGTTGTTGATCACCTCTATGACAAAGCCATTAGTGCTGTCCTCATCAATGGCAGAAGAGATTGGTTTCGAACAACAGTTGGAGTCACACAGGGATGTATACTGTCACCTAAACTCTTTAACATTTTCCAGGAACGGATCATGGCGCATGCCTTTCATGACCACAAGGGCACTGTCAGCATCGGAGGAAGAATAGTCACCAAACTTCACCTTTCAGATGATATTGATGGTTGAGCATATGTAAAAGAACTGGCTGACATGGTTGAGTGCCTCGACAAAACCTCAACAGCATACGGTATGGAGATTATCGTTGATAAAACTAAACTGGTGACAAACAACAGCAATGGTATCAGTGCAGAAATAAAGGCCAGTTGATGTAATCTGGAAAGATTCCCAACATTTATGTATTTGGAATCAATAATCACAGATGCGGGCTCCAAACCAGAACTGCTATGAAGGATTGCCCAAAGAGAAGCAATAACAAGTTTGAGAACAATATGAAAAGGTACCAAAATTACGTTTGGTTCCAAAACAAGGATGATGCGCTTTAATGTCATTTTCAGCTTTCTGCATGCTTGTGAAACATGGACGCTCATATCAGATCTAGAAACAAAGATTCAGACGTTCGAAATAAGATGATACCACAAAATCGTGGGCACCTCATACATTAACCATGTAACCAACGAAGAAGTCCACAATATGATCATCTAGACTGGCATAAACAATCTTGCAAGGCACAGTGCGAGGATGCAGATGAAGATACAGACAGAAATAGAGGTGGGAATGCATCATTACGAAAAGGAGTCATGGGATCTGAAGATTCCCAAAGGGCAGTTTAGAACAGTGAAAGATGGAGACAACTGGTTGCAAAGTCAACTGTTGTTCCCGAACGACCTGTTAGGTTAAGGGATTAAAGATGATGATGAATTTTTCTTATGTTTGAAATTATATATATATATATATATATATATATATATATATATATATATATATATATATGCGTGTGTAATGTAGTACTTCTGTCTGTGTCAATGAATACAATGAAGAAAAGAAATGTACATATCTTAAAGCTTTTCTCAAATCATCCTTTGCTACAAAGCATGGAAAAATTTGATAGCTGTATACTATTTTTGTACATTAAATTCAGTCATTTTTCTGCAAGCAAATATAACCAATCTGATCATGGTGTCAGATTTTATATCTGTAATGTTCCACGAAGTTTGGATGAATTATCACGGAGAGAATTTGGAAAGATTTCATCAAATTTTAGTGAATAGTATTCTGTCAGCTTGCTTTGATACAGAAAAATATTGTGATATAGGTGTTTAGCTGCTGTTGTTTGCTCTTAGTCAATCATTTTAAGAATAATTAGATTTAGTTCTTATGAACTAGCTTTCGGACTTACTCTCTTTAGACCATTGATGTCATTAAAGAAGAAACTATTTTCAAGAAATAATTACACAAGTAGTCTAATTGGCTATGTTCGCGATTTCAAATGTACGTTCGTAAAGGCTTGCGATGTGGCATGAATTAGACTTCACTATACTTAGTCAAAAATGAATTCAAGCTATGAAGGAAATGCAAAAGAAAGGAATTTTCAGCCTGGTGAATTCCATTTCTCATGCCTACGCCTCCTCTTAAATAATATCCTTAACACACATGGGCAGCGGAAACACAAGCCACATAACATTTTAATGTAGCCTTTTGGTGCTGAAAGTATAGTTAACCGTTAAGTTATACATTGGATTGAAATGGACTGTCAAAACTGTTTTAAGCAATCTTCGGAATTCCGAAATATTACACAATTTGTAGCAGAACTTTTCACAACTAGAACCACAAGAAAAGTGTGAACTAAAAGAACTAATATATAAATTTGAACACGTATTACCTGATAGTGTAAACGGATGTAGTCATATCGACCACGATTTTGTGATTGCAGATAATACATACATGTAAATCATCTCAAGCAGGAATCTTTGAAAATAGAAATTAAACATTTGCTGGAAATGATTTCATATAACCAAGAATAAAGTAACGGAGTTCACGAAGATTATCTTGTGCTGTGACCAGATAATACCTTCTGTATGTGTACCGATTAGGGAAAGTTGAGAGTGTTATGAAAACAGATTCATTTTTAATGCCAATAAATGAGAAAGTTGGGAATGAAAACTATTTCACTTTGTTTCACATTTAAAACAAGCTTGGCAAATACGACTCGTGGAAGGAGCAAAATATGCTTCCGCATTTACAATTCCAAATGTATTTTATTAATATAAACTGATGCTGTTTGGTATGAAAACATAACTGAACATTCCACAGTAGAATAAGCATAACAATATATGTTGTACACAACTGAGACGCGTACATCCATGCCGTCATCATCTATGATTATAACTGGAACGATGACTGGGAAACCAATGAAATATTCATCGATATACTTAGAGATATAACTTGGACAATTAACGTAGGTAAATGTAACGTTCGCCATGCTTGTTTGACATTTTCAGGAGAATTATGGGTCAAATTAACCCTGATGAAATTTATTTTAAGACTATATCTGAATTCCCAATGCTAATTAGTAAAATGAAATTGATGCAATTTTTGGGGTATGGCTGGATATAATCGGAGTTGTTTGATAATTGCTGAACCCCTAACAAATTTTGTTGGCTAGGAATTTCAAGATTATTAATTTGGAAAATGTCAGGATACTTTTGATACATTAACGGCCGTAATTAAGGAGGTACCAATGAATTCGGTTCCAATTGCAGTAAATTATTTAAAATATCTGCTGATGTGAACAACTTAGGGATTGTTGAAATATTGATTCGAGAGAGCGATAATATAATGTGTGTGCATGAACTTTGTCTATGAATGAAGATCGAACTGAGTGTGCAAAGGATGTTTGACATATTTGTTATTTTAAATAGGTTGTTTACTGAAATTTCATTTTAATGTCTAATCTTAATTAAAAACTATGAACGTTTTTAGGCGAACATGGAAACCACACCCGATTATACTGTTGTGTGATAGCTTGAGTGCAAATAACTCATACGGTAGAATTAAAGAAAATGTTCATCTCATTTTAAGTTCAATCAGTGGAACATCACTTGGTAGGAGTTATTATTTAAATTGTTCGTTTTAATGACAAATTACTACACGACGTTTTGCAAGAAGTAAATATTTTAGAATTATTGTAAATTCGTTTTAACACATTCTGGAAAATATATAATCATGATACATCAAGAGTATTTGAACATAGCCAGATTGGATATTATTGGTTCTTTAGCACATTTATTATTGAAATTTATTCGGAACTTTATCAATATCCGACAGACAAACCGATACACAGGGAGATATGCACGTTCTTCGTTGTCTGTATTGTCCCGAATCATTTCCTGAAATTAGTTGCATGTTTTTGTGAATAAAAAAATAATTGTGCAGATAAAATATCAGTTACAAAGTATTTTTAAATTAATAATGAAAATCTCAATTTAAAGTGTTTAGGATATTATATCTTGCAACCATCTTCATCTTTATATTTTTTTCAATGAAGACTAGTAGATTATATCCGGAAAAGGTTTGTTGTAAAAATGCATTATCAGAGCATTGCTAAAACTATATGCTTAACTTAAAATATTATCGTATTACCCATCAGAATAAAAACGTTGTAGTTGCATGTTATACCTATTTTTTTTCAGCCTGTATTCCAAGAATATCAAGTTCATTATAGTTGAACAGATTCTTTACAAAGATGTCAAGATGTCTAGTAAGTAATAATAGCATAGTTTTGTTAAGCTATAATCAGTAGGTAGGCTTGTGTTCGTTTGAATGCGTTCAAGGAATATGCGTCAAACTATCGCATTTATGCCAAAAGGTAGTTATGAAGGATTGATAATGTCATTTGCCAATAAAAAGTTGAGCTACACCTCTCAGTGTCTGCGTGAGACAGGGTATACAAAACCGGGGCTATATTATCTCTCTCTCATTGCACTTACTTATAAGGGTCAGCTTGCCAGCTGATACTTGAAATATTTACAGTATCTTCAGCGTGTCAGTGATGTAATCACATTTGTATAATTGGATCCAATTTGTAAACATATCTGAAAATAATTCCTTGATTAATTTGTCATGCATCCAACATTTTTAATTAATTGGTAAACCGTTAAATGTTTAATTTCACACAGCTTCTCCTTTAGTAGAAAATCCTTTTATAGTGCTTTTAATACTCTACATAAACAATACATTGCTGTCGTGAAAATAAAGCCTGTGGTTTAAAAGTGTTTTCAATATTTTGCAAAGAATGTGTGTTTTAAGTACTTATGTTTCTCTGGTTCCAATAACTTACATGAATTATCCAGGTGCAATGATTTATACAAAGACAACAATTCAACTAAATCTATCAGAAATGAATTGTCTCCACCAATCGATGGACATTTTATGCTGCAGATTCTGTTACTTTAAACAAAATTTTATGATATATATATATATATATATATATATATATATATATATATATATATATATATATATATATATATATATATATATATATATATATATATTAAAATGAATCCGTAGTTTGGATATAATTGTTTGTGACTAAGTATTAAATGAATGCGTAATGCATTATCTATTATCAGGACTATACATAACCAATTACTTTCAGCTCGAAATTTCGTTTCTGTTCAAAGCAGATTTAACAAATATTGGCATTTATGAGCTTTCCTAAGGCAAGGATATGTTAATGCTTTGTGTATTTTGCTGATTTTGCAATACTTATATATATATATATATATATATATATATATATATATATATATATATATATATATATATATATATATATATATATATATATATATATATATATATATATATATATATATAGGCCATAATGAGAATATTTGCATTTCGTACTGAAATTTTATGAACAATTACTCACTGATACATTTTTAAAAAAATTTAACACATAAACATGTGGTTTAATTTATTATTATATTATTATATTTATCTATTATTTTTTTACTTTAGATACCTCAAGCTATTCTTGGACAATTGCACCGAAAAGTAAATTACATACGGTATTATATGCTGGGGACCGATAGGCAAATCATTCAGGATATATCTTTGATGAGAAGAAAACTTAGAAACGGTCTTCATGGACGAATAAATAACATTGCAAGGGTAATCTTGAAACGTTCTTAAAAATGTTAAAGAGGTCATCATGAAGACATATTTGTACGCATACCTCCAGGCGAAAGTATTGCCCTTTATAAAAAAATATCAAACACACAGACACACACACAGACACACACACATATATATATATATATATATATATATATATATATATATATATATATATATATATATATATATATATATATATATATATATATATATATATATGTGTGTGTGTGTGTCTCTGTGTGTGTGTGTCTGTGTGTGTAAAACGTTTATTCCTGAAGAAACAGCTACGTAATTGAGTATGTAAAAAATTATAAAGCAAAACATACATTTTTAACTTCGGTATGGAACATTTATTATACAATGTTTAAGTAAATGGATTTACGAGCATAAATATGATTCTTTTACTTTCTGAATCAAGTTTCTACTTTTTTAAAACTCTTATAATCTAAATGTTCGAGGTTATGTTATTACTTTATTTCTGTAATATATGCATATAACACGTTTTCGTGAATCCGAATGATCACGCAATAAAAGACATTAGTGGCTGAGTCAGGCAGCTATGATTTACAACATTGGAAATCCAACTATGTTTGCAGCAATGGGATCTACTAGAGATTTATGAAGCAACTCTTACGGAAGTAGTCGAATGTCTTATTAATAGTGGATGTTCTGAGGCTGCAATCTCATGGGCTCTGTCTAGGGACAACGCAGAACTGCTTACAAGACCAGCAGATCCAGAAGCCATTGCAATTAAGCAATCACGATTGATGCTCTTTCTGTAATGACTGCCAAATAAAAGCTGGTATCAATGACAAAACTCAGTTGCTGTTATTTTGATTTAAATACACATATTGCAAATTCTCAATTAATTGCAAATATTATTCTCTCAAATACGCTTGTTTTTAATTCTAAACCAAAGGAATTAATTTGTTGCTAATATACGGCCGGGTTGCTGGTGTTCGACTGAATCCATTTTTGAGTAAACTATTATACTCTATACATACATACATACATCCATACATACATACATACATACATACATACATACATACATACATACATACATACATACATACATACATACATACATACATACATACATACATACATACATACATACATACATACATACATACATACATACATACATACATACATATTGAAATATTTGAAATAACAACATTAAAGCTCAATTTTGTCAGCGTTGATTTTAAATTTTCAGAATCATGCAGTGTTTTACTATACTGAACATCTTGCACGATACATGTGAATAAAATAGTATACTGTATTAAGATCTACTTGATAAATACTTGTGCTTTATGCAAAAAAATATTTTTCTTTTGGAATACAATCAATAGTTTAAACTATAAATTGTGTTTTAATCATGTCAACATGTAAAGAATTTAAAATGCGTGACATAGGATAAGCCACAGTGATGTCACTTGATGTAACAAAACACATCAAATGTCATTGTAATAATTAACATATTTCACTCCAAACTAAAAATAAAGATACATGTTCATGCACAAAGGTCAGTCTACCCTTCTTTTCTGTAATATAAACATAACACTTTCCTCATCCATGTAGTGAATAAACTTTAGGCAGGCAGCCAGTCTGTCAACAAATATAGTTCACCACAGTTCCTCCGCTATTTGGAGGGCAGATTTGCAATTGGGGGAAAAACTCCAGAAAAATGCCGAAGAAAATCAAATTCTTAACAAGAGAGAGAGAGAGAGAGAGAGAGAGAGAGAGAGAGAGAGAGAGAGAGAGAGAGAGAGAGAGAGAGAGAGAGAGAGAGAGAGAGAGAGAGAGAGAGAGAGAGAGAGAGAGAGAGAGAGAGAGAGAGAGAGAGTCCAAAACATGTGGATAATGAGCAATTAAAAAAGACATGCAGCATATAATAAAAGGGTCAAAAGAGACAAAATCAAAAAATATAAAATTAACAAGATCAAAACATCATTGATTTAGCTTAGGCAAATATTTGGTTCTAAGCCATATATGATACTAGGTCTTATACAAGAAACAAACTTTTTTTTGAAGCAATGTGCATTCCCATTAAAAGGAAACGTTAACTAATTTTAATCACATGGATAAATGTAATTTGTGTTGATCGTACACATGAAAGCTTAATATTTAGCTTCACCTTGTTACAAAAGAGAAATATAAAAAATAAATAAAAAGCTAATATTTGCATTACGTTTCAAAACTTGTCTTTGATATGAGAAATTTGTAATAAGTTATTATTACATTGCCACCCAGAGCTGATGTAATATTTGAATCCTAAGTTTCTGATTAATTTCATAAACAAGCACTGAAAATGTAACTTTTTATTTCTTGAAATGTTATTGGTGAGAGAACTCTTTACAATAACTAATAATAGTACTGTTGTATTATTTTATGTAATGTTTTATGCACATAATATTAATTAGTTTATAGAACTATAACTTAGTGTGTACGTAGGAAAGTTATCCAAAATTAAGTATTAAAAACGTGAGGTTCTGACATTCCGGCTTCCATATATAGGTGATAACTTCATGTTCGTCCATATGAAAGTGATATAAATTGAGTTATGGATTCCTGCGATGGGACCCAAGGTTTAAAGAATAGGGTAGGCTTGTAGAGACGGAATGAACAATATGTGGCTAGTTATTTTACTGATCAGAAAGGCTTTGACATATTTGAAGAAATTCTAAAAGAAACATCTGCACAAAAATAAAACAATTAAAATTCCCAAAGAAATTGTAATAATTGAAATTAAAAAGTAGGACTTAAATGGTATGTAATGGTTAATGGGAACTGATAACTTCAATAAATTGCCATTGTCAGATGGTATTCCTTCTATTTTTCCAAAATCGAATCCAAACGACGCTACCTTTATGAAATGCGACAAGACGATAAAAGAAGCTGCTACATATTGAGTATTAGTTTCATTAAAATGAAAAAAAAAAACGCTTTAAGGAAGACACTATCTATAATGAATTGATAATACTACTCATACCATCATATCCTACATGATGGAAAGTGATCCATATCAAAGGAATCACATCCACTGAGTAATGTATCTTTTTTTTTCTGGCCTGCGATATGCATTGTATTAACCAGGACAGTTGTGTAGGTGACTTGGGTTTCTAGCCTATCTCTCAACAATTTTTCAGTCATTTCGCTCAGATGTCTGCATTGTGGCAGCACGAGGGGCATCAAGCCTCAGACATGTAGCATCATATGCCACTCAGTCCTGACACCAGTCCTGACACTAACTTCTTAATTATGAGCGTCAGGCCAGACAGATACAAGTACCAGTTTTGTAATTCTTTGGTTGGTCTCGGCCGGTATTCGTACCGATAACCTCCCTCTTCCGAGGTGGACGCTCGAACTACTTTAGATACCTGAGCGGTAAAGCAGATACCTAATGTTTATTCGTGAATATTTATGATATGCAAGTAAAATACTAAATATTGTGTAACAAATAATCCATATTAAATGGACAGAACGTATTTTGTAGCATGTATGACAATCTCTGACCTGACCTCACAGTTAGATAGCCAATAGGGCAATCGTCACCCTGCCTTCCATAGTTCAATTAATCGAAGGTTCTTCTTTAAAACCAACAGTTGTAATTTGCTGTCGACTTCATATTTTTATTGTTTAGAGTCTTTAAAACTTGGAACAAAAATGCTTGATGTTTTTTGGCTTTTTGCATCAAATTAGTACAGATTATAAAAGACTTTTCTTCAGGATAGAATGTCCATTTCGTTACCAACTGGTTTTCTATAGACCTCAGTACAAACGCTTGATGCGAGAAATATGCTTTATCTGCTACTTCATCAAGGAAGGAAAACCAGCATTACCATTTTGACAAAGACAAAACAAAGTATTAGGTTGATGGTAAGAATGATAACTCTCCTGGAACTTATCAGTGGTAAGAGTTATCCACTGACGACAAACACATTTTCAATGATATGTATCGCATTTGTATAAATAATTATATAATTGCAAACAAGATGTAGAGCTAATAAGATAATCTCACATTCTCTCAAAAGATTGAACTTTCTTAAAACTGACAGAAAATACAATTATTAAATAATGTACAAATCTGTTGTTGATTCCTGAATGAATCGTTCTATGTACATTAAGCTCCGCATCACTTAGCTTTCTAATTTAGTATTGTCCTCAATGTTTATAAGAAACTCTGACATTGATCTGGACTGTATAAGCGACATGTTACCTCTAGCCTTGCCTGTCAGAAACAATTTCATCAAGTACTAGACTAAGTCGAATATTAATTTATACAGAAATGTCATCGAACTGTTCAATTGAAGGATTCATACGTGTGCTTTTTACAAATAAAAGATTTTCATTTTGGAGAACAATCATTTGTTTTAATTGAGTTAAATTTTATTCATATAAGTTCTTACTGAACTTCACTTGGGTGACGCAAGGTAAATCACACTATCTCACATAATGTACTAATTAGGACGTACCTCTTCTAATTGAAAATGTTTGACATGATAGATCGATACGAAAATATAGTGGAGGCTCTTCAGTTCGACTGAGGTGCCAATCTGTCACTATCCTTCATTAATCATCATTTTGAAATGCTACCATAGTTATTGTTTACCTAAGACAATTACATGGAGGAAGACCCGAGATGATTGAAGGATACTACTAGGAGAGCTATACTACTGAAGTATATAAAAACAACAAAATTTAATTTGAAGCAGTATATGTCCCAACAAAAGAGAAAAGGTAAATACTTTATATTATATAGATACGTGCAATTTACGTTGATCTAATATGTGGAATTCAAATAAGTTACATCATATGGGTACAAAAGAAAAATGACAAAGAGCAAATACAAATCTGTATCAATTCCTAAACCTGTTAATCTTTGCTGTGTGAAATTCTTACCTCAGTTGTGCTTATATTTGTATTCAGACCATAGGATGCTGCAAAATTTCATAATAAAGCTTCTCAATTGTTTAGAAAACAAGCGCTGAAAATGTGGAGCTTTATTTCTTGAAATATCATGCAAGGGAGAGAACTCAATGAAATAACTAAAATGTAGTACTGTATTATTTCTTTCAGTATCATATTATCTACCTAAGAAAAGTTAGTTCATGGAAATATAAATTAGCTTTTCCAGAACTATATTTTCCAACACTTAAAGATTGATGAAATGAGAATCTAACATTCTGGTTTCCAGTGTAGGAGGGTGCTTGATGGAGTTTGGATTTGTACTCAGATAAAAAGGCTGCCACACACGAGATTATAAAATACATATTCACAAGAAAGTTGGCACATCAAATGAAGCCGTCCAGAAACTTGTCCATATAATTCTTTGTTATTCTAAATGCCAACTTTGCATGCCAAAGTTTTCAACTACAGTGTGGAGCTTTAGACAGAAGGAACAATATGTGACCAATTCAGTTACCAGTCAGACATGCTTGGTCTTCTTTAAGGAAATAACAAACGAAACAAGTAGAGAGAAATAAAAAAAAATTAATTTGAAGGTCGCAACTAAATAAAATTAATTGAGTGTTCTGATAGGGTTACATATGGGCTGAAGGAAGTGTAAGTGGGAACTGGTGACTTCTAGAAATAGTTCTTGTCTGATATTATTCCAGCTACTTGTCCAATAAGGAATGTAAAAGACATTGTTGTAAATTTCGTCACGGATTTCTAATCCAAAAGGTGTACTAAATCGGGCAATTGTTGTTTCACAATGCAACGAAAAGTTCATAACTTACCTTTTTGTAACATATATGGCAATTTTGGTGCTGAACCTACTGATATAGAACCATCAGACAGGATAGCACTCTATCTGCCACAACTGAATTTATCACGGGTTACACCTGAAATCAACATGCATTGTCAACTGAATATTTCATAAATTTCATTGTTGAAAACGCTTACAAATTGGACCACATATTCTCAATGTAATGTTTGACTGCATCATTGAAATTAATTATGTTTCTATTATACCATGCGAGGCTCTTTTTCCCTAAGTATCACGGAACAAATTGGTCCTTTTGGAGACATGAATGCAAACGTTGGTAAAATAGACCTTTTGCTCAACTGCAACATCTACTTGAAACATTATCATGGAAAGCAGTGTTACATTGTTAACTTGACAAGGATATAACCATGTATTCCACTGCTGTGAGAGAGCTAAATCTCTTTGAGCTAGACAATGGTAGAGGTATCTTCTGATACCAGAGTCATTTGTAATAATGATGAATGAATTGTAAATTGGAATATTTTTAAAAAGATGGAGACATGATGCAGATATAACCTAACGTCGTCTTGGACATTACGAAGAAGATCTATATATTATAAGCCAGAGAGCAAACTACAACTATGTTGTTTAGTTTGAAATATAAAGAAAACAACGTTTCTGCGTTTCATTCATATGTGCACAGATGTACATGCTTATTCGTACATAATGTATAATGATTTGATTTATTCCTTCAAATGTTTTAACCTGTTCCATATCATTCATGTAAAGTTCAGTAAGTGCTTAAATGATAACAAGCAATTCATAGCTAAATCAACTGATTATGTTACAAAAAGAAAAATGATTTTATTTAGACATGGCATTTATGAAACCAGCATTTACAAACTACTCTTATGCATAAAGGTGTACTTCGGCGTGACGTACAGTAAGTTCTGATAAGAAGGAAACGCAACACATATATTAAAATATCGATTGTATTCTAAAAGCAAAATAATTTCTTGCAAAAAGCACAAATATGTAAGCAGCAGATAAACAGATCATTTACAATGCATGCACATTAATACAAGACCTAGACCAATATCTCATAAAATTGTTTCTGACAGGCAAGAATAATTACGCGTCTTATTTAATCGGAGAAAGTATTAAATCTTGTGTGCTTTTATTTGCATCGAGACTATTTTCTCATTAGTGTCATTTAAAAAAATTACTAAAAGTTTGATTTTATTTCTTAAATTGTCAAGTTTAGATGATAAGGCTAATTTTGTGCTTAATATTAAAACTTTGATCTGCATAACATGATAAATCATGTATAAATTTTAAGCTCTCTGGTTCTTGAAAAGCGTAACATAATCAAGATTAGAAGTGCTGTTCAAAGAATATTTATTTCTATCGAGCTATTTATTTTAGAATTTTCTGGAAAAAGGCCAAACAATTCTGAGCTGTAACAAAAGTGCTCATATATTGTTCATACCATCTTTACAAACTCACGCTATTCTTAAAACTTTGCAGGATTATGAAACAGCATCGGGTTATATTGACATGTTCATGGAAGGCTTGGTTCACCAACATTCTGGTGAATATGAACTTCATAATATCCCATCTGACAGCCTCCTTATCTCTGAGAAACAAAGTCAAGTACTCTCACACTCTCGTCCGCATATAGAAATCTGAATGTTAGGATGATTCTTTATCAATGCTTAACTTTTGGAAAATTTAATTATGAACAAATTAATTTATATCACTATAAACGAACCTATTTTATATGCATAATATGCAAAGGGAAATAATTATACGGTAATTCACTTTAGTAATGTTATTGAGTTATATCCCTTATATCACATAAGATATTGCAGATAATTAATGTAATTTATTCAGTACTTGTTAATGAAGCTAATTAGATGTTTTAGTGCGAATAACTACATCAGCCCTTAGTCTGTATGCAAATTTAATCAGAACCGATTTAAGAATCAATCACATCAAAATTTTAAATATTTAAAAATTAACACATTTTATTTTGTATTTTTGTCTTTTGGTTTGCATGAACCCGTATGATTAAAAGTATTTATCCTTTTGTTTTACATGTAAATGCATAACGTTTCACTTGAAACGTTGTTGCATGTATAGGTTGCATAATTATAGGTGTTAGGTACCTATGTTTACCTGGACTAACAGAGCACTGACTGTACATATTTGTCTACGGTCATGCGATGTAACATTTGCCAATTTACTCCTTGTTGTTATCTCTTTTGAGTTCTTTGGTACAAGTTGCATGTTATTATAGATATAAGTTTTTCCTCTGTTTTGGATCACCTTAGCCTTCCTGCAAATATGGGTATACTTTGACATTTTTCGCCATTTTGTTTCCCAATGTTCATTCAAAATCCAATGTAAATGCTTAAGAGATCTGATCCAATATATTTGTTTACTTTTCTTTTTACTTACTACGCGAATTATATTCACTACCTGATGGAAAGGAATTTCTTATTTATGTTGCAGAGGGACGTTTTAGACTGACCTTTGTGTCTTTGGTAAGGTTAAATGACCGCATGACAGTTTCAACTTTATATTAAGACTTGATCATGTCTAACTGACTCTGGTATTAATTTCTGCGTCTGTCAATCAAATATAAATTAATTTGATTAGGATGATTGATATCTTTTCGAATTAGGGGAGGTACTTGTTAATTATTACATAATGTGATTTATCGCATATTATCCATGTGAAGTTCAATAAGTTTTGAACGAATGATATGCAATCATTAAAACGATTGTATTACAAACGAAACATTTGTTTTAGTAACCACAATTGTTAAACCAGCAGCTGGAACAGATCAATAATATTTTCATACACATTAATACAAAATCTGGTCTAAAACCTCGTAAACAGAGCGTTTGAGAAGCGAGATTTAGAAACAGTTTCAAGTTATATTATAGGTATAACAATGCAAATTGCACCAGCAGCCAAGGGACCTAGGAGACTTAATATAGAGAATAGTGCATGAGTACTAAACAAGCTAGGTTTTTGTGATTTATGTAGGAGTTGTAGTTTCTGTCAAGCAGTGAATGCACTTATGGTTGCTAAATCAAGGGTAAAGATTGATTATCGTCTCAGCCGAATGGTAATGAATCTCAGAAGACATAAAATTATGATTAAGGAATTTGTTTCTTATATACACATGCAAAATATGACTTTAAATAGTTTAGGTAATTACTTGTACAACACCGTTTAGCA
The DNA here is from genome assembly GCA_016746295.1 of Potamilus streckersoni. NCBI lineage: Eukaryota > Metazoa > Mollusca > Bivalvia > Unionida > Unionidae > Potamilus > Potamilus streckersoni. The sequence continues at coordinate 2,569,715 of JAEAOA010000822.1, read as the reverse complement.
GGATATTACAACTTGTAAAATCATGGCTACAGCCTTATGGTAGACACCATACTCATCACTTAAAATATATAATTTTTTGTCTCATATGAGGCAAGAACAGTCTTTGCAGCTTTGTTAAAATAAACAATTTACTAATTTTGGGGGTGGGGATAGGGGTGAGAACAGTTCTTTCTGATAATAATGCTGAATTATGTGTTACAAATCGGTTATTATAGTTGTTTCTCTTATTGTATCTGTTGTTAATTTTGGTCGTGTTCTAATTTTTTACAAGATGCCATTTGCTTTGTCAATATATTTTCTAGTCTTGCCAAGCACGGGTAGGATTGAACTAGCCACACCGATTTGATGTATGTGTGCTTAGTCGTGACGGTATATGGGTTGGTGCGTGCAGGGGTGCCATTTACTTGCAGACGTGGGTTCGAAACTCCGTAGAGTACGAATTTAATTTCTCCAACCTGTATGATAGTATTGTTTGTATTAAACTATTATTTCTGCCCAATATTATAAAGATTATACTACAGAATCCAGGGATAGCACAGTCTGTTCTGTCTGGTATATATTTATAATTTATAATTATTTGTAATACAAAAATCTTATATACCTTATTTGTTTCATAGGAATCTTTAACGACTATATATATATATATATATATATATATATATATATATATATATATATATATATATATATATATATATATATATATATATATGAGTATATATGAGAAATAATTACTAGGTCGTCATGCGAGTGTGTCTGCTACGCACGAGTTTATATAACACCGATTCAGTGCCATCATTTTTTGGTGATGCGTGCTTAGTTGTGACGGTATATGGGTTGTTGCTTGCAGGCAAGGCGATGGGTGCCATTTACTCGCGGAACTGGGTTTGAAAACCTTAAAATAAGGGCGTTAGGAACTCTAGGTAAACAATAACTATGGTAGCACTTCAAAATGATGATTAATGAAAGATAGTGACAGATTGGCACCTCAGTCGAACTGAAGAGCCTCCACTATATTTTCGTATCGATCTACCATGTCAAACATTTACTTACATCATGTGCTGAAGCAAAGTAGGCCAAAACTAAGAAGGGATTTAAATTGAAGCGAATTAAAGTCCAAATGACGCCATTGATTATTTTATTCAGTTTAGTTCTACCTTGATAACATTGTTCTATTTCTAATTGGAGAGCTGCTAGCTTTGAAGCAATGACATTTGCGTACTTCGCTGCACACGAATGTGATTGAATATCGATAACCCGTCCAAAACGAAATACTACCAGGACACAGTCTCATGATAATTTTATTGGAATATTATAGAATTGTATTGATTGTTCGTATACATATGAAGACATAGACAATAGAATACATAATTATTATGCAAAACTGTTTCCTCAATAATATGATAAATGAATAAATGATGATACAAAACTGCGTCCGCATAAATCATCGCAGAGAGAGAGAGAGAGAGAGAGAGAGAGAGAGAGAGAGAGAGAGAGAGAGAGAGAGAGAGAGAGAGAGAGAGAGAGAGAGAGAGAGAGAGAGAGATCTGACACAGGGCAGATTATAGTCAAAAGTGATTGTAGTCATTAATCGCTAATAATTAGTATAAGCCGATTTTCACTCAAATAATCTTTTCAAAGAGAACAGTCCTTGCAAAATAATTCTTGGAATTCATTTTGTTATGTATGTATTTTCTGTCACGAAATCCAAAATAAGGTTTAATACATCAAAAAATGCAAACATTTTAAGCCTGTATTACGTTTTATGAGGAATATGTATAAATGTTTCAGTGTTATTACCAAATTGTGTGCATCCGACTGATGTTCGTCTCATTTAATTCTATGGAAAACAACTTTGATGGCTTCAGCTGCAAGTAGAAAGATAAGTAATGTTCGTTTATTTTAATCTACAACCCAATGAATATCTCAGCAGCTTATTTTTACTATTATATTGCATGTTTGCGCTTCTAAAGTATTGCAAGTCACCTTTTCACATTACAGCGTGAAAACAAACCATGCTCAAGTGCTATATTTAAGTCTAGATCATATTACCTGTATTGTTGGATTTGTCTATCTTTGACATTAAAATCTATGCTTTGATAGAAACTTTAATGGATCACATTTAACTCGTAAGATGTTTGTTTGCTTGCGTAGTTGTCAGTATCATGTCTCGGGCGTAAAGCAATGTGCTATACCAAAATGTAAACTTATTCTCGAGTTGTTAGAATTTATATCTTTCTAAATACCTAACACATCAGTTTTAGGATATTATATAAGACTCAGAAATAAATGATTCCTAGTTGCACTGGTGTACGTTAATGTTTATCTAATTCACAACCAGATATTACTCGAAAAGAAAAGAATACTTATGTAATACGCCTACTTGTCTAATATACTTATTCTCATCTCTCGCCTAAATATCTAATATGCCAATATAACACTAATCTAACATTCTTTACCTTAGAATGGTTTATGCAGAGATCCGACAAAGCAATTCGTCATAATGCATGCTTAGTTTTAATGTCATAACATGTGGGAATTGAATTGGTTATATAATTTGGTTCAGCAAAGGTACTAAGCTTGCAAAGTTAAGAAAATGTAGACACAGTATATGCATGATCTCCCAGGTGATGGATGTAATATTTCCATCAGGTATTGGGAAGGGATGTCATAAAAAGAGACTTTGCATGGCTGCACAGCTGAAGACGATACGTCTCAGACTTTGCGTCTTAGGATTATTATTAATCAAAAGACACTGACAGTACGAAACAAAGGTGGAGAACAACAACATGCGAGTTACAATTGGATGGTACCTAACAGTCAAGATATAAAAATGATGATATGTGAGCACTTTTTAGAGATAATGTCTACAGCAACGTTCGAGACCTTCACTTTTGCGAAAACAATCTAAAATCTAAAATAAAATGCTATTTCTTATGACCTATTTGGGTATGTAGGTAGGTACTTTCGTATGTAATTTATTAAGTAGACGCACACATATAAGCACACACACACGCACATACATCTTGATTAACACGTAAATAGATTGTGTATAAAGGTTAATGCTCTCATAATCGAACATTTCATTGTTAATTATAATCAATAATTATCAATTAAAGATAAATAATAAACGCATATTTTCGAAAGACTCCTGCTTATTAAATCAGTCTGATTTACCATTCTTTTGCTCTTCCGGATCGATATGACGTACCTTATTCCTACCTGAAAGGAAATTCGCTAAAAGGATGGGGGCTCAGGGTCCTGTTGATACTGTCAAAGTATTGTACAAATACATGTCATCGCCATTCCATCTCCATCTTTACCGAAAGAAGAGGATGGTGATGTTTCTCTGTGCATAGCAGTCTCTAGGAACTTTAAGAGATGCCACTGTACGCTCCTGAATGTTGCAGATGTTATGTACATATAGTTTACTTTCTTCTTTAATTTTGGGATAATCAAATCATTGAGGACCAGTTCATTTCATTGGATTCAAGGCAGAGTAGTTTAGTAATTGGCAATTAGAAATGATATTGATACACGCTCCTCATTGTTTTGATATGTTTCCTAATAAAAGTATTAATGTCACCTACGACTCATTTTTTTTTCCTCTGGCTGATGGTATTACGACATTTCTAGAATGATCCAGTAACACCCCATTGGTTGAGCTATTTATTCTTTAAATTGTATCTAAGAATTATATCTAGTGCATCATAAAAAACATAGCCTGGATGTTTGATGTATTTCTGACGTTTCAGTATCAGATTCATATTAATGACATGTTACCATATATATATATAGAGAAAAAAAGTTGCCAAACGTTGTCGAGTGGTCAATTTTTGAAAATTTCACATTTGTAAATTTTATGATTTAAATCTTTTACGATCATGTATAGGTTTAAATTCCAAAGATCTTCGCACGTAAAAATTTTCTCGAATTTCGATCTGTTTGCTAATATGAAACTATACATACCAATAGTAAAATGTGGCCAGGAATTAATTAAAGCTAAGTATAATATTACTGCTGCTGTTAGGCGTTTTAATTAAAAAGCGATGTAGATACTGTGGAACTTATTTATTTCACTTGTGCTAAGGGGGTAGGGGAGCAATGATCTCTATTTTCCACGATTTGTTTACGGTGATTAAAAATAAGGGTGACAGCAGAAAAAAGACAGATAAACAAACAACAGATATATAAGCGATCATGTTAAAGAAACATTTTCTACGACTGATAAATTTCCTACTTTGCGTGCAAAACTAATTTCGAAATTTTTATTTACAACTATTGCCTTTTTAAAATATATCCCGAGGTTGTTTACGTCTTTTTAACTGTACGTGTGATTGACTTCACAGTTCTAAATGTTCTAGATAATAATTCTTTCTATCGATTCTTCAGTTTTCGCTTTAAACTCCGATAACCTAGGTTTGATTTGTTAATCCATTTATCTAAATTATCGATTGATCTTTATATTCCAGAATTTGTTGGTATAATTTCACACATTAGTACTAGGGTATGGAAAGATAAGATTTCATATGAGTCCTACGTTCGGTAAAGAACAACCCTGCTGTTTCATTTTGTTGACATTTCGATTCATAAAAATATCAGCCTGCTAAGAAGCTAACGCCTTTGAAACATGAACGTGAATGAATTTTGCTTTCTTGAAGAATACATTTCATTTTGCCAAATTATTAAATCGGGCTCTTGTTCGTGGTAGATCAGGTTTGATGTGTCAAATAGTTACACTGACACGTTGAAACTGCCACCATGATATTTTAATACATTATATTGATTTAATCTGTAAAGTACATGCATTTTCTTATTGAACAAAAGCAGTAAGAAAATTAGTCTCTAAGATGTTTTATTTCCTTCTGCAAACATAATTTACATATGTCAATACTATTCTGTTTTCCTGCTTACGATAAACGTATTTTAATGTGAAAAGCAATGGTCTTATACATCCCATAGACTGAAGATTAAAAACTCGTGTTTAGACAAAAGAAAATGGTGCATTGAACTTGGTCCAATTTTTAAATAAACCTTAAAATAATAATAAGTAACTTTGGTTAAATGAAGCATATTTTTCAAAAAGATCTTTAGATAAAACATTACAATTGTAACTCTTCAAAATAAGACCATGTTCTTCATGATTCAAGAATGATAGGTTTCGATTTTCATCTCATCTGAACGATAGATAACCTCAGAATACATATATTTATCTGTATGTTTTGTACATATACATGTCAAGTGTGACATTAAAGAGTTCGACAGAGAATTTATGTCTCCGTATAATGAATATTAAAATTAATGAAGATATGGATGCAGCCGTATAATATATATCGCTGCTCATCCCATGAAAAAGACATGTTTGGTACCAAAATGAGGCGTGAACTATCTTTTGAGCCTTGTTTAAAATAAATAATTGATGACTTTTATTTGTATGTCTGGGAGGGGGACGTTTGCTCCTCGTTTTGTATAATGCGGCAAATATAGTGTATAAGTGTCCATAGAATGACTTCTAATTTTGTGTACGTCACTATAAATATGAAGTTTCATTACAGGTTTTAGAAAACCTGGAGTAAACCTGAATTCAACTCGTTGCAAATATATCATTGTAAATAACTATTGTAGGGTTAAAACTACTTCAACATATCTACCGATTTCTTAATACTTTAAAAGTTACAGAACTGTACGTATGTCAACCAAAAATACAAAATTAATCGCTTATTTACCGACTAAATTTCAACCTGATTTAAGGCAGTATATAATTGTACCCAAAGCATTTAGGCTCAAGTACTATACCCATCAGACAAAAATAAAATATAACAGTTCGCTATGACGGCAAAAATACTAAGAATGGGTTAAAATCGTTTGTTATTTTACTGCTTCTTGCTGTTGGTTCGTGCTTTTACTTTTGAGGCTGTTTTCTTTATCCAGAAGAGGTTTTATATGCGTGGGTATGTGCAGTTCTTTTGGCAATGCCTATTTAAATGAATGACAACATAAACAGAAGAGGACAATTTATGATAAAAGCAACAAAATTCGATGTTGGGTTTATGCCTTCGATTAATATTTTAAAATGGAGTCTACTGAATGTAATACAAATCCAAAAAGGGAGTACCCACATAATATGAAAATCTATTTATTTTTCAAACGAAACTCAGTTTGTATCTGTCATTACTAAACAAGAAGAATTGAAGCAATATTTTGTACGTTTTGTGATTGAAAAGAAGTGAAAAATTTATACATCATATATTTTTCAAACTATTTTTTATAGTTCTATTAAATAACACAAATACTTACATTGTTTTCTGAAGCAAATACATCAAAACATAGAAGTACATCAAAACGTAGAAGGGCTATGGACCAGAGCAAGTTAAAGCACAAGATAAACGAAGAATATTTTAATTATGCGAAGTCCTCAATTGAAAAGGGTGTTCTGCGTCATTACCATTCAATAATTGGAGAATTGCCAGCTTTGAAACAATGATAATACTCTGCAGGGTAAAACTAAATACTATTATGAATTTAGGCTCTAGTGAGTTTTAAAGGAATCCAATACATAATTATTATGGAATACATTATTGAATGAAACATTTATAAAGTACGGAAAAAAGCCGATAGAATCCTATGTACACATAAATCCAGAGAGAGAGAGAGAGAGAGAGAGAGAGAGAGAGAGAGAGAGAGAGAGAGAGAGAGAGAGAGAGAGAGAGAGAGAGAGAGAGAGAGAGAGAGAGAGAGAGAGAGAGAGAGAGAGAGAGAGAGAGAGAGAGTCGGGTTAAAAGGATGGAGGCTCCCTAACACAGGCTAACTACCATTATACTAGTTTTGCATTCGATAGATGTGATAATAGAATAATGCTGCACTCTGCAGGACCCATCTACTCAATAATATCATCTTTTATAATTTACATTTAACTCGATCAATTGCAACCTAGCCTTCAACGGTCGATTGGAAAGTTTCGCATGCTATCCTCTGTCAGTACGATTTTTATATTGCCTAATAATAATAATTGATTGGGATAAATTTAATCAAACACTTGAATGGGTTATAACGTACACGAGCGGATCACTTTTCTAGACAGCGAGAGAAGTCAATCTAAGTTGGAATGCATTATAGACATATTTACAAAGGTATTTTAGAGATGTCAGTTTTTCATTTTTGAGTAAGTGTAGTAGTTTGGATACGCTCTAGTGCTGATAATAAATAATACGGATATATATATATATATATATATATATATATATATATATATATATATATATATATATATATATATATATATATATATATATATATATATATATATATATATATATATATATATATATATATATATATATATGAAGGATAGATTAGGACAAAATGATCTTCTTGGATCTCATTATTTACTCAAAGTTCTCATTTACTAAATTGTCGTTTCGTATATGAATACCAGTCTTGATATTTAATGTGAGTGATCAAACCCTTAATTTACTTGAAGCGTTTCTATGGCTTGCTTTTTATAATTTTCTAAGATAAAAAGCGGTTTCGAACATATCTATTATATTTTTAAAGATGTATGAAGTTTTCAAAGCAATTGCTGAATGCCAGTTACAATGAAATTTATCCTTATGTATTTGGTTGCAAAGAGATATAAAGACAATATATGGACTGAATTAGGGTGATGCAAGATTTCTCCAATTTCTTCAATTAGATCAATAATATAGTTCAACATTACACATCCAGTTTTTATAATTATTTCTTTCGCTATTGGTGAACATTAATTGGATTATTTTGGAAGAATTTTATTATATGTATTGAACAGTTTGAAGAAGTACTTAATGATAAGCACATTTCTATTTAGAGCAAGTGTGCACTTTTGCTAGTTAATTTGTATTAAATGTTTTTATCATATACTCTTGTAATGTAACAATGTATGATGGAAATAACCTTGTCCAGACTCAAGTTTTTTTTTTATTTGACCTGAATTAGTATGTTTTCTTTTTAATTCTGTAAACAACTAATACTTGACTAACATATTCCCTATGTGTATAGAATTATTATTAATAGAAACAAACATGTTTATTAGGTCTGGGTCAACTCTCCATATTAAAAAATATTGTTGGTAGAAAGTTTATCATCTAGTAAGAAATTGTTATACTTTATGTGCACTTTATCTGTAACCTCTGCTTTAAAATATCCGCACATGAAAACAAAAATAAAGAATCACCCACTCACAATATATATATATATATATATATATATATATATATATATATATATATATATATATATATATATATATATATATATATATATATATATATATATGCATCTCTCACCACTGCACTATCCCTCTAATCAACCCGGTTTGTAAAATTGATTCTATTACTTTTCCATCCAAATTTATTTTTTCCAATAATCTGCGATATAACTCGGGAGTGAATAATTAACAAGTTCTTAAGTCTCGACTGTGAAAAACAGTTGTATGAGGTATTAGGCTAGGTTTTACAACAATATGTATAGAAATGTCATTCAGCTGTTTCAATAGTTTATTTCACACTTTTGTTGGGAACAAAGAAATATTTTTCTTTTGGAACACAATCAATTGTTTAAACTATGAGTTATGTTTTATTGTTATTCGCACTTACTGAACTTATCATGGGTGATGTAAGATAAACCTCAATGGTGTCACATGATACAATATAATCATCAAAGGTCATTGTAATAATCAATATCTGTCTCTTCAAACTGAAATGGAGATTTTAAGTGAACTAAAGGAACGTAGCTATTAAATTGTTTTCAGTCATATCGCTACAAAGTTCTTTAGAGTGGCAGTTTATAGTGATGTCAAGCAGTGAGACATCATGCCGCAGACGTTTAGAATGATGTCCCCAGTCGCATTATCTTGATACCAGGACAACCAGTCCTTACACTATCCTCACATTGCAGAGCCCCAAACAAGACACCTGCTAGTACTATTTTTATAGGTATTTGGTATGATTCAGATGGGGTTCGAACTCACGACCTCCCGCATACCAGGCCGACGCTCTATTCACTTAAGCTACCCGAGCGGTAAACCAGTTAGTTAATGTCTATACATGATTTATCACGCTATGCTGGTACAAAACTTAATATTTGGCCCAAAATAATTTACATTGCGTGCACATAGCTTTTTTTTGGTACCAGGATATAACAATCTCTGAAGTGGAGTCACTAAATATATCGCCAATAAGGCAGACAATATCCTTTCTGACATAGTTCACGTTATCAATGGTTGGTCTCTAAAGACAACAGGTGCAATTTGCTGAAGACATTTATTTATTGGACCTGAATTGCTCGGTGTCTGTTTGGCTACTACACCAAAACTAGTACAGTTTATAAATGGCACCCACTCCCAAGCCTTTCTACGAAAAAACTGAAAAGCTTTTCTTTCTTCTGGATTGTCCATTTTATTTGATACATCAAAAGTAATACAGTTTCTATGATACAGTGTGAGGCTTTTGATCCCTATAGGGATCACGATACCAATTGTTTTTTTTTTTCTCGTTTTTTTTTTCATTTCATAGACCTCGGTTCTAACGTTATCATTTTGACAAGGACAGAACCAGGTATTAGATTGCACTTCGGAGAGATAACTCTCCTGGAACTAGACATTGTAAGAGTTATCCACTGACGACAGATACATTTTCAATGTTATGTATCACAATGTTATTAATAATCATAAACATGCAAAATTTGATGTCAATATAAACTAAGATAATCTCACCATAAGACTTCCTTTTTTAATCCTGAGAGAAATTACAACTATTACATAATGCAACAGTCATACCATTATTTCTTAATAAAACTTTCTCTATACATTAGGCTCTGCACCACATTACTTGTTCATTTGTTGTTGTAGTGCCAACCGTAATGTGTTTAATAATCTATGACTTTGCTCGGGACTGTATTTTAAACAAGTTTACTTGTAGTCTAGCCAGTCGGAAATTATATCAAGTACTAGGTTTGGTCTAATATTGATTTATTAAACAATTCCATTGAGCTGTTCAAATGATGGCTTCATATTTGTGTATTTTGCAACAAAATTACATTCATTCATTTACTCTTTGGGTGGAGGGTGGGTGAGGCTGAGCATAGGTGCGATGATTCAGGTAACACGACTTATAAGGCCTAAGAAATATTTATTTTGAAACAGTATCGGAAATCAAGTGCTTTTTTGGTTACCAATCATTTTTAAAATTCAGACAAATATTAAGTTTGCCCGTCTATATATTGAATGTGAGGTTCGAGCCACCTTGCATGGAACCTCTTTAAACGTCATAATAACGCTGTGTATGTCTTCTCTGTCCCCGATGAAAGTATATATCAATATATCTGTTTATCCATCCATCCATCCATCCATCCATCCATCCATCCATCCATCCATCCATCCATCCATCCATCCATCCATCCATCCATCCATCCATCCATCCATCCATCCATCCATCCATCCATCCATCAATCATCCATCCATCCATCCATCCATCCATCCATCCATCCATCCATCCATCCATCCATCCATCCATACATACATACATACATACATACATACATACATACATACATACATACATACATACATACATACATACATACATACATACATACAAATGACCTCTGTCGTGAGCATGATGAAACGTCAGAGCCAGAGTTTTGATTGATAGTTCCATTGATGGCAACATTGTTGACAACGCTAATAAACAAATATCCATTCAGTTTATCTTGGAAAATTTGATCTGTGTGTTTGAAAATGTGGATGTGAGATAAACTGTCATGAGAGCTTGGGTTGCAGTTATCGTGTAAGGTACAAGTAAGAGATTCTCAGATCGTTGTATTCGTCAGTTTGATCTCACACTGTCTCTGTGCGGAATGCATCATTTTTAGTGAGCGTCTGTACTTAAAATTATCATTTTGTCTTGAATTTATATGCTTTGTATATTGTAGAAAGGTGCCCTACGATAACGGTCTGTGGTCGGGAAGAGGTAATAAAATCTGGAAGACGATCTAATGCACTGTATCCAACAGCCTACACTATATTTCAAGCTCTGACAATCGTTAGAGAATCTACTATTTGATGACACTAATAGCCTGTTCTTGACCTGACTTTAATGCTTCTTTCAACAAGTCAAAATAGATCACTTCAATGGAACAATAACATAATGTCAGTCATTCAGGTTAGCAGATGATATGGAATTTTCCTTGTTTGTCTGCACTTTTATTCACGAACTTAAGGTCTTCCGACAACATATCAGTGTCTTCTGGTTATCCATTGGATCAAGCTCCCAAACACATCTCTATAATAAAAGCAATCATCTTTTCTCTGCCTTTTATAGCATGTTGAGTCATCTTATGTTTTAAGCTTCACACAAATAATATAAGGAATACAAAGTTTTGGCTCAATATCAATGGATGCTTGTTTTTTCTCGTGTTATAAACGTCTTTCGATAAAATAATCCACTCGCTAAGGTGATTGTAGAAACTTCCTTTAATGGATCGATACCTCCGGGATCAAGAACTAACTGCCAAACCTTTCCACAAGAAAGTTATGGGAGCGACAATGTTTCAATGTCTTTTTAGAAAATCAAAAGAGTCTGAGGAGTGAGTTTGTTTCTAATCGTATAAATCTTTGCATTGGCTTGCTCGCATACCGTTGGGATCGTAGTCTTAGGTTTCATCAAAAGTGAGAGCACGACGTGCTAAGTTACTTCGGTATTAAAAAAATGTGAAAAAAAATCCCTTAGCCATTTATGTAATTCCACATATGTCATGAAAACTTTTAAATTGACTTTCCCAACATTTATCTGAATGATTATGGAACCATGGCGACTTGTGAATAGTCGGTTCTTTGTTTAGAATAATATTTGAAAAAGAAATTGTCTTTTAAATTCTAAAACAATGCCTCCAATTACCGTAGTGTGTTTATGACAGTTCTTATAACGACGCGTTTCCTATTGCTCCACCTGTGGTCTTTGGGGTTTAAAACCCACTCAGCAAAATCAGAAAGATCATGGTATCTGAGAAATACCTTTATAAGTCCCTGTGAAATGACGCTAAGAGTCCAAGAGTCTAAATAGTAATGAAATTAAGGAAAATGAGTACACGTGTTGCAGTCGCGACAATCCTCACAAAAGTTACAATAGTGAAAATTAGTCTCTTGAGAACATTCAAAATCTAAAAACAAAGTCCTCACCATTGTCTTGTTTCAGTTTTTGTTCTTCTGGTCATTCGCCCATTCCTTGCGTTTTTTTTCCCCTGATAGTTTTGATTATGATATTAATGATCCAACTGGACTACTTGTCCCCCCGTAACCATCCCCCAGTGTTTCTATCCTACATGTATTATTTTTTGTTGGAACAAACATGCCGTACACACACTGTCAGTAATTTGCTAACACTTTTCTATTATTTGAACAGATTCTTACTTATTCTTGTAACTTGCTGCACTGAAAAAAACGACCCATTTTTAAAAAAGATTAATACAAAGTTTTACATGTATCTTCAACAGGTGTGATTGTTTTTTTTACATGTATCTTCAACAGGTGTGATTGCTTTTTGCAAGAAGAAAAAGACCCCCCACATAATTGTTTTAAAAAATTAAATTTTTAAGGCTACTCACAGTTAAGGCTGTTGTAGCATAAACATCTTCATTTGTCTATGATATTATCACTATTTTATACTCTTTATAAGTTTCTATCTATCTATCTATCTATCTATCTATCTATCTATCTATCTATCTATCTATCTATCTATCTATCTATCTATCTATCTATCTATCTATCGATCTATCTATCTATCTATCTATCTATCTATCGATCTATCGATCTATCTATCGATCAATCGATGCATGCATGCATCCATCCATCCATCCAATCACAATCTTCTTTGAAAATTGAATTTGCGAAACGACGAAGCAGCAAGAGGTTATTCAAACATTTTCATGTATTGACAATTGATCTAAAGTCATTATTATGATTTCATTAATATCGCTACCGACCATACAATTGTATCCATCATTCATCTATATACTCTCTCTCTCTTTCATTGGTCCGTTTAGGTCCAGAGATATCGTCTCCATACACATGCGAAAATTCGTCTCATTCATTGTTTCAAGAGAGAGAGAGAGAGAGAGAGAGAGAGAGAGAGAGAGAGAGAGAGAGAGAGAGAGAGAGAGAGAGAGAGAGAGAGAGAGAGAGAGAGAGAGAGAGAGAGAGAGAGAGATTCATTGTTTCAAGAGAGAGAGAGAGAGAGAGAGAGAGAGAGAGAGAGAGAGAGAGAGAGAGAGAGAGAGAGAGAGAGAGAGAGAGAGAGAGAGAGAGAGAGAATTAAGACATATGCAATAGTTACAAGCTTAATTCATTTCTCTTCTCAGGAGTTTCCAATAATCTTGACGAAACTTGATACGTATTGTAAAGTACATTTCTATAGAAGCCATTCGCACTCTATTGTGTCGCATAATATAAAACGACGAACAAACATGACCATCTTACCCCTCCCAATAATAAAAATAAAAATTCATGAATAAAATAGTTTAAAGAAGGCTACAAATATAATGCAACATTTTGTGACAAAATATGTGATACTTTGTGACGGCATGAAGAGCCATTTCTGCCATAAAGCTTGATCTCTTTTTTTTTAAAGTTGTAATATTTATTAATGGTGAAACAGTCTTCGTAAAAGAGAGAAAACACAATTCGAGAAAAAGTAATAAAGAGAAAAACATACAACATCTTGGAGCAGAAAGAAGACATTTCCGAACATAACAGAACTTATTGAATTGCCGTATGCACAAAAACAGTGAATACAATACGAAATGAATATACAAAACATTATTGCATAAATCAATGAATAAGTGAATGAATAATGGCACATAACTTCAAACGATCGACAAAGATATATATGTTTGAATGCATTATGCAAATATGTACGTAGGCATTGTATAGTTATGATGTCTTTATTTGTATACATGTTTTGTTTCTGCCAATAATAATATACAAACAGGACGCGAGACACAGGTCAAAGCATAGTTTGCTTTTGTTAAAACATATTGCCTTTCTCTATAATCAGTCGATAGAAAATATGTTGGTTCGTCAAGCTAAAAATAAATTTTCATAGGCTGAAAAATTTGATGGTAGTGAGATATACAAGTTATGTTTGCAGATGTGAAAGAAAATGTCTTGAAATGTATATTTTTATACTGATTTTAATGAATGAAAACCTTCATTTTTTAACCACTGAATAATATTTGTGTAGTGAACTTGATAAATCTCAATTATCGTTATTCATTTTCAAGAACATTTTATGCCTATATTGATCTAAGAATAAACAGGTTTTCACTTCCTGTCTTATTACACTATATTATATGGACAGTCTAAGTTTTCGATAACTTCAAAATGTTAGTACTTTTTTCTCATTAAGAAGCTGTAAGAAAATAGTTTTAAAAATTTAAAGTAGTTACGATATGAGAAAACAACAAAGTATGCCATATTAAGTAAAATAAATAGAAACATCTATAGATGCTGGACCAAAATAAGAATTGTTTCATCTTTCTGATCGTTAATAGAGAGCGCTCAATGCACAACTTCCATTTGTTATAATGTGAGAATTTGGCTTTTAATCAACAGATAGAAAAATGTTGACCTCTTCTTTTCAACTTGAGGTTGTTTTAATAAAATTGGTTCAGGGGCCCCGAGTGGCCGAGTGGTCTAAAGTTCTGTCCGTTACGGATCACTGCCATCTCACCTCTGTCTGCGTGTGTTCGAGTCTAGGATTCGGCTAATGTAGATATGTGAGAAAGCTTGCCAGTAGCTTCTCGTGGGTCGGTGGTTCTTTCCGGTAATTTCCCGGTTTCTTCCTCCACCATTAATACTGGCCGCCATGAATAGAGCCTATCATGTGCTGAAAAATGGCGTTAAGCCCAACAACAAACAAATAATAAAATTGGTTCAATATGCTCAATGATACATTAACTCTTCATGTTAAAAAATACTTTTATAAAGGCAGAAAATTATTAATACCTGTATCACGTGCAAAGTATGTTCATAGTTGTGACACAAAATGTCTCTGAGATAATCACAACATGAGTATAAGTACTGTAATAAACTTAGAGTATACGATATTCGTATTTACGTATCCGTTTTTAGTTTTGTTAGATTTTAGAGATTATATGGAGTCGTTGTTTGGAAGATTTTTATCAACCGTAGTAAACAGTCTCTTTCTATGAGTAGAGGTCATTATGTAACCTAGTTAAGCATTTTTATGAGAGCATAGCATCGTGAAATGGTCTCTCTCCTAATTTATTAACACATGGAATTCTCTAGGCAGTTTAGAAATACGTGTTTAGTAATTTCACGTTGGAGTACGTCTTTGAATTAGGTGTTTGGATCGTGTTTTGTATTGCGTGGCATAAAGTACTAATATACCGCTTGAAAAGGATTTAACAGATTACATAAAACTGAAACAATAAAAATCAAGTTAAGAGTTAAAATGTGCTCATTATAGCGTCAGTCAATTTGCAACTAATTTTGTCTTAATTTTGTCTTAAGGGCCTTAATAAAAGGTAAATTCTGGACTGTTAAAACTCGACTCACGCATAAACTGTTTGATTCGCTCAACGTTGAAACCCCTTCGGTGTAAAAGTGCGTTATAGTGTCTGTTTCAATGTGTTGGTGTAACTATTTCATTTATGTAAAATCAAAACCCCAAAAGATTGCAAATGGTAAATAATACATTTTTTATTGCATATTGAAATGAACTCAAAACAATTATAACTGTAGAGGCGACGAGGGTAATTACAGACACAACCTAAAATTTCATCCTTGCATAGATGAACGATGAAACAAAGTGTAAAAATTGCAACTCTGGCCATCACAAACATAAATTATTGAAGTTATTAGCTCATGTAGATCTTCATGCTCTGATTCGACCAGTACCGGATTTAGGCATAAGCTAAACAAGCTACAGCTTAGGGTCTCAAGGTCTGAACTCACTCTGAAGGGGCCTCTCAAATTTATTTTATACCAAATATGGCCTCTATAGCTTTCCATATCTTAAGACCTCGCCTTGTCTAAATCCGGCACTGGATTCGACCCTTATTCATATAACACGAAACCTAGTCCACTCTTAACATCATTCGGTCCCCAGTGTATAAAACACCATTACAGGTAGCTAACATTTCGTTTCTGCCCTGTACTATTTGAATATGAAATTTGTTAGCCGTAGAAGTAATTAATAATCATTCGTTATATGCATGCAACGTTACGAACAAAGAGTAGTATCTAAAATAAAATATTGCTTATATTAGAATTATGGATCCAATAATAAGTATTGTTATTGTGATGTATTCTTTTGAAAGCGCACATCTTTGCATAATTGAAGATGTATTACATGCAACCTTATGTATTCTGCAGGAAATGACAAAATTAGTCTGTTCAAATCATAGCCATTTGGGCCATTATTTTTCCATTGTTTTATCTTGCAGCTAATGTTATTAACAAAAATGCTCCGTACGTATGTATATGTGTGGATCTACATACATAAATCTTGAAATATATCAGTTGGACAAAACCAATTTAGCCACAGTGTCTATCTCACTTTTGGACCTAATCTTTTTTCCCATTTAGGGAATATATCTGTCCATTTTTTTCAAATCTATATTTCCATAGTTAGGCATTTTCATGCCTTTTTACCTCCCCCTCTCTCTCTCTCTCTCTCTCTCTCTCTCTCTCTCTCTCTCTCTCTCTCTCTCTCTCTCTCTCTCTCTCTCTCTCTCTCTCTGCATTAGGATGAACCGATCTTCAAATGTGTCAGGATGGTAGATCATTCAGTATACATTAATCAATACGGCGGCGCCATGAAAATAGCTAAATATGAAGTCCAATATATGTGATCTGAATATGTGATCTACCTCATCTAATAGTAATTAACCCAGTTCTTCTAAGGCACCACCTGACCATCATATCCCCAATGGGAAATAGCCAAATCTCGTTAGCATAGTTACTACAATTATATTATTAGTAACTATGGCGTATTAGTAACTAAGACGTACGTAAGCATCTGTGTTTAGATTTTATGCAATTTTTTCTTTAACATCTTAAAACAGGACATATGCAAGTACAAAATCCAGCTACAGGTGATCACAGTAATATACATCCATGAATAAAATTGCAAACATTAAAGATAAAATCATGTAACAAGAAATACAAAATATAGAGAGATCTTGAATGAGTTGACAGTGTCCTTGTGTTTAAGATCTATGGACATTTCGTTCCAAGTATCTGAGCCCTTGAGTGTCAATTGTTAGTGGTGGTATCAGCAGGGAGAGTGAATCTTACAAAGTTTTACTTGAGTCCTTTATCTGAAAAAAGGTTCATATAAATGGCTGAAACAAATAAAGTCAATAACGCTAAATCAAAGTCTCTAACGGAGTATATTTCAAAACAGTTAAAACAGGTAATAAATCGTCGTTGATGTTAGTTCAGTTTTGTTAAACCATTGTTGGCGTATTTTTCACGATTTTGTTTACTTGCGAACCGGCACTCAATTTGTGTCGTTTACTCTCCCTGCTGCTATTAAATAACCAAAGATTTATCCAGACCTATACTTTACCTCGATCTTGGGTCATGTAGATTTATTGTTATCACTTCGAACGGAACAGCCTATGCTTTTGAAAAAAAAGTTTTAAAACTTGATTATTTCCATTACCCATAACACCAAGTATAATAAATATTCTGTAGAGTAAAATTGTCTATCCCATTAAACACAACCAAATATTGCAATTATCTCTGATCACTTTAGGTATTTGTGTAGATCTTTGTGCAACATAAATCACTTCAGTATATTTATGTCTACCTCTTGAAAATATTCTAGCTGGATTAGATTGTTTGTACAGCATCGCATCATCATATACTACGAGATTATTAATGAATCCATCTAAGTCGTCTACAGATGGAGCTTCATCAATATCGGTGATAAAATCAATAATATCGTCACCGTCTTTATTAACTGATTTCACTTTCTCGTTAAAATCCTTAAGTACTTCGTAACAATGCTGATCATCTACAGACGGTGCTATTAAATATAGTTTGCTCCATCTCAACCACTTCATTATTACATTTAATAATAATTGTGCTTTACCTGATCCAGATGGACCTATTATAATCATTCTTATCGAATTTGGTAATGCTGGATGGTGGTTTACTGGTTCCTGTTTTCGTGTCGCCGAAAGGTCAATTATTGTATCCATATTATTAATAACATGAGTTTATATTGTGTTCAATGTATATTATCAACATTCACCACTGGATTGACAAGGATAATAACGAAAAAAAACCAAACAAACAACGTGCAATTAGAGATAAATGTGTAAATTGTGGTACACAAAAATATAAATTTATCTCCATATCTGATTCAGGGACAAAGACAGGTGGAGATATTGCTGTCTCTTTAGGAAAATTACATTGTTTACCATGGGCTAAATACGCCGGTGAGAAACACCTAGTAGGATATAATCATTGTTGTCCTGGAACTCGACTTGATATCCGACTTGATGATCAAGGCCAACCAAGACCCGGAGATTATAAATATTATTATTATTATTATTATTATTATTATTATTATTATTATTATTATTATTATTATTATTATTATTATTATTATTATTATTATTATTATTATTCTAAAAATTAAAATTATATACCAGACAGAACAGACTGTGATATCCCTGGATTCTGTAGTAGAATATTGATAATAGTGGGCAGAAATAATAGCTTAATACAAACAATACTATTATACAGGTTAGAAAAATTAAATTTGTACTCTACGGAGTTTCGAACCCAGGTCCGCGAGTAAATGGCACTGTAAATGGCCTGCACACACCAACCCGTATACCGTTACGACTAAATACGCATCACTAAAAATAATGGCACTGAATCGTTGTTATATAAGTTCGTGCGTAGCAGACACACTCGCATGACAACCTAGTAATTAATTCTCATATATATATATATATATATATATATATATATATATATATATATATATATATATATATATATATATATATATATATATATATATATATATATATATTCAGTCTTTCTAGTTTCCTATGAAAGAAATCTAGGTATATAGGAATTTTGTATTACAAATAATTATAAATATATACCAGACAAAACAGACTGCGCTAATCCTGGATTCTGTAGTAGAATTTTGATAATAGTGGGCAGAAATAATAGTTTAATATAAACAATACTATCATACAGGTTAGAGAAATTAAATTCATACTCTACGGAGTTTCGTACATATTATATATTATGAGGCGTCTCAAGATGGTGTGAATATAAACTGCGGATTGAAAAAGCCAGTCAGTAGTATTAATACATTTGGTTATTTTAGATTTAATATGAATGGAAATAAAAAGTATTTCTCACATAAGTTCATATACGAGTGTTTTCATGGAGTTGTTAACAATGGACTTGTAGTTGACCAAATTGATGGCAACCTCCACAATAATCATTTATCCTAGAAGCAATTACACCGAGACAAAATTGCAGACGTGGAAATCCAGGAAGGTGTAAGATATTTGGAAATAGAGAGATTGAATCTATAACTGCAGAAGCATGTAAGGGTATAATTTTCTCATCAATTAATTCAGCTGCCAGACATTTTGTTGTACATCCAAAATCGGTACAAAATGTCGCAATGAAAACATACAAATCTTCGATAATATTTGAAAAGCGTCAAATAACTGTATACTCCTACACTCAAAACAATTATTAAATATATTTTTACTGTATATAATTCGACTCTGTCAATAATGCCAAGGGTTTGTTTAGCCACAACTACAATAACTGTCGCTGTCCTCAGTTTCACTTTCATTTTCGACAGAATCAAATAAAATAATCTTTCGCAATTGAATTACACGTCTGTCTATCATCATTTTTTTTCGTACTCGAGAGACAATGCAATTCTTATAGTTTCGTTTAAACGTGCATAATGTTCAAATAGCTATATCTGTGCATCGTTTACCATTGGCAAAGATTCTAACATAGACGATAAATTGATTTTACGAATCGATCATTAGAAGGCAATGCATATTTATGTTCAAATTTTCGTTGTTATAATGATTCAAAATCACACAATCTTTTGAGGATCAAGATTATCACATATCTTTATTATTATTTTAATGTTTTAATAACAGAAATAATATCATCAATGTTTTCACTGTTTATATATACTCCCAACTTGTCATATAACAAGCTGGTAAGTTCAGGGGCATTCGAATTAATCCCCATGTGATCCCCTAAACAACATCTAAGTATGACCAGTGGAAATTCGAAAGACGAAACAGAAACGACTGTGATCCCTTAAGGTATCATACAACATCTTAGCAGGGTTGGAGGTTACATATACAATGATTGTATGAACATGATTCTATATATGGACATGATTTTTATTGTTGTAGAAAGCACAAACCCCTTGTGACCCCCTAACTTGTCAAACAACATCTTAGCAAGGTCAAAGGTTACATATAAACTTATCTCTAAGATCTTAATTATAAGGACAGCACAAACCCTAAGGACAGACCCTAAGGTGTCAAACAACATTTTAACAGGATCGGAGGCTACCTATAAACTGATTGTATAAACATGATTATTTATACAGATGGACCTGATTTTGATTTTGATCTTGATTTTGATTTTTTGCAGACGGCACACACAAAAATTTATCCTAATTAATATATGAATATATGGACATGATTATATATACAGATGGTCATGATTTTCATTTTAATTTTGATTTTTGCAGAGGATACAAACATAAACTTATCCTAATGAACATATGATTGTATGGAGGTGATTATATATACAGATTGTGTTGATTTTGATTTTTGCAGACAGCACAAACATAAACTTATCCTAATAAACATATGAGTGTATGGAGGTGATTATATATACAGATTGTGTTG
The DNA here is from genome assembly GCA_016746295.1 of Potamilus streckersoni. Classification (NCBI taxonomy): domain Eukaryota; kingdom Metazoa; phylum Mollusca; class Bivalvia; order Unionida; family Unionidae; genus Potamilus; species Potamilus streckersoni. Next base: position 2,548,730 of record JAEAOA010000822.1, on the reverse strand, counting down.
ATTTTGATTTTTGCAGACAGCACAAACATAAACTTATCCGAATGGGGATTTAACTACATCCAGCAGACTAAATGCACTCACCCCTCATAAACCCCTGTGAGTACAAAAGTTTACTCACCATGGTTACCTGCTGGGTGAGTTTATTTAATCTGCTGAGCTTCGTTTCCCAATTATAATAGAAAAGTGGCATCAAATTTGCCCACGTTGCCAACTGGCTGCCACGAGTTTGGAACCACGGACCTTGAATAGGACAGTCCAACGTTTATACCACTAGACCACAAACCTTTCTTACATATACAGGTTCTAGAAATTATTATATAGAAATCAGCATTAAATAAACAAATAAATTATGTACGAGCAGTAGATACTGAATAAAAAGTATTATTGCAGAACTGTAGAGTGAATTTACTTCAGTTTTTAAACCTAATTTAGAAACAAATATCATACATATAACCACACATAGCATTTTCTGCATGAGTTGTCGTACTTTAAAGCTCAAAAAGCTGAGTTACGAGCTAAACATGACCTTGATTTGAAATGCGTGATCTGAGATGAATGAAAAAAACAAAATTTTATCACTTTGTCCAATTTCATAATAAATCTCTTTGTAATGCACTCAGTAGTTTAAAATGCTAATCATTAGTCCATTACCATTCGATCAGTTATCGTCCATATTCCCATTCCCTTTTTAAAAATTTCCATATCATAGTCCTTTTCTATTGTGTTCCGTTTCTTTATTCCTTTGATTCATTTCATTTTCTTTCCAACCAATACATTTCTCCATATGTAACAAGACAAATCATCATTCTACTAGTCGTGTGGCTATCTATCTTATCAGTATTCCCCATCTTCATTGTGGCTCTCCTTGTGTGAGTGATTTTTAAGTTTCTAATTATAATTGTAATTTATTTTGTTTCATCGGTAGTATGTTTCTTGTTTAAAGGGATTGAAAGTTTTGAATTGTTTGGATTGATTGAGGTGGGGGTTGTTGCATATGTAAGGACGAATTTGATTGGCTGTTGGGGTCAGAACGTTTCAATCCGTTTTCTTACCATGACTGTATCGAGGTGTTTGAATTGCATAGGGATTAAAATGTTTCAATTGTTCGGTTTTACAACAGCCGGAGACGTGCTTTTGTTAGATGTAATTTGATTGGCTTTTGGGCTGGAGAGTTGTAATCCTTTTTGTTTGCTTTGATTTTCAATCTGTTATTTTTAAATACATCGAGAGTATTTTTACTATTTATTCTAAGGGCTATAATTAAATTGGATTTAAATATTAATAAAACATATTTAACTGATAAAAGGTATGTTTAGATTGTGGTTTTGTTGATTATTTAATGAGAAATTATGAATCCGTTGATAAATTTCAATAAATGCAATTTATTTGTAAATGTTCCCTTTACCAGATTTGATGAATTTACCGTGTTGTTTATTTAGTTGATACAGCCGTCTAAGATAGTCCGTGGTCTGTTATTTTTCTTTTTCGCCTTGTTGCGGGATGGGGGACTCCCTGCTGTTGCAGCTGTGGGCTGGTTGTGTTAATTGATAATTATGTCTGAAATCACGGTTTCAGTTGCTATATCCTCTTGATTTCAGTGTGATCATCGCTTTTCTTCTATTTGGTCTTATGTTCTAGCTCTAATTGAAGTCAGTTGAATTGTGTTAATATCTGTCAGCCACACTATGCCACGTCCTTCCTCCATGACGTCTGAACTTCATGATGATGAGGATAAAGCCTCACTGACTGAATGACTGACGGATTATAGTCACCCATGCACAAGTGCTTCTGCGACTGATTACAGCCTAGGGTTGGGCCCTTGTCTGGGCTCATAGCCCTTGGCTGGGATAAATGCCCCTGGCTGGGCTGTGTTGGAGTTGTGAGTATGGTGCCATCACAACTTCTAGTAACCTTTGACCTTTATTACAGACTACAGCAGCGTACATGCCGGGAAGCTTGGCAAGGAGGAAGGAATACCAGGAAACCGCACTATGGCTCACAACTCCACAGCCAGAAGACAACACCCTGAGCACCTCCAAACCCCCCTCCTCTGCCCTGCCCAATGCCTAGCCAGTCTCTTGGGTCAGATTTAGTCCCGTTTTACTAATTGACTGCCCTATACCAATGCAGTGTGAGTCACCTGTGTAATTATTTGTGTTCTTCTTATGGTTGTTGATTATGAATTAATTGTTGAGCTTTGGAATTTCGAGTACTTGGTGTTTGCCAAAATATATTGCCAATCGTGTGGGGAGTGAGCCGTCCTTTTTGACTGTATGTTTTCGCTTATGTTTTTGTTTGTTTTGGACGGTGGATGTTGCCTAAAAGATCATGTTTGGTTGTTTTCATCTTCTTTGCCAATTTAGAAGATCTTTTGGTTGTGTATGGATAGTCGGTTCAATGCTTAGTGTCAGCAGGTTGAGCTTCCTAGACTGCCTTTCCTTTGGTTTGTGGAGTAGTGGTTAAAACTTTCCTTTCTACTTCACTAGTATGCCAGATTGAGTGGGGGACTACAATATCTCCTTCTTACGAGTAGTAATTGTAACTTGATCTGGTTGGTTATGCTTGCCCGGAACACGTTTGCTTGTCGGTTATGGGGTTTGTGGAGCAGCAGGTGGGGCTACCAGGAGTGCTCCTTCATTTGTGGTTTCCTTACAAGCTAGACTGACTAACACTGATATTTATGTCTCAAGCACGCACGTGAAGGACAACATCCACTCTCAATAACTCCTCATATTACCTACCAAACAAGCCATAGTGATGAGAGTGCTAACATAATATATATTATTCATATAAAACAACATAATGATACTAACAAATAATTATTTATTTTCTATCATCACATTTTAGGAATGATATTTAGTATTTCCAAAACATATCATCAACCGCAATTACATCAGTAAAGGAGTGTTTATAGTGACACTACTTTCACATATAACACATAATATTTTGCACAGAGACAAGAGTTTTTGTTCAGGGAAAAATGTACAAACACACAATCATCGTGCATACATACAAACGCACAAACGTACGCGTGCACACATCATACACGTACACTCATAAATGTACGAGCGAACAAACACAATAATACAAACACATCAGTAAAAGAGTCACTGTTTAAAATCCCACTACTCCACATTGTTAAACTTCAAACACAAATTGTGGGAGCAGAATAGTATGTCTTCTCTATCCGCCCAGGTGGCCTAGTGGTTAGAGCGTCTGCCTCAGATGCGGGAGGTAGTGGGTTCTATCTCCGGTCGAGTCATACCAAAGACTTACAAAAATGGTACTAACAGATGACTCGCTTGACGCTCAGCATTAAGAGGTTAGTGTTAGGACTGGTCGGCCTGATGTGAGGATAATGTGACTGACTGAGTGGGATATCATGCTACATGTCTGTGGCATGATGCCCCAGTGCTAGACATAACTATAAACTGCCACACTGCAGACATCGTAGCGATATGACTAAAACATTGTAAAAGCTACGTTAAAAATTAGAAAAACCAACACCAGTATGTTCAGCAAATATTGTTTTGTTGCAACCACATGTCCAAATGGAAACGATCCATCAGTTCTAAACTACGTCCTTGCATGATTTTCTTTCGACGGTCGTCAAAACCTACTTTGTGATGATCGTCATCTCCTGTCAGGTCTGTATCGTTGAACTTGTCCACGTTTGCTGTTTCAGGCTTCCATACGACGCAAGTATCAAAATGAGTGTTCTTTGCCGTTCGTCAAGATATTTTTCAGGTGCGCTCGGTATTGGTAAGTATCCATAATGCTGCTGATAGGCTTGTTATTCAATCACAAATCCACGTATCTGAACAAGTAATGCATGAACTTGTTGGTGGGAGCTATTCTAGCATAGGCTCCCAGAGAATTTTGACTTTCAGGCACAAGTGACTAAGTTTCAGATTGATTTAATATTCATGCTGTCTTTTGATTTCAAATTCGATATGGCTGATGCCGTCAAAGAGGAGACGGGATGAAATTCTACCCATTGGGTTTCTTGCATCGTCATCGTTGTGGGTGGCATTACAGACAGATCAGGTTCCAACACGGAACATTCGCATTACTCTCAGTGCATCATTTTTTCTCTTATTTAATAATCAAAAACGTCTAATTCTCAGACAGGTCTTCTTTTCTTGTTCGTTCTAGGTATCTGGATGTGAAGTCCTCTGGAGGGATATCTTCCTCGTCTCTGTCTACCTTGATTTTGTTCTTGTAGTGGCAATTCCCAGGGCATTTATAGGAGTTTCTCTTTGACACAAGATCTCATTACCAGTTTGAAGCAAAACATGTTTGTCTGCCCTCAAGAAGGCTTTTCTTTGGATTTTGTTTGTCGATGATAACATTTTAGGGAAATTCTTTGGCGTGGGTCAAAGAGGCATCTCTCAATGCGTGCAATCATCGTGTCACTATCGGTTTCAAAAATGGCGGCCACCGAACGAAACATCAGTTTAAACATATCTCCTAAACCATGTCCTCGCTGTCAAGCAACTCCTCGAACACATGATAAATGGGTTTTACTGTGACTGTCCCTTTGATGAATGTAATATTTTGTTCCAGATCTCCGTTTAAAGCAATGTTAACAATATGGAAATACGATTTACTTACGCGAAATACTGAGGATGTACAAATTCGTGGTGAGCGTGATGTGTGTTTCCATCTTCCTCGTCATTAACCCCGGCAGAATTCACTTTGAAGGGAATGACTCACAGTAACGGTACCGAGGTGTGTCTCACCACGATATACTCCTCCACATCAGAGTACACAAATATCAAATTTATTCCTTGCTTCAGTTGGCGATTGGTGGCATGCTGTTACCTTTGATCATATTGAGGTCTCCATCCAAAATGTCAAACAATTCAGGACAAAATGTAAAAGGACAAGGTTTTGCCATCTGAAAATTTAATCAGCAGTCGATGAGCCAATTTATGGTACTCTAGGGGGACACTTCGTTTGGTTTTGTCCAAGGCTTTGCCAAATAGCGCATTGAATTTGGCAACATTTAGTGTCTACCAGATATTGACCGTTGAATTAAAAGCCTGCAGAAATTTTCATCACATAGATGTACCGTCTAGTATCGGGGACGCTTGCCGTTTGAAAGAGGCATCTACATTTTTGTTTTAATTCAATTATTGTTGCACTTGGTCCTTTAGAACTTTAACCTCAAAAGTGTTTTGATTTTCAGCGATGATTTTGATTTGTGTAGGTTGAATCATTTCGACCAAAGCCACTTTCCAGTTGGATTGCCTGAGGTAGTTTTGCTTCAAAACAGCACAAAGTATTATGGGAAAACACACCAAACAAATTATAATGGGTGATATAAAGTAAAACTGGCTATTCATAATTCCAGAGTTCTGCTGTCCAAGAGTAGTTGGAGGTTAGATGAATGTCCAAAAAGAGGATTGTTGTGCTTGTTTTGGTGGTGACTGATGGAAGGGTGACTGGCGAAAGACTCCTGTTGTCATCCTTAGAGTATTTCAGGTTAGGACTGAGAAGGCAACCGATGCAACTGCTCAGTTAAATGGTCCACAATTGTTTTGTCTGCTTGTTGAAAGCGAAAATTGGCAATGACAGCAACGATGACACAATACACCACAAAGATTTGGAAGAAAAAGACGATTTGCATTTAAGGCAAACGTTTTCCACACCACACCCACAGGGGTCGCTTTTGTTGACCTTGCAGAGAAGAACTGGGTGAAGGACTGGTCACTGTGGTGGTTACAACTGTATTGATGATTACTTCTTTTAATAGTCGATAGCTTTCGAAGCGTTGATCCAAGAGTCAAAACTATGCGGATATCCTTTCTAATATACTTTATTTCTTGGACTTGACGTTTTTCTACTTTACGGGAAATTCGATTGAGAATACTTTCGATGTCGCACATTTCGACTTCTTTTGTTTGGTCACGCTTTGTAGCTTGGGCAAGAAAAATGTTCCTTTTAACACTTCCCCGTTCATATCTACAAATTTATAGACAGTAGGGCACGAACATTCACTAGTCCAGTGACACGAAGCGATTCAGTGATCCAGTTAAGAAAGCAAACTTTGTCAAAAGTGCGTTTAGTTTTGCTAATGCACACCCAATCTCCACCTTTCTTGGGAGCATCCACAGTTGGGAACGTACCAAAGACGGTCACTTCATTGTTGGGAGTCACTTCTTGGGAGGCACATCCGATGCTTTGACGGAAAGATTGGTTATCCGCTTGGACTACATGTGGTAAGACATTGATGTATTTGAGATTCTGTTGATGCGTAGAATATTTACACGCGTTCTTTCAAAATGCATTGAAAACGTCCCACCATGCTGGATTTGGTTTCGGGTTGATCGGTAGTGAGAAAAGAAATGTCTCGCTTCTTTAATTCCTTTTGAAAGCTTGGTTCAGAAATTTGGTACCTTTGTCGATTTGGTAGCTAAGATGGCGATGAACACTTTGTAACAAAAACAGTTTCAGGGCTTGCACTAACGCAATGCTCGATTTGAAGTCAATGGCACGACCCAGGAAAATTTGAAAAAGACACGATGACACAAAACAAATATTTGTAGCCACATTTATAGGTGGCCAAATGAGAGACATCGGCTAAATCGGCTTGACATAGATGACCGATACCCTCCACTCGTATGCGATTTCTAAATTTTTTTTGTCCAATGGGCTTTTGTAACGTGTGCGTAGCTTCTTCTTGTAACTATCGTTGCACTTGAGCTAAACGTATACTTTTAAGTCGGGTTTTGTCAGTACGATACAATTTTTGTACTCCTCCGTATGCCGCAAGATGGGATGAATCGCAGTAGATGCTGGCTAACATATTCTTCAATATGAGTATTTTAATGTCTTTTACTTTTCACAGATGCTACATTGGATGGGGTGGGGTGGGTGGTTTTGGAAATGACTTTAAGCATCCGATGTGTCACGGGAGTAGAAGTCGAGGGTAATGGTGGTGTTGGTGACAGTAACTGGATGGCTTTTATCTTGCTTTCTTTTATCACTTTTGTTTTCCCTTCGTTCTGTTTTACGTCTGTCGAATTAGGAGTGGATATCATATTTTTAACCCAGGCTTTGAGTTCCTCTCGCTGAGGTGTGGGGGTATGGGTCAACAAGGACGCTGCAATCTAACTAGGGATAGGAGCCGCTGACGAAGTTTGAAAGACTTCTCGTGCCTCTTCTTCCTTAGTCGCTGGGGATGATGGTGGTGATGAACTGTCAGAGTCGGTAGAGCTGTTTCGTCTAAAGCTTTCCGGTAAAAGAAGTAAAGTCGCTGCAACACTTAACCATACCGTTGAGTTTTTTTTTTTGTTGTTTCGGACAAATCTCTACGATCCATCAGCGAATGATATTCTTGTCGTAACTGGGACATCTCGGTCAAATGAGGATTGAGAGGAAAAATGCGTGATCAGTTGTTCTTGCCAACGATGGAATTCGATCACCATTTGTAAGGCACTAAAGTCAGTTTTGTCCTTCTATCAGATTCCAAAGGTCACGCCTGAGATATTTTGACCCCAGAGACCCCATTTATCCTTTTCATATTAGAGTCATAGCTCCCACGAATGATGCTATCGCTGGTTTCATTGTGGATTGTAGCAAGGGTGTTAACAACAGGTGCACAAATCCTCCACGTTGTACCAACATCATTTTCTTTTGACCAATGGGTAATTTCTTTTGAACCATTTGGCCAATAATGTGTTGATGCTTCGTTAAGCATTCTTTGTGCTGTTGAGACAAAGGTATCATTCCTTTCAAGATATTCAGAAAACATTCGCACACCGTATCGATGACGCCTTTGGAGGCTGTCTGAATGATTTGGTTTTGCTTGGGTGGAGGGACTTTGTACAGGTTGGACAACACGTACCAAAATTTGGATAAACGAGGAGACAGTCCTTTGCTTTTCTTTCCTTTGGGAGTCGAATGGGGTTGGCATCTGCAGGGTGACATCTTTGTTCCGATGCACACACAAACATATACTGAAGTCGACAACTTAACACACACCATTTTATCTTATATTTTGCGGGGGTAATTATGGAGAAGTAGGTTGGGTGTTAAACCGAGCTGTTTGACGACCTCTTTTTCTATAATTTTGCCCAACCATCACTTATTCTATAAATAGATAAGTAGCAGACGTCTCAGAAAGAATTCATACACTTAAACACGTTCTAAAATTGAAACGAAATATCGTTGAAAAAACAATAAAATTTTCTTTAAAAAATATAAATAATTGCAATTATAAGAGTTTATTTTTTTTCGTGAGTTTCCTGAGTTTATCGTGGTATAAACTTTCACTTGCTGACGTGCACAGCTTACACAACGCCCTTCGGGAGTTAATTGCTGTGTGATTCGGCAACTGACAGTTTATACCACTCAAAACTCGAGGGGACATTGAACTCTTAAATGTTGACGACGGTGATAATATTAAGAACTTTTGGTGATAAGAATTATGTGTGATATAGTCAAATATCACGTATAGTACGCAATAAGTTTAAACTTATTTGTTATTAACTTAAAGAAGTGTTTTTTTAAATTGTTTGGGATAAATCTGTTTTTTAGGATAAGTATTTATATCTGATGAATACTGAATTTTACGTGCAATACTAAGAGAGTTTTGAGCTGTTGCTGTTCATGCATGAAAACAGCGAAAGGCAACAAGCGTTACATTTTTTTAAATACATTGGGCCTTACAAACAATGCACGTGACAATCATCACTTATGCAAGGTAATGGAGGTTGCTATATTTGCCTTCGTCCAGTCTACCCTGTCCCTTGACTGACAGTCATATTACATGTATACCTGCAACCCAATGGCTTTAAAACACTTTCCATATTGATAATATGTTTGTGGTTGTATTGATAATATCAAAGAGAATTACAAAACATTCCCGAGATACGTATTATAATAAAATTACTTATTTACTTGTTTACATTTTACTTCATTTCACCCCCACTTTCATAGTATGTAGTTCTCCAAGCATTGATCCTCCGAAGTTGATATCTTAGGTTATCATTAGTCTCTTGTTCTTAATACCCTCTACAGATAAAGATAAATACTTTCCGTTAGTTACTTATGCTAAACAAACCTTCTATGCATGCATATATGGGATGTGTTGCAATTTTGAGCACTATTCTAGTTGTTTTATGTATTTCCGCCAGTGTAAGAGAAGGCATTTCACACAAAACAAGAGTGTGAATCAAATTAGGAAGAAAAAAAAAACAACAAATTTTAACAAAATTACAACTGATAGAGTGAGTTATATAAACAATTGCATACTTTACAAGATATTAACTTGTACAGTTCTGGTGGATGTCACGATTGTCACGAATCGTGAATATTAAACAATGTATAGCGCAACAAGATCAATGACGGCGAACATTAACTGTGAAGTTGTCACTTTCTTATCTTAGCATTCCGACGAGGCATCGACACGATGTGACGTAATATTGATGATTTTATTTTAAAATATTGATAGAACATTTTTCCACGACGAAAAAGTGATCCTTTCAACCTACGACACTGTCACACCTGAGTCCTAAAAGGAGACTTTCACCATAATCTGTTTATAAATAAGACCAAAAAGACCTATTGAAGATAGAAAAAACAGAAGCTGATTTCAAACTTTTGGAAATAAGAACGATGCGGTTAAAGAAACTGTTAGAATATTTATATTTATTTTCCTCACACTATGAACAAGGGAAGTAAGTTAGAAAGAATTTTATTTGGCCTTTTCTAAGTTATTTCCCCTTAATTAATGAATTTTGAAGTCCTTTGAACAAGTTGGAATGGCACAGAGGTCATGGAAGCAGAAAGATGAAAAAGATAGTCAAAAAGGGGCGGTAGAAAATAAATGTTATTGATCTAATTTTAAGATTAAAAGCAAGACAAATTCTTCCTGCATATGTATGTATATATCTATGTTAGATCTATGGAGATCATCATTCTTGGATGCATAGTGCCGATTAAAACTTGATTACTAAAATACCGATCTCTAGAAACAGCCATAAAAAATGCACCCCACCCTAACCCCCCCCAAAAAACATTCAAAAATGTATTTTTACAAGATAAAAATTGCAAATCTTGATGTCAGCATGATAATAAAAAAAGTTTTCAGCAACAAAAAGAAGCGCAACAAAGTATGACAAAGAAAACGTATAACGGCTTGGACTTGCATTGTTATATCTATATATAACTTCTTTGCAATTTATTTTTCCGGTTTGTGAGGGATGGGTGAGTACCTGGTTATATGGGACAAATCCTAAAATTTCCATACTTCTTAAGCACATAAGGTCTATTCCGTAATTCATAGTCAGTACCCTATATGTATAAACAATATTTTTGGCCAAAAGTTCGTTTCCAAAAGACTGCAATTTGCAGATTTACTTTTCTTGATGCCTACACTGATTGATTTAAAATGATTAATATTTTAATTCATAAAAACAATATTTTGTCTTTTAAAAACTGATAAACCATGTAAGGTCTTTCAAATAAGTCCTTAAAATTGCCAGAACTTAGATTCTTAACTACAAGGCTTTTTAAATAACAATTATCTGACATGTACAGTACTTTCATGACATCTGAAGGGTCATTTTGAAATCGGATATATTCCTAACACTAACATTCTATGTATCAGAGTGTTTGTGCTTTGAACTCGTAAAATGATACACACACACACACAAACACACACACACACACACACACACACACACACACACAAACACACAAATCAAACAAAACCAAAAAGTACAAACTAAAAAGAACCATAAACCATGCTTATTATCAAAGTTGTAAACTTCCGAGAGCATTAAATCTACTAGCTTAATTCAGGAAGGTGACAATAGCAGTTCCTACGATTGAATAATAGTAATTTTCTAATTTAGTTATATTAGGCACAGGAAGTATTCTGAGATTAACAAATAGTCTGAGAAAACAAATAGACTGAGATAACAAATAGACTGTGTTTCTGCGATATCAATGTGATAATGTCTCAATCTATTCCATTTATTTTCTACTCTTTCAACCAGTTAGAGATATCAGGACAGAAATAAAGCGCCTACCGTCTTAATATGTTAATTAATTTATCAAGAAAGAAACCTATTCTTTTTTATTGTTATATATGTCTTCAATAAAAAATTCACAGGTGGCGCTACAGTTTCGCATATAGGCCTCTTTTTACAAGTTTGATCTGAATACAGCAATGATTAAATTTATTAAAAAAGCTATTGATGTATGTTTTTATGTGTGTGTGCGTGCGTATGTATGTATGTATGTATGTATGTATGTATGTATGTATGTATGTATGTATGTATGTATGTATGTATGTATGTATGTATGTATGTATGTATGTATGTATGTATGTATGTATGTATGTATGTATGTGAGTGCGTGCATGCGTACGTACGTGCGTACGTTGGTATGTATGTATGTATGTATGTATGTATGTATGTATGTATGTATGTATGTATGTATGTATGTATGTATGTATGTATGTATGTATGTATGTATGTATGTATGTATGTATGTATGTATGTATGTATGTATGTATGTATGTATGCACTTACGTACGTATGTGTGTGTGTGTGCAAAAGGAAATACCGACGTTCAATTTTGAACTCTGAAATGCTCGTTAATGATCGATCTTTAATTACAAGGCAATCTATAGTGATATTGCAATTAATGCGAATGCAAATATCATGTTACTGAATCAGTCGATACGGATTTGAGGGTTGTTATTCATGGCTAATTGATATTTAGGATAGTTTGCTAATTAAGTATTGGCTCTTTATTATTCGTTTCTTTGATCCTTCTCAATGTAACAATTTTCAGCTTATTGACCAAATATCCAAGAACAACATTTTGTCACTGTACTTTCAGCCGTCCGTGGTTATAATTAAGGATTGCAAAATGTGAAATAAACACAAAATTGTTTCGGACCTTCTGAAAGTACATTCATCAAAACTATCTTAGTTGTGGATAATTTTTGTTTTCGAAATTGGAACATTTGAAAGATATTTTTTTGGGTTAGATAATGAATTTCACTAACAAATTTCCTAACAAATAATATTCTACTTATTTGTTTAGTCTGGCGCAAAGATTGATATACCAGGAGGCACGAATCTAAAACGTAATAACCAGTTTAATGCCCAACAACTGTCATAACCAATTTAATGTCTAACAATTGTGGAAGAAAGTTTCGCACTAGCATTTAAGTATTTACTGCAAGCAAACAGTTGGTTTCACTAACCAAAGACTTGGGAAAAAAGAATTAAATAACATTTGAATATATATGCACCAGTTTTCATGCTGGAGAAAAATTGAAAACAGTCAAGAATAACGAAAAATGAAAATATTTATGAAAGTTTACGCTGCCATCATCATTTAATCTCAAGCATTTTAATTTAACATGTAACTTATCTTTTGACTTAGTCGACGAAGTCGTTGCTTTTCAGTTTCTTTGTCATGTTCTGGTGCTAGCGATGAAGTAAATACATATATCGGTAAAATGTATTTTTACCTTTATGCATACATGTAATTAGCTACAGAAAATTTTTGAGAAGTTGGACCAGGGCACATAATCGTATTCCTTGCTTTAGTTCGTATAGTTTCCACTGCTTTAATCACACACACACACACACACACACACACACACACACACACACACACACACACACACACTGGCCGCCATATGTAGCCTAGTATGTGCTGAAAATTGGTATTAAATCAACAACAACGACATTCGGGTTTCAAAATATATTGAGCTCTATTCATTGGAGGGGGGGGGGGCTTTTCACCTCTCCAACAAACCTGCTGTCCGAAAGAAATGAAATTAGGGGATTTTAATTTTCATTACAAACTACAGTCATTTATTAAATTCGTGGTAAATTATCAATGATACAAATAATTGTATGTCGTTCCACGTATATATACGCTTCATGTAACTTGCGTTAGTATGAAATATAAATTATCTGCCTCACTCGATGTGTCGTCAAAGCAGTATTTTGTTTAAAACTCGATTTTCATAAAATAATTGTATTTTACTGGATAGCGTATTTTTAGTGGAACTTGTTGGTATCGTTTGGTAGCAAACCTTATATATCACGTATTAGTAACAATTCAAGGAATTTGATTGGCCAGTTATCAAGATACATACACCCAGTCTATTTCTTTATCATTATTCTATAGGACAGGAAAAAGCTTCAGCAAGATCATACCGAGATCACATGACATACAAGAAAAGGGTGTACGTAAATCTCACGACAACTGGCAATTTATAACTGGTAAAACAAAATGACGTACCACATCCATTTCAAAGTTAAACTGAGTTATCGAAGTTATGATCCTAATGAAAAGTTTATGATGTAATAAATTAATTATATGTTAGAGTATAAAGGTGCATATAACGTTATGTCCATTTTGAATTCCATAAGTCGTCTGCCCAAATTGTATGGGTAACATAATTTCCATTCTTGAACTCGTTTAAGAATCTGACAAGAAACGTTTCTTAGCTACTACTGCTGTTTAGTCCTGAAACATGTCATATTTATATTTGGATGGCTGGACAAAATGTCCGCGAACTAAATGGCACGGACAAAATGTCAAGTGGACAAAATGTCCGCGGACAAAATGGATCGGACAAAATGGAACGGACGCAGAACAACAGACATTTCATCTGTATTAGGAGAGACGACACGATCATCTTTGCCGCTGGAGGAAATTGCAAGCGGAGGGATTTTGAAACGTTGCAGAAATGAACTGGATATCGCACTTCTCGTCAAACGACTTCTTTCTCTGGCATTTGTTCCACTACAGGATGTTATTGATTTGTTTGAACATTTAATCGAAGATCCAGCTTATCGTGACATGGATGTTATCTGTGATTACATGGAAGATAACTTCATAGTTAGATTAAGAAGAGCAAGAAGAGGGCCACCTAGATTTTCAATTCAACTTTGGAGTCAATTTTCTAGAGTAGTCAACAACCTGCCTCTCAGCAACAATGCAATCGAAGGTTTGCACAATGCATGCCATAATGTTGTCGGTTTCGCGCATCCGACCACGACCGAACTTGCACGGAAACTACAGCAGAAACAACATAGCACTCAACTTCGTCGTCAATTGGAACTGGGAACAACGGCTGGGAAGAAAAAGAAAACATACATCTGCGTCAAGGAGGCCTTGCACACTATGATAACCGACTACAATAACCGAGATCCAATCACATATTTAGGAGACATTGCACGTGTTTTAAACATTAATATTGTTTGACTTCACTATTTGTTAATTAGGTAAGATATAAATATTATAATAAAGTTAGACTAAATTTGAATCAATATATTAGTTTATTTTTTATTGCTCATTGCATCTTATTTTTTCCTTAAATTTCGGTACCACTGACATTTTGTCCGCATGACATGTTGTCCGTGCCATTATGTCCGCTAACATTATGTCCACATGACATTTTGTCTATGTCATTTTGTCCGTGTCATTTTGTCCTCGGACATTTTGTCCTAGCACCGTATATTCATCGACCTCTGAGAAGCTCACCATAAAGTCATGGAACGTAAATAGCCATACTTATGGTCATGGAACTTTAATGAGCTCTCTATAGTCATGTAACATGCAGATGCTCTCCATATAGTCAAGGGACGCTACGTAGACCTCCGTATAGTCATGGGACCTTATTTAGACCATTGTATAGTCATGGGATATTATGTAGACCTCTGTATAGTCATGAGGGACGTTATGTAGACCTCCGTATGGTCATGGGACATTGTGTAGACCACCGTATAGTCAATACGGACCTGATTTAGACCTCCTCATAGACATGGCACGTTATGCAGACCTACGTATGGCCATGAAACATTATATAAACCTCCGTATAATCATGAGGGACGTGATTTAGACCTCCGTATAGTCATGGAAGGTTATTTAGACTTCCATATGGTCGTGGGACGTTATGCGGACCTACGTATAATCATGCGACGTTATGTAGTCTTACAAATAGTCATGGGACGTTATGCAGACCTCCGTGTAGTTATGGAACATTATGTAGACCTCTGTATAGTCATGGGACGTTATGTAGACTTACAAATAGTCATCGGACGTTATGCAGACCTCCGTATAGTCATGCGACGTTATGTAGACCTCTGTAAAGTCATGGAACGTTATATAGACCTCCGTATAGTCTTGGACGTTATGTAGACTTACAAATAGTCATGGAACGTTATGCAGACCTCTGTATAGTCATGGGACGTTATGTAGACCTCCGTATAGTTATGGAACGTTATGTAGACCTTCGTATGGTCATGGGACGGTCTATAGACCTCCGAATAGTCATGCGACGTTATGTATACCTCCGTGTAGTCATGAGACGTTATTTAGACATCCGTATAGTCATGAGAGCTTATGTAGACGTTATGTAGACCTCATTATAGTCATTGAACTGTAAGTAACTCATTATAAAGTCATGAACGTAAATAGCCATACTTATTGTCATTGAACTTTAATGAGCTCCTTATAGTCATGTAACATGCAGGTGCTCTCTATATAGTCACGGGACGTTAAGTAGACAGCCGTATAGTCATGGAGCTGTAATTAGTCCTCCATTAGATAGGCAACTTTAAATAGCTCTTCGTACAGTATCAAAACTATACCTACCTCCCTGGATAGTCATGAAACTGTAGTTATCTCCCAGAATAGTTGTTAAACTTTAAGCAAAAAAATCTCAAGAACTTAACGAAGGTTACTTTTCACTATTTTGATGTCGTAAAACCAAGCAGCATTTTCACAGTCAAGATCCTTCAGACATAATCTATAGTAAATTTCTAGTATATTATCCTGGCCATGAAAGTTCACTTCATTTCTTTCAATGGGTCGCTGAATTCGAGTGTTTATAAATGTGCGTTTCAATCAAAATGCCGTAAATATTCCCATAATGATCCCCCCCCTAGCAGCCTTCGTCTGGGGCATGTAAATGAAATCTAGAAACACGATTCACTGCTTTACCCAAGATACATCGCAGTCAACGATTAAAATAACGCGTCAATGAATTCTCAATCGCTGCATTTTACGTTGGTGTGTGTCTTTACGCCGCAAATCGGCCCCCACCCCGAAATAAAACTCCTACAGAAGCATTTGACGGTATACGTTTCCTTAGAAAAGTCCAATCCGGAGCTGTTACAGTGTTGGTCACTTAAAGGGCTCAATGTTAATTCAGTTCTTTTTGTAAACCTATACAAACATCGTGACATTAAAAATATATAACTTCAAATTTATGAGTGATCGTAATGAAACTTTTATTTATCATTATATACACATCATTGATGACATCTTATGTGTAGAGAAAACCATATGACCCAAGTCATTTTCTGGTTCTACATGAGCTTTAAACGTGCTTATACCGCACCAAAGAGTCAGATACATATTTTAGTAGTGTTCCAAACTCAAATCTCTAAAAGGACTGAAATTCCATACAAAAAACAATGCTTTTTTTAGTAACAACTATGATTTGCTCCCTTCTTTAAACTTAAATCTACATTTCATTATCAACCATTCGTTGCCAGCCAAACCCAACTGTACAGCCACCGGAGTTTGTCTCTCATCATAATGCCATAAATATCCGATGTTTTTCACAAAATCTAGTTTGTGAAATGCAATGATAATTGCGTTAGTTCCACTTTTAATTTACCGTGGTCTCTATATCTCTGTGGTAAAGCAATAGCTCTGTAAGATAGGGCTCTGTGTTCGAGACCCATTGGAAGCCGAATCTTTCACCATCTGATATAGCCATATCAGATTATTCACATCACGTCCGTCTATTACTGTATTTGTGCTAATTATGACTAATGCTAGTACTTTTAACTGTATTGTCCGATCTGAAGTCTGCTCAATAAACCCAACGTGATTAAGAAGTCAAAACATCTTGAAATATTGTCAAACATGCATCAAGGAACTGCTTTCAACTCATAATTATTATCTTTTGCCAGTTATTTCATGGGATGAGGAGAAACCAATATATCAGTTCTTCTAATTATTCCTCAAAACTAGGAAAATCGCGTCCATTTACCGTCAACCGTTTCAAGTTATGTTATACTAATATTTCTTTTACTGGATGCAGTAATACTTTTATACAAAAGAAATTTGAAACTAATATATTCGTAACAGATTTGAAGTTTCTCTAATTCTTTGATGACACTCGTAAGTTGACTTGTTCTGTGAGAAGCTTTATATGAATCTATTGGCTTTACAAGCATGCATAATAAAGTTCGTATCGTGCGTGAGCAATGTAGACAGCAATTTCCATACGTAACTATTAACAACATATCTCAGTTACTGAGCTGACAAGCACTTCTGTGAAAAAAGTCCATGTGCAATAGCAGATAACTGTGTCTAAAGAATTCGTCCCATACTCAACATCATGCCTTAGTGGTTGTGACTTTCTTTAAATTTCATTACAATAAGTTCGGTGATGCGGAAGATATGGAATCCAGTCTGGGCCAACATGTTATCATCTTGTCATTGCGCGCTTTGATGCGACGTTACGATGATATCGATGCAATGCGACTATAGCGATGATGCTATGGCGATAGTGAGATGTAAGTGTGCGAAAGGTAAAAAAAAAACTTAATTAGCACCCGTTTCATTGGAGTATAAAATCATTTAAGAAATGTAATGTCGATTTCATTGAATATCCTTCGTTACAAACCGTGTTTCGTTAAGTAATTGGCCATTATTTACATATATCCACACTGGTAACATTTTGGTGCATTTTACGGAGCATATGGATCGTTCCGCGCAGAAAACTATATATCATCATGAGTGAATTGACGGTAGAGATCCACCATCAAATGCTTCAATTACAGCGATTTTAAGTGCGGAGCGATTTTCGATGGAACATAGCTTCCTGCTTCAATACTAGAGTTACGTCATGTGTAGTTCGAAAAAACGTACACAACACTAAAACCATGACTTAAGAAATAAAAATAAAACAGAAAAACTAAGGTTTGATAAGAGCGGAGTATTTATTCAGCTGTATTTCATCCAGATAAGGTGAACTTAAATTGGGTTCGATAACAAACAGGCAGAACATCAATTTTGACTCAAACGTCAAGTTTCTTTGCAAGATGTCGTGCTAATTAAGATCTGTTAAACGGTGTGTTCAACACTTGTATATTTGTCCAACTGTCATTCAATTATATTTGATCAGCGTAATATTTTCTTTGGAAAATATATTTTGAGCGGTTTGGATCATTAGTTTTATCTTGGCAACAGCTGTCTTGCTTAGGACAGAACAGACTGGTTTTCTAATTTTTAATATTTTCTAATATACTCTTTGTTGAAATTAATGTATGGTACAGAACCATTCTGTAAGAATTTGGCGGTAAAAATTTTTCCTATTTATTCTAGTCGATGCGTATGTTAAAGCAAAAATGTTAAATAAATGATTTCACAGATGGATTAAAAAGGAAAAATAAACGGGAAAAACGACAGAGATGAATATATGAATAACACAATACAGTGCCATTCTAGGAAAGCTTCACACCAATTTCAGGCTCTGTAGAAAGGATTTTAATATTGGTCATAGTGTAAAACAGATCCCTTGAATTAGATAGTTTTACTAAATCCAATACTAAGGTAACTTCTTTTTTATTTTTACAGCAGAATTAAATTGTGGAAACGAATTTTATAAATAAAGAGTCGTTATTTACCGAGCTCTTAATATAACACTTACTACAGGTAATGGTAGAATACAACTTTGTTTCTTTGTTCAAATGAATGCTTCCTGACGCCAAAATATGCATGTGTTTTGTACATATGCGCATTGAATGTTATTATGTTATATGTGGCGCATTTTTTCCCCCTCAGATTACTCCTTTTGTCCACTTGGATTACGCTTTTTCCTCGCCAGAGATTGGCATTATTGCTATAGTCTCATAACCAAGGATAATGCGGAAGTGTATCTGTACTGTTCGATAATACGTAGTTTATATGTGCTGTTTGATAATAAGATGGTTTATCTGCACAATTCAATAATACGGCAGTTTATCTGTACTGTCCGATAATACGGCAGTGTATTCGTGCTATTCAATAATACGGGAGTTTTTCTAAACCACTCAATCATACCAGTACTTTATATGTTCTATTTGATATTACGGCTGTTTATCTGTACTATTTGATAATACGGTAGTTTATCTGTACTATTCAATAACACAGTAGTTTATCTACACCATTCCATGATATGCAGTTTACCTGTTAGATTCTACTACAGACTTTCTATTTGCATTCCATAGATGTGTTCAACGGTTTGAATAAGAAAAAGATCTACTCTTCTGCGTAAATATGTCTCATAAAAGTATATTAACCATCTTGATATGATTGACATTAAGCAGATAGCATGTACTGAGAGAAAGAATTATATATATATATATATATATATATATATATATATATATATATATATATATATATATATATATATATATATATATATATATAAACAATAAACGAAATGAATCGGGTGAATAGGTGAATATATATTCATTGAGTCTGCATTCATTCGGAAATTGATGACATGATCAAAGACCTACCTATATATCCATGGGCCAGTCTACCTATCGACCAATCTACCTATCTACCTATCTTACTTTGTAACCATATACCAATCGACTAATCTATCTATATAACAGTCTATATATCTACCTTTTTACTATATACCTATATACCAATCGACTAATTTACTTATCTACCAGTCTATATATCTACCTTTTTTACTATATACCTATATAGCAATCTACTAATCTTCCTATCTACTGATGTACCTTGCTACCAATTTACCTATCTGTCAATCTACCATTTACCAAACTACCAACCTAACTACCCAAGCATCTATCTTACTTTTACCTCGATTTGCAAGCTGTTTTGCTAGATAGATTGTTAAACAGATGAAAACTTGTATGTTGTAAAACAAAATATCAGCGTCTTTCGGGTACGTGTATTGAACTGGAAACTTGGCTGAACGTGGGGGACATTGCACGGCCATTTTGCTTGCTATCCGAAAATTTAATAGATACTTTGGAATCATTTTACAACTGAATAAACTATGAATCTGCGATTTCGTTTTAGTGATTTGACTTAAAGCTGATATAATAATACTTCACCAAAATAAAATTTAAAATAAAAACATTATAGACGTTTATCTAGTATATGGATGCACCGATCTAATTTTCTTGTCACTGTTTCCTTATGAAGAACACGTATTTGCCTTTACTAGGTCAGCTAATGAACCAATGAACCAATTTTAGCCACGACGACAATATTCTCGAAGTTTTCTTAAAGATTTTGTGCCCTGAACTGGTTGTTTGCTCGACCCTATTATCAATCATTAAATAACTATTGACTGGGAATTCTGTTTCCAGCCAACGGCAGAAATCCTTCACTTCAGAGACGACGTTGAGCGGGAACAAATCGAAAGTACGATGGACTAATTTTGTAGATATAGCTGTCGTAACAGACGCTGTAGACTTCGTCATTACAGAACAACTCTAGAGACACGCGCTTTACAAGAAATAATTGTTCCAATCATTTGTAGGTGGGTGAACGAAGAGATTTAGGGCGCAGGTCTCAGCGGCGTATTGCACATGTAAAAGAAATATATGCGGCTGCCACTGCTGCTGCTACTACCTTCAATGCTATTTATATGGAAAATCTCGTGTTACTAGTGGCTGTATGTACATGTTATTTGTAGCTCGTATAGAAATTAGTCTTAAGTCAGCAACATCGCGATTTCTTTATAATTCGATGTTCTCCAAACAGTACGGTTCAAGACTTGTATAGGAATATGACTGGATTCAAATTATGGGCAAACGGAACAGTAAATTGAAGATTGAAGAGGTTGAGGAGCTCAAAAGAAAAACTTACTGTAAGTACTGAAATTTCCATGTATATTCAAAGCTCTCAAGCTCTCTCTCTCTCTCTCTCTCTCTCTCTCTCTCTCTCTCTCTCTCTCTCTCTCTCTCTCAGAATGTCACGTTAATTAATTTTATGGAATCTGTAACTGAGCGGTCAAACTCTCTCTCTCTCTCTCTCTCTCTCTCTCTCTCTCTCTCTCTCTCTCTCTCTCTCTCTCTCTCTCTCTCTCTCTCTCTCTCTCTCAGAATGTCACGTTACTTAATTTGATTGAATCGGCAAATGAGCAGCTATGCAAATAAGTCTCTCTCTCTCTATCTGTCTCTCTGTCTCTCAGAATGTCACGTTAATTAATTTTATGGAATCTGTAAATGAGCGGTCAATACTCTCTCTCTCTCTCTCTCTCTCTCTCTCTCTCTCTCTCTCTCTCTCTCTCTCTCTCAGAATGTCACTTTACTTAATTTGATTGAATCGGCAAATGAGCAGCTATGCAAATAAGTCTCTCTCTCTCTCTCTCTCTCTCTCTCTCTCTCTCTCTCTCTCTATCTCTATCTCTCTCAGAATGTCACGTTACTTAATTTGATGGAATCAGCAAATGAGCGGCTATGCAAATAAGTCTCTCTCTCTATCTCTCTCTCAGAATTTTACGTTAATTAATTTTATGGAATCTGTAAATGAGCGGTCAATACTCTCTCTCTCTCTTTCTCTCTCTCTCTCTCTCTCTCTCTCTCTCTCTCTCTCTCTCTCTCTCAGAATGTCACGTTACTTAATTTGATGGAATCAGCAAATGAGCGGCTATGCAAATAAGTCTCTCTCTCTCTCTCTATCTCTCTCTCTCTGTCTCTCAGAATGTCACGTTAATTAATTTTATGGAATCTGTAAATGAGCGGTCAATACTCTCTCTCTCTCTTTTTTCTCTCTCTCTCTCTCTCTCTCTCTCTCTCTCTCTCTCAGAATGTCACGTTACTTAATTTGATTGAATCGGCAAATGAGCAGCTATGCAAATAAGTCTCTCTCTCTCTCTCTCTCTCTCTCTCTCTCTCTCTCTCTCTCTCTCTCTCAGAATGTCACGTTACCTAATTTGATGGAATCAACAAATGAGCGGCTATGCAAATAACTCTCTCTCTCTCTCTCTCTCTCTCTCTCTCTCTCTCTCTCTCTCTCTCTCTCTCTCTCTCTCTCTCTCTCAGAATGTCACGTTAATTAATTTTATGGAATCTGTAAATGAGCGGTCAAACTCTCTCTCTCAGAATGTCACGTTACTTAATTTGATTGAATCGGCAAATGAGCAGCTATGCAAATAAGTCTCTCTCTCTCTCTCTCTCTCTCTCTCTCTCTCTCTCTCTCTCTCTCTCTCTCTCTCTCTCTCTCTCTTAGAATGTCACGTTAATTAATTTTATGGAATCTGTAAATGAGCGGTCAATACTCTCTCTCTCTCTCTCTCTCTCTCTCTCAGAATGTCACGTTACTTAATTTGATGGAATCGGCAAATGAGCAGCTATGCAAATAACTCTCTCTCTCTCTCTCTCTCTCTCTCTCTCTCTCTCTCTCTCTCTAAGAATGACACTTTACTTCATTTGATAGAATCGGTAAATGGGCGGCCATGCAAGTATCTTTGTCTGTCTGTCTGTCTCTCTCTTCTCTCTCTCTCTCTCTCTCTCTCTCTCTAAGAATGACACTTTACTTCATTTGATAGAATCGGTAAATGGGCGGCCATGCAAGTATCTTTGTCTGTCTGTCTGTCTCTCTCTTCTCTCTCTCTCTCTCTCTCTCTCTCTCTCTCTCTCTCTCTCTCTCTCTCTCTCTCTCTCTCTCCTGGTGGAGAAGTAATGATGATGCATGTGCATTAGAATCAAACAAACGAAGCCCCAAATTACGATGATTAACTTAAAGTACAATATTCAAGTTTTCAATGGGAACAATTTTCTCAGCATATATTAATTACTCATTGGCAGACACGAAACAATTAACACCTATCCCTGAAATGTGTCACGTGGCTGAATTATCTAGCAAGTGTTACTGATATTGATTGAATAAACAGTTTGCCGTTTGTCTAATTAGATACTCACTGCTTACAAGGTGACTTTATTCTCATATATGTATGTATGTATGTATGTATGTATGTATGTATGTATGTATGTATGTATGTATGTATGTATGTATGTATGTATGTATGTATGTATGTATGTATGTATGTATGTATGTATGTATGCATGCATGCATGCATGCATGCATGCATGCATGCATGCATGTATGTATGTAGCAAGTCTGATTTAAGTTTAAATGGTACTGAAACGTAAAATTTTATCCTTACATAGGTATATTTTGACCGTATTATATTTAATGATTTGTCTTGTACTATAGTTTTCGAAGATACATTTCGGAGCTGAGAATGAACATTGATAATATTAACACTAAAACTGATGCAATACATTCAGTTTATCATGATCTGAAATAGAGACACATATAATACATACAGTTCACCATGATCTGCACTAAACCATTTCGTCCATACACAAAATTCAGCCAGATTACCTTATTGCACTACGCCAATTCACGCATAGAATATAGCCCGTTTAACCAGATTTGAATAAACACCAATTCACACATAGAATACAAAAAGTTTACCATGATGTGAACAACACCGATTCACGCACATAATTCATCCCTCTTGATTCTCGTTGTCAGCCAAATATTAGAAGAGAGCAACTTAATTTATATTGCAAGCCGATATCCATTATTGTTGGGTAAGCTATTACTTCGTGTGGGCAAACATATCAATAAAGGACAAGTGAATTAATAACGGACAAGTATATCGATAATTAGAGTCGGAAATTGACATCTAAATGTGTCCTTTGAATTTTTGTTTGTCCTGGATGGTCAGAGATCGTTTATTCCCCTCGTCATATCTAGACAGCAGTTCAGTGGTTTATGAGTCGTCAAAAATTATTGATCTCCAGCTTTACTGTTTGTGCCACGCGTCCCATGCACATTCATTTCTCCTTAACGGTTATTGCATTCCTTCCTCATTATATATAAACAGGTTGCTATGGTTAGTGTGAGAAATAGTTTCACGTTTAGACAAAATCACTGATCTACGTTGGCCTTGCTGTTTGTGCCACGCGTCCAAATCCGGTTCACGTGCTGCGAAAACGTTCAGGCTACATAAAAGTAGTTAACACAAGCACAAGGACGATAACGATAATGGGAAACACGCGCTAGGCCAAAATGGTTATTGCGAAGTCCCCTTGACCTCACTCTACTATTAGAGTCTGTTTTCAATCTATTATTGAGATTTCTGACATAAACATTTTATAAATAGAACTCGATTTTAAACAGAATTTGTTTCTGGATTCGTCTATGATTTACCTGCCTACGTTAGCCTAGCTAGAAGTAAATAGCAACTGCTTCGATGCCCGGAACGTTATATAACAATTGTGCCCTTTTTATTAATGATTACTAAATAATTTTAATTTAGAATTTTAATTTAGAAATTGTGATATTTGTTTTGCAAACATTTTGTAAACATGTAAAATTATCTTGGAATATGAAAATTTAGTTAAAGATGAAGGTAATATAGTTGACGACGCAAAAAGCTTCTGATTTCTTAATTAATGAAGGCTACTTTTTAAGGATCCCGGTGATGGGCTGAAATTGTTAATATTTTTAGAGGTAATATCGACTGCTTCCCAAATGCATCAGGTTGATCGTGATTATATCCCTCGGGGCGTTGTACAAGAGTCGATGGTATAAAACCAAAACCCAATCGCTTTAATCAAATTTAATGATTATAGGTATAGTAGATGTCACGAGTCAATGACTGGAATAACTAGAACAATGACGATAGGACACTTAGAAATTTCTCACGTCTCTTGTTTCAAATGCACTTGACAATTCAAATGTTAGTACTTTCAACTAAAAAAGGTATATTTCAATTACTATTATTAAAGTCAAGTTCAATATAATTCCTTTTTAAATTAAAGGATCTACATTTTTGAGTTATTACCTGTTTAGTTGTATAAATTTACTTTTATTTTAGAGTTTTTGTGGGCACGCCTTCAACCTTTACATATTATAAGCTAAAATGCTGCGCCAGCACTACGAAAGATATGGTTAAAAGTCTATCACTAGAGTAGAGATTTGAAATAACCAATTTAAATGAAGGAAACAAGAGGTTTAACTTACATTCAAATAAAGCTAATGTATTTTACTGTTACATCTCAACAGCTTGATCTTTTCATAAGACATTGAACGTTTCATTTGTTTTTAATGTCACGAGACCAATCTAAAAGGTCAAGTGCTACACGATTAATAAATTCTAAGGCAATACTGGCAGATTAGTACAAACGATACATAATGGTGTAATTTTTCTCGCGCTTTTTACTTACATGAATATTTAATTTAGTGCAATTATACCATCTCCACATGTATTGATTGTTGATTGTTTTCTGTATATTCCTCGTATGCCAACATTACATTGACATGGGTGTAAGTAAAGCTTAGATGAGTCTGAGTTTTATCTTTATTATAAAAGTTGCACATATTTACATATTTAGACATTTTCGCCAGAACATTTGCCGCCGCTTTTAAATCATCCCTGCTTTTCTCGTTTGCCACCTGATTGTAGCCAGAACTTTAAACGAAACGTACAAATTTTGTTATGTTCTATTCTTCTCCATTCTTTGAAAATATATAATCATCAGTCTTCTACGTTTTCAGACTAAAATCCATACTTGTCTTCCACAAATGTCACCCTGTACTGCTTCTCTAATCTTGACAGTTTTCGTCACGTATACCAGTAATTATGCTGACAGCAGTTTACACTGTTCAGCGCTTAAAGCATGGATGGGAATGTAAAGTCGTTTGCGCCGGCAAAATAATGGAGTGAATAGAAGATTTCATTAAACTACAAAACAAAATTATTGGTGTTCACTGAGAACTCCTGTTATATGCTTCATGCAATATGATGGCAACTTGCGTCAAATGCAAATCTGTGTAATGGCCCATCTCATTTCTTGAATTCCTAAAGTGCATTTCACAATCAAATCAGCTCTTTAATTAAATGTCAGAAGGGAATTAATGCGATCCGTTTTTGCGTATTGCGCAGTTCGCAAATTAATGGTGGCAGCAGACAGGAGGAAATATGATTGAAGCTACTCTCTTTAATATCGCATCCATCTTCTTGCTTATGGAATTGTGGGAAGGTGGGTCATTTGGATCACTAATCGGCATTTCCCACTATCCTGATATCACAAGGAACATACTCAGCAGCAGGCGTCACAGACAAGAAATCAGTAATAGCGTTAAGATGTTATTACTTTTCGTAGGTCGTGGGAATTTCAAGGATCATGGATTACTTGCAGTAACCCTTTTATTTATTATTACCAGGATTTTTTAAATCTATTTTCCTTTAAACATAATTAGAAGCCATAGACTTATGTAATAGGAAATTACATAAGAACTATTGTCTGGTATTGTAATACGCCCCTGACTGATATGAGAACGATTATCGAACTCAATACCACTGTTGGCATTTTTTTTATAACAAAAAATCCCCAGTTCTTGTTTTCGTTTTAATCTCTAAGTAAATTAAGCAATGAAACATGTAATTGCTTTTATCTCTCCAAAAATGCTGACAATCCTTGTTTGCTCTATAAGCATTATATAAATTACTGAATAAAATACGTATTTATTTCGACCATATATGAATAATCCACATAGAGAAATTTTATGGTTACGGTTCGTTGTTGTTGCTGCTGTTGTGGGCTTTAACGTAATTTTTAGCACAAGATAGTCTATACATGGCACCAGTATTAACGATGAAGGAAAATCTCGTAAAGAACAACCTACCCACGAGAAGCTACTTGATACTGTCAGATATACCCATATTCATTGGCCGAACCCGAGACTCAAATGCACACGTACAAAGGCGAGATGGCAGTGATCCGTAACGGTGACCGCTTTAGACCATAAGGCCGCTCGGGGCCCCGTTACTGTTTAGTGATCATTTTGTCTGATAATGGAGAGTCGGTGTTGAGAAGATATTTCTCAAAAAGAGTAATGAACCGTTTGCTAGGAAACTTCGGTAATAATGTATAGAGACTTCACGGTAATGTGGATTAGGTTAGTAAAATGGACTAATCTCTTCAAAATCGGGCTATTTTGGGTAATATTTTAGACATTCATATTTCAGTAATTTGAGATACGATTATTTTTTTGCATCGGGTATTTGTGTCATGTTTTTTGATTCATGGGCTTCTTTTTTTGTGGCTTGCATTGATGTGCCATGGTATACTGTTATAACACACACACACACACACACACACACACACACACACACACACACACACACACACAGATGCTGGTGCGCAAACAAAACAAATACAAAGAAGTATAAACACTTCTAATGTTGTAACACAGAAGAAGATTTCATTGTGCGTTCAAAACAAATATCTACTCAATTTTCGAACGGGGGTTATGGATTCCTAGGCCTACAGGAAAATACTGTCTATACTTGAAACAATGGTCCAACTACACACCTATCGTTAATAAGTACACTATTGTAAAGGCAATGCTATGTTTATTTCATGCAACTGTGCAAATAGACACGTATCAACATTCTCATTCAGTTGTGAAGCTATCTACACCCCTATCAATGTTGTTAATATTTATACCACTTAAGCAATGGTGGTGACATTTACACCACTTAAGCAATGGTGTTGACATTTACACCACTTAAGCAATGGTGTTGATATTTACACCCCTCAGTCATTGGTGGTAATGTCCAAATTTTGTAAATGAAACCATGCTGAGAATATCATTCAAACTCAATGTAAATATTACAATTTTGTTGACAACATAAACTCAGAATAGTAATTTGTTATGCAAAAATTGATGTTGCCTCTAAATCGGTAAGAAAACGCTGTGTAGAGCACGCACGGTGAAATGCTGCCAAGAAAGGCGAAATATTTATTTTCTCAGTTTATTCCAAATACGTTTTATTCCCATAAAGTTCTTTGAAAATAGATGAAAGGAACACTCATGGGATCTTGCTAATTTCCTCTCCATTAGGAAATACATTTTGAATGACCAGTAGAAGATAGTCACGCGAGTGTTGTACGCGGTACAATGCACTAAATGCATTTACTCTGCATTTGATATTTCTCTAATGCTAGTTTCATTTATCTGAATTTAACAAATCTCTCTTAAGCAATGCATCGATTGTTCATGTTACTTTGGCATGAAACATTCAGATAGCCATTCGAAAGCTGAACATAATTTATTGCCTTTAAAACGGAATATTACCAAATTTGAGGAGAGTGAGGTTTGCAATAAAATGCATATATTTCCATTCAGTGAGTAGATGATCTTGATGATTGTATCAGTTCCCTCAATTTGTTTGTTTGTTTATTTGTTATCATATAACACTCGATGATTCTTCTCCATCATTCCCGGACAGAAGGTTGGTTTTCTACAGTTCTGAGTGAGTTGATATGACTGGTATAAAAGATACAATTGTGTCTTTCTGACTTACCTCTGTATCAATTCACGCGTGATACAATATGACAACACATGTCAATATCCAAACAATATGACAGCAACAATAACCCACCACCAAACCCCATGCCAATAATAATCCGACATCTACATCAACACTTGTTAATATTCAGCCAAATTTTTTTGTTACTTTGATTCAGTCTGGGACTCTAAGCAGCATGGTGTTATTCAAACCACTGATATCTCGCTAACGGTTTAAGACATGCGATTTCTTGCTACGTCGATTTTATAATATAGGACGAAACGGATTAGAGAAATATTATGAGAAAATGGGCATAAATCATTGAATTTCTCTTACAGTCTAATTTTACTAATATCATGAAATGATGTATATTTATTTTATAAATCTATGAAGTTCGCAAACCACACACGCACACTTATCTCTACATTACATTACATTACATTACATTACATTACATTACATTACATTATATTACATTATATTATATTATATTATATTATATTATATTATATTATATTATATTATATTATATTATATTATATTATATTATATTATATTTCACAAGTTATTTTCCCTTTGCCTACCGCCCATTGCCTCTTATTTAAAAAAGATTATCACGGGGTTTTAGAGATGGCTGTCTTACAATATCAGGGAATGCCCTTTCTATGGTAGAACAAGACTAGCATATCTAGTATACCTCAAAGGTAGAGAATATATGGGTCGTACAAAGAGCTATTGTGTTTTCATTATCTTCTCTCGCATACATCTTTGCATCAGAGCAAACGCTTAAGGTTTGGTTTAGTGCGGTTTTCCACTTATTGTAATTTGGATGCAGTTTCTGTGTGGTAAATGCTGCCACCACTTCTTCAACCTATTACGAGAAGCGGTGAATGCAATGAACCTTGAAAATCTTGGTGTAACTGACGTTTAAGCACGGTTCCCAGTGTACAAACAAACTTTGATTCGTAGCTGTATATGTAAAGTTGGTAATGACGTGCAATCTACAGCAATTTAAAGATAATTAGCCAAATTTATATGCAAATAAAAAAAATAAATCACAATTACAATTTTGTAGTTGATTTGTTGGTTGGTTTTAACGGCACCATTTTGCGGCTAGATCACGTCTAAAAATGGAGCTAAGAGCCTTTCTCAAGAACATTTAGTTAACTAAGGCTGGCCATGGTGGGTATCAAACCCGCGACCCCTGAACTTCGAGTTCTGCTAACTGAGCTGCCGTGGCACCAACAATAGGAGTTATTTATTTTTGATACAATGCATTCTATTTTGGGCTGCATTTTTCACATGATAAAGAAAAACAAATAAAATACAAAAAGTTTGAGACCAATGTAATACCAATACAGCATAGCTCTACAGAAAATATTTTTGCTGACTTGGAAACTAGCAGCACAAGAACTGTTGAAAGCCTATGTTCTAAAACAGAGAACAAATTTAAGAAATTCCATAGTACAATCAAACTTTTATTGACAAATATAAGTGACATGTAAATACCACCAAGTTACGGAGACAGCATATTTCATATATACCCGTGTCGTTACATAATTTTAAGTTCTACGTTAAATTATGAAACGGTGTAATTACTATATACATGTGCGCGCTGTTTTTGCGCTTCAAAAAATTTATTGAGACTGTAACCTATCACTACAAATCTCATTCCATTAGTTATTCTTCAAAGTTCAACTAATCAATATGAACAAAATGTCCTTCCTCAATTTTCCTTTGTTTTAGAATCTTTGATCTGGGGACCTGTAATTGTACACTTGCCAAATAATATGTCATAGACGTATGTGAACAGCAATGGAGTTCCATTCTTGAGTCCAAAGAGAATGGCTATGGGTAAAGGTTGACACGCGAGTTTCTCTGAAAAAGGAAATACTGAACATAGGTGGCGTTTGAATAATGGTTTTGCGTCATGTATACTCCTGCCAGTTAAAATTACCTTTAAGACAAGTCCCATCATTCATCATGCATCGGCAAATTTGGATCTCTGCTGTTTGTAAATAATAATCAGTTAAACATAAAATATACCCTGATCTGTATGCTCATTACGCTGCGGGATATGAGGATATATGTTGTTTCCATTTTGACAAGCGAGTATAGGTATAAAAACTTTTATAGTGTGGAGGTCAAGGTTATGCATACATGCCGGCTGATGAATGTCGGAGGATATACCTAGTGCATTTTTGTGTGCAAATATCAGTAGTTAGAAGTCCCTCGTGATTGCGTATATCTATTTCGTATATCTAAACCTTACAAATTTTTGCTTGCACTGTCCTGATGTTATGTAGTTATCTTCTGTATCTACAGTGCTATTTAAAGTCTAGACAGTTGTACCGATACTAAAGAAACGTAATCTATTCAAATAGGTCTAAACTTCTACTGAATAGTATAGTAGCAAATGGTGGCGCTTTGGGCAGAGCTGTGAAGAGCGTTTCCATATTTTGTGTAATTTTACTACAACCTTGGATACGTCTCTTTATCCATACTTTATCTTCCGTGGATCTCTCTCTCTCTCTCTCTCTCTCTCTCTCTCTCTCTCTCTCTCTCTCTCTCTGTATATATATATATATATATATATATATATATATATATATATATATATATATATATATATATATATATATATATATATATATATATATATATATATATATGGGTTGGTGGATTTTTCAGGGGTTTTCCAGTGTTCTTCCTCCACCATTAATATTGGTGGCCGCCATGTATAGCCTATCTTGTGCTGAAAATGGCGTTAAACCCCAAACCAACAACATATATATATATATATACACACACCCACACATACATGCTGTTTATTTTTAAATCTAGATTTAGAGATCTCAAGATCTAACTTCTCTATATCCATGTTGTTACATAGATTTAAAGATGTCATGATACCACTTCTCTTTTCATTTAGATCCATTGTGATCTGTTAGATGTGTTAACTTGGTAAAGCCCCTTTGTGCCCCCTCCCTCCACCGTTACATATACGAACATCTTATTTTGCCAGGCATTTTATCTGCCAAAAGTGTTCAGAGCAATAAATTATGACGCATAGTTAAGCTTTGTCTTATGACGCAGAGTTAAGTTGCGTTTTGTCTATTTTCGCAACTTGTTGTTATTTCGTTTTCTTTTTAATGATTTCTTGTCTGCACCACTTCTGATTTGTATAATTTATGTAATTGTGACGAGTATTCATAATTTTAAGCAAATACTTAATTAGATATCCATCATCTACATACATACATACATACATACATACATACATACATACATACATACATACATACATACATACATACATACATACATACATACATACATACATACATACATACATACATACATACATATAAATCTGAACTTGTTCATATAATGCAGGAGTTTTCAAAACATTTGAGAAAAAATGCATGCAAGCAGTTAACTTCTGTACTGTAGGAAATGTTGATACTACATGGATTTAACACTAATAGATTAAAAAATAATTGCAACTTTTAGCAATGAAATGTATGCAGTTGAGACAATACGTTTCTGCTTCACAAGCCCTCACCCACTTAGAGAATTCGAATATCCGAATTCGCGTTAATGCGGGGCGCGTTATAGCGGGGTTCCAATGTACTACATGGATTTAACACTAATAGATTAAAAAAGTAATTGCAACTTTTAGCAATGAAATGTATGCAGTTGAGACAATACCTTTCTGCTTCACAAGCCCTCACCCACTTAGAGAATTCGAATATCCGAATTCGCGTTAATGCGGGGCGCGTTATAGCGGGGTTCCACTGTACTACATGGATTTAACACTAATAGATTAAAAAATAATTGCAACTTTTAGCAATGAAATGTATGCAGTTGAGACAATACCTTTCTGCTTCACAAGCCCTCACCCACTTATTGTGCGTGTGTGTGTTTGTGTGTGTGTGTGTTTATCGGGTTTTAAATACTTTTAAGTCAACAACACAAGGTTTTATGTACGAGCATTGCAACGACACAAACACATTTTCGTCATGTATGAACAGCCCTTCGATGTAAATCATTGGTTTTCAGCTGAACGCGGTCATTTTCTGTCATAACACGATATGAATATTTTTTTTCGATACACATGGGTCATTTTCATTCGCTTTTTATGCTTCATCCTTGTTAGAGACTAGAAGTAAAGGTGCGTTTATTAACTAGTGCGCTTTTTTTTACAGCGTTACAGTTGTGCTAAATATATATTTGTTGCTACTGTATTTATTGAGAGCGCTACACTTGTGATATATTGCTTTATGTAGACAGCGGTACACTTGTGGTAAATAAATACTTGTCGCTATTGGTTTTGTTGACAACGGTACACTTACGATGAATATCTACTCGTTGCAGTTCGCATATATTGTATGTCGGGATAATGAGAGGCCTTTAGCGTCCAAGATTCAGCCAGTAGTTTTCGAGTTTTCTACCTGCGATATCCCTAGTATCATGTGACGGAATATTGCCAAATGATTTATTTTATGACTGCAGCATTCTTTCCAATTTATATATGATAATACAATTGTTGTGACTTTGTGTCACATAAACACTTCCCTGTGCTCCTTTTTCTCACTTCAAGAAACTTTTTTTAAATAGTGAATGTATATCATGCGAATACAGCATCATTTATTATCAGGTTACACTTCTCTTGTGATCATTCTCTTATTTCTTCCAACGTTACCAGCATCATAATTGGTACATACGCACTGAAAATCTTGTAATTTATTTTGAAGATGATTAACTGTCTTCGTCATTTTGCCACAAGTTTTGGGTCGTTTCAAAGGAACGGTGGAATGAGCTTATTGTTTATAGTTATCTCCCTTTGAACGTAATTGAACTGCACTACATAGGCTGTTTTCTTAAACAGTGACGTTGATTTTACTGCTTCGTTATAACCTTTAGCTGCCGATGGATAACTGCAATTATTTCATCTGCTGGAGGAACACTGTAGTGAAAAGGCAAACATTTTCGAACAATCCAGCTTAAAGTCTTTACTTGAAAAAATACGTAAATAAATATTTTCGGACATGTAATATTGTGTTACAAGGGTTAGTTCTGTGGAATTTGTAACTGCTAACTATTGTTAAAATATGTCAAAATGAATATGAATAAAATTATACAGCTAAATTCTGAATTCATCGGTACAACAATGGTAAAAAAAAAAGTTGAAGGATAGGCTTGCGTTGAATTTTGATTAAGAAATGTCAACTTTACTGTTGACACATATGATGGCAAGACAAATCGTATAAATTGTCAATAACTGCCCTTTTATTTTATTCGTTTAATATATTTAGAAATTCTCTCTGATACACTTTGTTGTCGAGATTTTTATTTTTTTATCTTGTTGCAATTTCTAGCTTTCTTTTATTGTTTATAGACAAGTTGGCGCGATCAATCAATCAAAACTATTTTCAATTTCAACCTTTTATTTTATTTGCTAAATATGCGTTTGGAAAACTTACTCTCTCAATGTAATCTAGATCTGTTCGATAGCGGACTCTAGACAGCATATGACGTCACTAATCAATGTCGTACTTGGTAACACCCATCCCTGAGGTGGCGCTCTACGGTTTAGTATTTAGCATACGGTTAAATTTTAAAAGTAAAAGAATTTCACCCAGGTTTTCTCACTAGTTATACTGGCTATTTAAAAGACTTTACATATCTTAGGTATTGTTCAAAAAACCTTTAATTCTCTTTATTTTGTGCATGATTGATGGGTGTAATATTTGTTACTGAGTATACATCTTGGCATTATTCCAGATATGCAACTTTCAAACAAGATCTAGCACTAATTGCTCATTTTCACTTCCCGAACTTCAAAGGTATATTGCAAAATAAGGAGCAAATACCTTTATTACATTTGAGATATTTCGTAATTCATTCATTGCACTTTCAGAAGCTGATATTGTCAAGTCTGACAACATTACTTTTTACTATTTTAGTAGCTGCTAAGGAAAGTGTACTTTAGACAAATTTAGGTTGATTTTTGGGGCACAAGGGATCAGTAATTTTAGTTAGCAGTGTGCTAAGATCATTTACAATTACCAAGAGTACAATATCCAAAGAACTTTCAGCCACATTACATGAAAGTGGCATAGAGGTATACCAATATTCTCTCCAGTGTTCTTGTTTTAAATGCAAACAACTTCACATTACATACATCACTCTTTTAAATGTACATAATAATTGGTGAGTGGCACCTGAACCACTGGCTAAAGTTAGAGCAGTGGTGTACTAGATATCATAATACAGTAAGGATCAAGGGTGAATGCCACCACCATTCCATATGAATTCCAGTCTTTTAAGAGACTTCCAGTTGAAATATTCACGTAGTAAGTAAATAAATACACTTTACTTGTATTCTTCAATGAATGAATGAATGAATGAATGAATGAATGACAAACATTTCTTATGATTGCATTCATTCACATTCTCCCAGAAGGCAAATCCAACCTATCCCCAGAACAGGTTTGAAGAATACATCCAATTATCCCTAAGAAACAATATAGGGCTGTCTACGACCAATGATTTATACTGACGCTATGTACATAAAATCACGGCACGGATGACTGGGCGTAGTAAGAATTTGACAGCATTTCAAATCTGAACAAGATTTAGATATAGGAGGACTCGTATGATTTCCTGGCATCTGACCATTAAATCCTGATCCGATATTGATGACACATTTGTTTTGACATTTTTAGGCCACAGAAAAGCTCAAAGAAAAATGGATAAGTGTATCAAATTTAACATGCCTCCATTTCCTATTTTGAGAGAGATGTCGTTAGAACCACAACAAATTGTTTCAGCAAACGGCAAAACTAAATACTGCGTATTTCGTTTGCTGCGTTTTCATATATTAGCCATTAAGGCTTTAAGTTACATAAAAGGTGAGCAGCAACGTGTTACTAATTGTGTTAAGGCATTGAGTTCAATACGTGAGTTTTAAGTTTAATGCGAAAGTAACAATGAGCAAGCCCCAAAATAAACAATGAAAACAATGCGTCGTTTTACATGATTTTGATGATAACGTTATATCTTGTACAGTGATAGACTAAAGTGATGGACAAAGTTTAGTTAATGACGACTGCTGCTAATGTCTAAAAAAAGATGACGGCTATTCATAAGTAGAACTTCATTTCCCGAAATGCCACTCAGGATTTTATGCAAATCCCAAATTGACGTTCAGGATATTATGGAGATCTCAAAATGCCAATCAAGACTTGATGCAAATCAACTTTGGTGAGCTCTCAATAGCATTCGCAATGGTTAGTCTGTAAAAGGATTTCAGTTTATGGATCATGAACTGGTAAGTGCATTAAGAGTTTGTTTTCATTCAGCAAGTAACGTGACATGAAATGTGACATCGGAATAATTGTGACTTGAAATGTGACAATGGCAAGAACTGTGCCTTGAAATGTGACATCGGCACCAATTATAGCATTAAATGTGGAAGAAGAGTAAAATTTAATTAAAATCATATCCGCTTATACTGTAAATAATTTAGAGTGGTTTTTAAGTTATCATCTTTTCATACCAGGGGTGAATGCACATGTGTGTGTGTGTTTATGTGTGTGTGTGTTAGGGAGGGCAGTTCCAAATGAGTTGTATATTCCCTTAAATCACGAAATATCTTCGTTTCACGCTGCAATGTGTACTACGTGTTGCTCTTATCTAATCGTTGTCATTAATTTTGATCGTTTTTACGAGGGGTTTAAAACATTAAAACCATCCTTAATTGATTCGGAGTTCGTTTGCTAGGGAATGATCTCCCATGGTTTTATTTGCCAAGTGTGGACGGATAGATGGAACGATACAGATAGCTGAGCAAAATATTGAAGGAAAATCAACAATAACTGCCCCCTTTCGATAAATAAAAATATAAAATGTAATCAATTAATATATAATCAAAGAAAATCGTCCAAAATAGTTGCTAAATTAAATGTACACAATTAATGCATAATGAAAATTCACTTTCCAAACAATTATTACATAACTAAAATTCACTTTCCAATCCTAATGACTTGCAGTGACAGAATTTAGTCACAGTGTTCCATTGACATCATATTACGAATGTTAAATATTGAACGCAATTCTCACGCTTTGACAGCATCACCTGACATCAGTTTACACTCGACTTGTTTCCGCATCTTTGGTTCTCTTTTCTACTCTCGGCTATTCCGACTTTCGTAGATGTGGGTTTCCCTGGACTCATCAGGTTCCTTGACTAACTCGTCCTTTCACCTTCTCACTCGGAGTATGAAGCTGTTCCTTTATATATGCCTCACGCTAGACAAATTCCACTACTCATCTATATGTACATAACTATATTGGTTCGTACTCGAATAATTTAGTCACAATGCACAAATTCTGACATAATGTGATATTAGCAAATAACTGTCTATAGAGATTCTGTGTTTCGGTAAATACCGTTACTCTAGTACAAATGAACATAACTCGAAGTTCATTTCTTTCAGCGCAGCCAATTGATAATGAGTTACCACGTTGTTCTCAGACAAATGCTGTCCTATATATCAGCATACATTATTAAAAGTCTTATTTATATTTGGCTTGTCAATGCAGTTTAATACAATAAATGCTCAATTATTTATGGCATAATATCCACTAGACCTAGCTATATTAAAGTGACCTGCAGATCATTTAAATATTGCGTAATCATATACAAATATACACTTGCCATTAACTCGCCAGAGCAGATATCATCATACACAGAGAATCAATTCAATTATCATAAGAAATATGACACATTTGTATATTAGGGTTAATTCATAAATCGTTATGAAATACTGCATATTTGCATTCTTTGAGTACGTCATAAATCCCTATGAAATTCTGTACATCGAATATTTAATTACATGCAACCCATCAATTCTCTCAATGAAGTAATAGTTGTAAAATCAAAACATTAAATTACATGAATCATAAACATATCATCACATTTGCAAATAAACCAAATAAATGAAATATAATATTAAATAGAAACTAAAATTGCATACCTTAATGCCGTTTCCTTTCAACACAACCGTGTCCTAACCTATAACCTGTCTTATTTTTAAAGACAACTGTTTGACCCTTTTTGTACTTTGTTAACGAGGGACAACTCTATCCTCAAGTTTCCCACAGATCCTCAAATTCGACTTCTCGCTAGCAAAATTGGACTAAAGAATTTTGGGAAAGTCCGAATTCTTAAATTGTTAGTTTCCCAAAATGTACGGCTTTAATTTCCCTGATCAATCGGTAATGACTGTTCATGGAATTCTCTCTAAATAATGATCTCTATCATCAGATTTCACTAGCCTCAAATATGATGAGATTAGCTTCTTTGAAAAATCAATTATTTGACGCGCGCCCCTTTTGAACTGTTACGGTCAGAGTTCTGTCGCACGCATGTCACTTTACCGGTACAAGTTTTGCATCAAATGATACTGAAGCTTAACGTAACCCATTTATGTGTTAAGAGATGAAATAAAGAAATAATAAGTGAACTTTCTGAAGACCTTTCTGGCTTGACTATGTTGACTTCAAAACACGTTTTATTTAACGTTTCAATAAGTCTTTAAAATTCGATACATCACAATAGTATTAATACATTTCCATCTATTCTGCATAACATTGTCGATATAGTAAAATAGCACATTTCAATTCATATCTTCAACTGATATAATGATATGACATCATGTATATTAAACTATTTATAATTTTCTCTCTTTGCTATCGAAGATCTACGAATGTGCTACATATGGCCATTTTCGTTAAAGTTCGTAAACATGCATTAATAATTTTAACTAATTAATTTTAACTAATCTTGTTACTAACACATTAAAAAGACCACTGTGTTAAATGCTAATATACTTGTATATTAGATTTGTACCTAATTACGAGGTTTAGCTCAACATCCAAA
The DNA here is from genome assembly GCA_016746295.1 of Potamilus streckersoni. Lineage (NCBI taxonomy): Eukaryota > Metazoa > Mollusca > Bivalvia > Unionida > Unionidae > Potamilus > Potamilus streckersoni. Next base: position 2,510,373 of record JAEAOA010000822.1, on the reverse strand, counting down.
AGATAATACCACACTCTCAACCATAATGTTCCTATCAAGTCCAAGGTAACACTTTTGGACATTACAGACACCTTAATGATATCTGTTGCAATTTGCTACATTCCAGTTTGGATCTCGATTGAGCATAATAACTCTTTTATTCAAATCTAATGGACTTCTCTTCGTTTTTGGAAAATTTTACTTATACAGTGAGCTTTTAATCTTGTTTTTAGAAGTTGACCAGGAACTCATTAGTCCATCATTATCTCAACAAACTTTATTCATAAAGTTCGGACGATATAAAATATTACCATTTGAAGGAACTATTGATTAAACCAATCAATTATTTCATTTGCATTACATTTCTGTTGTTGTTGGGCTTAACGCCATTTTCAGCACATGATAGGCTATACATGGCGGCCAGTATTAATGGTGGAGGAAGAAACTGGGAAATCTGCGGAAAGAACCACCGATCCACGAGAAGCTACTGGCAAGCTTTCTCACATATCTACATTCACCGAATCTTTGACTCGAACACACGCAGACAGAGGTGAGATGGCATGGCATTTCTAATTTGAGACAGATTTATATGAATGAATTAGTCAATAGATTGCATATAATTATTTTCGACTGATAGAATGAGGGAAAATAGAAGGTCGGCCTAGTGTCAGGATAATGAGTCTGGGTAGGACATGATGCGAAATGTGTGCAGCATGATGTCCAAGTGCTAGGCTATATCAGAAACGGCCACACCGTAGATATCGTAGCAATATGACTGAATAATTGTTAAAGCTACGTTGAAAATCCAAATCACGCACAGGCATGAATATAATATGTGTTAGTGTCTTTGGTGATGAATTGTTACATGATTATGACAGAACGAATACACTTCTTCAGAAAGGAAACACGGTAAGAACTTGGAAAAGCATTAGCGCGTTTCTTGCCGCCCCAAGAGGATTTAGCATAATTAGGGTATGCCTATTCTAGAAATTCTCATCTTGATGTGATATTTATCTTCATGTAGAAATGATAATAGCTGTACATAGACCTATTATCAGTAGCAAAAAAAGAGGTCCCGTCAAAGCCCTCAAATTCCATGTCAATTAGGTACGAAAGTTATGTCAAGTATTTTGTTCTCATCACAGTGTATAATTTGTAGTACACGATACTTTTGCATGTTTTATATGTACATGTGCAATGCGATACAGAGGCCAGGGGATAAGATCATTTTAGCATTTTAAGCTATTATTTTCAATACATAAAAAATAAGCAGTATGTATTATACACATATATGAAAAGAATAAATAGAATCCAAAAGAAGACCAAAATCCCAACAAAACAACAAACACAAACAGTTGTGTTACAAGAATGTTAAATGTGATACAGATTTGAACACAATGTCGTCTACAAGAAGAACTTTCTTCTCCTATGAATCTAAATCTGTTTTTTTTGGCACAATTTCGAATTATAAATGTGTAAAAATTTTCCGAACATTTGGAGAATAATTCATTTCTAAACTCTGAATTATATGTAAACTCGCCATTTTAAAGGGAAAAATACTACTATTACATTAAGATAGAACCTTATGACGCCATTATTGATTCCAAGCTATGGTACACTACGTTTAAATTTTGGAACATCATATTAAATTAATGTTATATTACCAAATTTGCATTTAATATCTCATTTCCTTCTTACTTTATTACCTCCTGTAACCTTCAAGCAGACTTCATTATAGTCATTCATATATTTGGTAAAAGCTATTTTATACAAGCTCTGTTATCTTTCTCAAACATTATTTTATCAGATACTTGTTGACTGAGAAAGCGTGAATTCCTGCATGTCTTTCCATTTTTGAACAAAGGCTAAATGAATATACGCTCATTGAGGCTTGAATCAAACATATTTTCAAACCTGAACAAATATATGCTCAGTAGGGCTTGAATCAAACATATTTTCAAAACTCATGAAAAATATGTCATTGATGCTTGACTTAAACAATTTGTCAAACCCGGACAAATATACGTTCAATAAGGCTTGACTCAACCATAATTGCTACTCTCAACCAATATGCTTGCAGTGAGGCTTGACTGTCGACTAACATCCGCTCATTAAGGCATGTTTACTAGTCTCGACAAATGTCTAGACTTTGAAGCTTGACTCGAGCGTATTTTCTAGTCTCGAGCAGTAAGCACTTGTATATTAATAAGCTTTCACAATTGGACATATTCAGATAACTTTACTGGCACTTGTCCTATTGTGTATAAACTTCCCAATACATTGAAAGAAACGTAAAGCTATGTTGTGCACTACGGTAAAAGCTATATATGCCCTAATATTAGCACCATATTCAATGACCTGACCGATCAAACCTATATTATCATATCATACCCTTCTATATAAATACAGTTACTGAAGGACAAACGGTACTAATTCAGTTCTCACAGTAAACCTCATGAGCACACACACACACACACACACACACACACACACACACACACACACACACACACACACACACACACATTCTGTGTAGATTAAAAAGATATGAGCCGCCGCATTTTCTGTACATATATTGGACTATGTTAGGTGGAGTGTTTTGCATATAGGTTTATATCGATGCAATGACATAAAGTGTATACAATTTACCATTTATAGAGTAATTATGGTAAGCAGTATGATATTTCCTAGCTGTATTTTGAAATATTATGCTTCGGATATGGTCAATTAGGTCTCTACCACCATGCTTAATGGCCTCTCATGACCTTGCATCCCACTAATTTATTTCATTGAATGTTTTGAAACTTCATATGCTGTTTTATAATGGACTTATTCCTACCATACTTTAGTTTTAAATTATATTTGTTCTGGAGCGATGTTAGGTAATTTACGTCATTTAAATCTCCTTTTTTGTACTAATATATGCACTTATGGATTGGCAACTTGACCATTAGTCATTAATTGCATAAGATGACAAGGCTGGCCAGTGTTAAATTGAAAAGCGATAAATATTAATAGTAAAAATGTGACTCGTGTCAGACAGCTTAAGTTAAATATTTTTCCCGATTTTCTTGAATAAAGTTCAGATTCTTAAATGTTGCCTTATACGTATCATTGTTATGTAGGTGAACTTGAACTTGCAATATAATTTAATATTCGCTAATGTAATCGTCGACAAACAGAATTATGCACATTGCTTTCTTATGCAATGCACTATTATTTTTAGGTCTGGCAAGAAACTCGAGGGTGGATATAGGACACACGGTATTAATTGTATGGAAAAATGGGAACCAGTCTGAAAATGGGTGAATATAAAATAGAGTATATATGGGTTTGGCTGGCCTGGATCGGTTGATAATGTAAGTTATTGTTTTTAGGGAAGAGAATCATATGAAAGCTTATCCTAGTTGCAAGTGAAAAAACAGAGACATTGGATTTTATAAAATGGAATTTCAGTCCTTAAACAGTCTTACGTTTTGAACATTCATTACTGAAATTAGCACCTGACTCTTTTGTGCGGAATCGAAAGCACGTTTCAACGCATAACTAGTGCCTGTCTTGCTTCAACAGCATACAAATGCTTAAATTACTGAATTTATCTCACAACCTCATCCAGCCTCTATCTAGGTCACTTAATACACCTCTTTGTGAGGCGAAACGTGTGTTTATGAATTGAAATTAAAATAGACATAAATACTGAATAAAATAATATCTTCGAATGCAAGGACGTTTCCAGTAAACTACAGAAATAACCCCGGCGTAATTGTATTCCTATTTTGTTCATGCTAAACAAACATGTTTATGAATCTTTAAGAATGCTAGGCATACCTTAGTATCACTCAAAAGGAAGGATACCAGCGTTTGTAAAACTAGTTCTTAAAATAAATTGCAAGGATTTGGAGTTAATAAAATGAATAAATCCTTAATTGATTTATCCTTCCGAGCTCTCGTCTACATATACATCCTGATGCCATCTCACGTTCGCATGTTTTGTAACTATTTCATAAGGTATTGTGTATGCCAATTTGATTTAATGACAAAGTCCTCCGATCTTTCCTCAATTTCCTTAACAGAATAAAATAAAAATTTGTGATGCATCTATACTACACTTATTTACGGTTCATCTTAAAAGGTCCATACGTTTCTTGAATACGATTGAATATATGGAAACAATCAACATCCTGAGTTTTGTTTGATGATGTAAAATTTTGAAAAGCAAAGATTTTATAAATATTGCATTGCTAACTTTGCAATTATTTCATTGTCATCATGTTGGTGATAGACAAATTAAATATCAAGATACAAAATTGATTTTCTTCTTATTGCTAGATGAAACACTTTGTCTCTTAATTTCGGAAAAGGTTATCATGTCTTGCACTAATTCAAAGCATTATATAATTGTTCTAAGTCTAGCTTTTCGTGGTTTTTTTCACCATTATTAATGAATAATTTTTGTGATTGAATGCCCTTCCTCTTCAAGTAGAATAATACATTTCATGATAGGTAAGAATAATAACAACCGTACATTACTTCTCATTATTTAATCAAAACATTTCGTCCATATATTCCTAAAATTGAAGAAAAGTCAACGAGATGCATACGAAACAAAATTCCACATGTTAGATCAATCGCTACGTTTATTTTACATATGTACAAAACCAAATGTGTTCTTCTAGTGACAAATGTTGTTTCATTATATGCAACAAATATGAATATAGCAATTAATTCAATTCCCATGATCTTTCCGTTAGTGTCTGGCAAGATTATATAATTTATGGTACCATCAACAAATCACGAGTGCATCATATGAACAGATGACGCAATAAGAAACATTTAAATCAACGAAAACGATGCGAAGCGCACTTTGTTTTTGAGAAAAATTTCCTTGTAACTACATACTACTATAATAACTCAGCCGGGTGAAAGTTCATACGCACACTTTAAAACTCAGCCCGGTGAGATTTCACCGTTTGCATCCAGAAGTATTCGTACACCGACAGCACTAAAATAAAAATGTTTTTATATCCATTCATAGAATTGAGTATAATATACCCATATCTTGGATGCTTCTGAAAATTTGACTTACTTTTCTTCGGTAATTATTTTCAGGCAGTCATCGACTTTCATTCTTCCAAATACTTTAGTAAATATACCACAACACCTAGGCTGGTTCAGTAGCTCATAAAATAATTATCTGTCTGTGACTAAACAATGAAGGTCTTTAAAATCGAAAGACATAAAATATTCACAATGCCGGTGAAAACCATTTGATCACGTGCAAGTCTGCGCGATGATAATAATACTATGGGTGAAAACGTCCTGGTAAGTTGATAGCCAATTAAGTTGAAGCGATATTGAAATACATGTTGTCAAGATGTATTAAAGTCAAAGTAAGATATCATTAACATCATAGCCCATTCTAACATATCTCCAAAAGCAAATAACAAAGGACTGCAAGTCTATTTCATTACGTGGTAATCTTATTCTAGCGCTGTTTGCTTTTAGTTTACCTTTTTATTCCTGAGTGCGTGTCCAATATAAATATCTCACTTAATTACAAGACAGACAAACAAAACAAAAACGTATCACATCAGGAATATAAGATTTTGTAAAATGATTGAAGAATATAACTCGGAAATAAGTACATTACCGTGAATTTAAATACTGTAGTTTACAAAGCTAGCTTGTCTCTGATGAATAGCACGGTCAGTTAGGCTAACTATAACTCTGTCCACGCTATGCACGTGATCTCTTTTATTTGGTTTTCAAAAGACTTTCGTGGTCAAACTATTATTCAATTTCTTTTAAATTCGATATCTTGCTCTTCCAGGCTGTTTGCTTGTTTTGAACACATTCAGATTCAAAAAGTGTACAGACGTTCATCAAGGAATCTTAGGAAATAATTTCAGATAACCGTATCTCAGAGAACACAAAAGTAGTGTTTAAATCTTTGATTTCTGAAGTAGCAGGAGATAATGGTATTGTTTGTTACAATCGATGCCAAAAGATCTGGTGCTTTAAGGCTTCATGACTGTGTTCATGTTTTGCAACACAGACAGCATTCATGTGCCTTCAGGTCAGAAACATGGCAAAATCATTATAACGCGGGTTTCAATAACAATTAATTTACCTAGAAAGAAAATAAGCTTCAGGTTAAGTGAGTAATTCATACGCTTTGAATTTGATGATAATAATATTTTCTCTTCGTGGAAAACTATGCAGTCGATGCTAATATTCCTTATTAGAAACAATTAACAAGACGAAATGTCAAAGCCTCCTAAGGGGCCCTGCGTGGCCCAGTAATTTAAAGCACTCACTGTTACGGATCACTGCCATCTCATTTCCGTCGGCATGGGTTCGAGTCTCGAATTCGGCCAATGCTAGTACGTGAGAAAACTTGCAATTGCTTCTCGTGGGACTGTGGTTCTTTCTGGAGTTTTTCCGGGTTCTTCCTCCACCTTTTATACTGGCCTCCATGTATAACCTATATTGTGCTGAAAAATGGAGATAAACCCAGAAACAAGAACAAAAACAACAATAAAGTCTCCAAGCAATTTGTATTTTGGTATATTCTTAGTTATATAATTTCGAGTTGTGAGTTGATGTCCTTGTCAAAGGCAGACAATTAGTATATGTGCACCTGCACTAAATGTTCTTCACTGTATTTAATAAAAATGCTTTGACCTTCATTACGTCATGGAAGTTTATTGTTAATTTAGTACAACGTCTAAGCTTTAATCCACCAGACAAGAAGGTACAATATCATAATATACATGCATTAGGCGTAGCAGATGTGAACGAAATAATTTATTATATTACGAACGCGAGTAGCATGCTCTGTAATAATTATTTAGACATCGATTGGACAATACTCTCATAAATACTAACTGAACATTTAAGCCGCCACATGACTGTTTGTGTGTATATATATGTACGTATGAAGATATGAGGCTAATATCGTATCGATTCAAGTGGATATAAGTGCTTCGCTCTGGTATACACTTTGACAGACGACACTGGTTGATCTGAAGGAAGGATTCAAGCCGTATCCTTAATTGTCACGCAAACCATTGAAGAACGTGTCCATATTATTGATGGTTTTAGTGCAGTTGATGCATGCTATTTTTAACTTCATGAAATAAGTGTCACGCGCATTAATCTGCTACATGACACTGATAGCTAAACTGCATCACTGATAGCCAAATTGCATCACGATTATGTTTATGGAAAGGTGATCAACGAATAGGAGTTGTGGTTTGTTCGGTACTTCCATTACTTCAATAGTTGCATCATGTAGGTGCCTGTACATTTACTATTATCTCATTAGAAGCTCAAAAAGGAAAAGATGAAAGAGAATATCGTACTCTCTTCTGCTAACAAGTATAGAATCAACCAAATCCTATTTTCAACATTGATTTACCTTCTATATGGCTCTGTGTGTATGTGTGTGTGTGTTATAATGATAAATTGAATTGTAAAAAAGCTTTCTATTCTTGCTATTTACTTTGTTATTTTACTTTTCTCTTTGTCAGTTCTTTCGTCTAAATACTTTTATCTTTTGCAAGAACGCCAGCCGTTCGTTTTTTGTTGTTGCAAACACACACGCAGACAATCAATCATCAGTGCAATGCAAAGTACTCCATTCTCTAGAGACGAATCCGATTCCATGACAAAGAGAACGTTAAAACTATAGTAAATTGAGAATTACAGTAGTTCGACATTTCGCATTTAGTACTTTAAGACAAGACAGGAGCATAACATCAACATTAATAGTTTAATTCCTTATTGACTCTATGATTAACCTCAAACTGACAAGTCGATTGTAGGATGGCTAGTGTATATTTACATAATAAACCTCAGACGTATCAGTCGATTATGAGACACCTAGAGTATATTTACATAATTAACCTCAAACAAGTCATTAATTATTAACGGCAAAGAGCCTAAGTAGCTTTACACTTCCACTTTCTTCCTCTGCCGTCACTTTTAAATTTCTGAGATGTTTTCCAATGTAGGAGTTGATTATATAAGGAATTCAATATCGAAAAGTACACTGATATATTTTCGTTTCTATATGAACATAAAAACATACCAGTCTGTTTTTTTATTTTTCAAAATATAAAAGGTGGTGATTGGAAATTCGTTCCGTATATTAATCGTAAGTAATATTTTTTCCCAGGTCTGCATAGAATTATTATTTTTTTGGACAACCCCCTACCCCCGTGTTACTGACTTTTCTAAATACAAAGTAATAGCAGCGTAGGTCATTGTTTCTGATAATACTTATTATATGAATGAATGTGTAGTAGCATCATTAACTTTCGGGGTATCAATAAATGTTCTCGATGTATCCATAATGCCTGGTAAGATGTTCCTCATTCTGCCCCCCTCCCAATTACAGCATAATTTCATGATTACATCAATTTTTTGTACAAATTATACAAAACATGTTTGACATCTTTCGATCTAACTATTTTTCGTTTATATGGTTTCAGTTAAAATGTTAGGTTTTCACTGAAATCTCACTTATATTTTTTTTAATGAGCAATTTTTTTAAGCAAAAGTTGCAATCTTCATTACGGTAATATTGAAATATTGATATTCTTGTCATGTAGGCTCCCGTGTCATCAATTTCTTGGCCAAAGACAGTATTCTTTGGTAATGACTCAGTCATGAATATCCAAGAAATGAGTCATACAGCTTATGGTCCATTTGGATGCTATGTAAAAGTGGCTATTGGTACAATGTTATTGGTACAATTACCAACGTCTGATACATCCGTTTTAGAAAGATACTGACTTTAAAAATCAACCTATTTAAAGTCTTTTAAAGGTTCAATTCATAAAATTAAATTAATATCATGATTAAACGTTGTCATTGCACGAAATTTAATAGCATACTTTGAAAATATAATTGCTTTTTACTTTAAGTGATCGAAGATGCCATTGTGTTTCTATTTATCATGCAGTCATAATTATCGTTGCTAGTAACCAGAAAATGAACAAACCTTGCATCAACGAATTTGGTTTGAGTTTGCTTAATATATCCAAGTGTAATTATTTATGTAATGAAAGAAAATATATAATTGAATGCTAATTACTATTCTAAACAGATATACTTCTATCAGCCATACAATAAATAAAAGAAATAACATCGTGTACTCTGACTCATTGCCATCACAGTGGATACATCTTTCCCTACCTTGGCTTTTGCGATTTTAGTGATCCAAACACAATAAACCAGTTCTTGGCACGTGATTGATTTTCATATCTAGAAACAAAGCATCTGCCTAACATAAATCTTGTTTCAAGACATACATGATATGGATCTTCGTAAACTCGTTATTCTCAAAGTTCAATGAATATTACATCAACACACTGTTTAGAATGAGTTTTACTTTTAAGTTTCGAAATTGTTTATATATGTCCCACATACAATTATTTATGATGTGGTCATACATCAATCAGTGGTTGGTAATTTCTCTAATTGATGGTTGAAAATACTGAATCTGAAAACAAGGTGTTTAACTAAGCGATGAAAGTCACACAGTAACACAAACTCTTTGAACGAATACAAAGTTGGCATCAATACTATAGAATCGGCCGACCAAACACGGAGTTGGCATTAACACTGATAATCTGGCCGATCAAACACGGAATTAACATTAACACTGTATAATCTGGCCGAACTAATACGGAATTGGCATTAATACTGTACAATTAAGCAAGAAAAGAAAGATACGGAGTTGGCGTTAATACTGTACAATCGGTCCGAACGAATATGGAGTTGATATCAATACTATACAATCGGGTTAAACGAATACAGAGTTTGATATTCGTTGGCACCAATGCTGTACAATTGGGCCGAACGGATATGGAGTTGGCATCAATGCTGTACAATCAGGTCAAACGATCAATACTGTACAATCGGGTCGAATTCGTTTACTTTTATCAGCTTTGTAGCCTCAAGGTGAATAGTGGGAACAAATTCATGAAAGGGATTAATGTGTTAAAAACTCTACTGTTAGCACATGTCACTGTTGCAATTTAAAGTCACGTATCTTCATAGCTGTAATAAAGAAGAAAGAAACAAAGAAACAGGATTGTTTGTTGAGTAGGTGGTTATCCAGTTACTAAGTAAATATTATTAATTTTTAATTTTACAAACGCTAAGTTTTCTTGCAATTTTTAACTTGTTCCTCAACATTTCTGAGTTCGAAAACGTTAAAAACATCGATCGAGTTAAGATCCACTTCTGTACCTATAATTAAATCACATGACAAATCACGTTTGGTGTTTTGTTGTTTTCTTGTGTTGTTGTTTGTTGTTTTTTGTGGGGGTATTTGTGGGTGTTGTTGTTCTCTTTTTGTTTTTTGTTAATCGTGAAACTCATTATAAGGCTTCATAAAAACATTTATCACAAATCAACATCTATGGCGGTTCCAGACTGTTGATCTGGGCTAATTTTGTCTACAGAAAACAATGATTATGGGCGTAATTCAGTAGCATCAAAATACCTAACAGGGCCATTTCAGACCGGAAATGAAGACTCCCTTTGAGTAGGGTAGGATTATTGACACAGCAGAAATATCTATAGCACAGGAAGGGCATAATAATAAAAGAATATCAGTCTGAGAACTGAAGTGGCATATAATGCAAGTCTAGGCTGGCCTAATTCCATTAATTACCTCTGTGAAGTACACAAAATAACATTTAAAAGCACTTTTCATTAGGTTTTACAAAATCAAAACTAAGATCAGGTAACTGGTCTTGAAGAAAAGGGAAGCTACTCTTACGATTGCCATCAAAGTGTAGCTAGTGGAAATTTTTCAGGGATATTTCACCACGTTCTAACCTTCCGTGCTTCGACGCCCCCGTCAAAGTTGAACTTCAGGAAATATTAGCTTCCTTACTTAGGATTTTTGAGATTTTTTAAAAGTTCAACATTTGGTAAAGAATGTTTTAATATTAACATCAATATACATGCACAAAAAATGAAATATGCACTTGCATATGAAATTACATCAAAGAACCAATTCTGACCAAAGAAACCCACAAAAACATGCTTAATCTCCAAATTTCGAAAGATGTTCACGAAAGTGCCTGAGATTCCAAACTTTTGGTAACAAACCTATTCTCAATTTAGACAGCTGCACCTAGGGAAAGAGTAGTTTCAAATACATTAAACATACATTGTCACAGTGAGATACAATTTGATTAGGAACAAGGTCTAACAGCGTTATTAGCCCTCTCCCAACATGATACTAATATTGTGACATATTTCAAAATGACAACAGTGTAGCAAAGACCAAGAGAGAGAGAGAGAGAGAGAGAGAGAGAGAGAGAGAGAGAGAGAGAGAGAGAGAGAGAGAGAGAGAGAGAGAGAGAGAGAGAGAGAGAGAGAGAGAGAGAGAGAGAGAGATATTGTAGTAAATTATTAAAATCTTCCAGTGTTATTGATATGGGTTGTCAATTTGTGTACATTTTTGTAGTATTTTATATTATGTTTTTGTTACCCTTTTTTTCCAAAGCAGCAAATCTAAGCCAAAACATCTAAATAAAGCATTGATTTTTTTTCTAATCAGCTTGGTTCGTTTCTACAATACTTCATACAGAACATAAGGAAATGAAAAACGGTTTCTTTCCCAAGGCAAGTACTGAAAGAGATGCCAACGAGCTGAACGTGTTGAATTGGTTCTGTTCTTTACGTCTGGGACATAAAACTTATTCCTAGTCCCAGGAAAGTCCCATCTCTTCAGCTCGGTCATCAATGTCCTTCGGTGGGTTATCATTGGCTGTCCATATCTACGCTTACCTGTTGGTATCCATTCTTGGGCAATCCGTATTACGTGTCCGAACACTTTGATCATACGCATCGTAGTCTCCGGGCAAATGTTGTGGCATCCCATCTGTTCATATCGGTTCACATTGGAGATCATGTTTGACCAATAGATGTTGCAGAGTTTACGGATGAAGCTATTGTGAAATGACGAAATTGGTGAAGATAAATATTTAATGCCACAATTTGGTGTAGATAATATCTAAGGCTAGATGACATTTCACTGGATTCAATATTAGGACTTACACACTTTTTATAAACCAATATAAGTCATGCTATTTTGTGTATCCTATTCAAGATTAATCGATAAGGTCAATGTTGAGGGTATAACAGAGGATTTAGTAGAATTTAGCCTGAAATTACAAGAGACTATATTATTTGAACGTCGAAGGTTATAGTTTGTTAGATTGGATATATAAATAGCGAATATTTAAGTGAGCTAATTTTCTTTCGGTTTAGTATTTTTTTACAATGTTATTAATTTTGTCTCTTTTGCCTAGATTGCAAACTTTCCTACTATGTTTCAAAATAGAGAGGTTGCTTATTAATGTAATCTAAGTCCTGTAATTATTATTGAAACTTCAAGCTGAAGTTTCATAAAGCGTGTCTGAATCTATTAACAAACATCTATATCAGACTACACGGGCATATTCCAAAATCGAACTGATATAAGTATTATAGCTTTAAAAAACAATTGCCTGCTGGGTCTGTGGTTTAGTTCACGAAGACTTGCAATCTTAAGTGATACTAAGTGATACTAGAAAGCTATCAAGATGACTTCTTTTTTATATTTAATGAAATTAGTAATGCAGATGACGATGATAATCGAGGAACTGAACACAAGTATTTTACAAAACAGCAACCTCAAAAATAATTACTTCTTCTTTCTTCATAAAAAACACAGCTCTTTCCATCGAGGTTTTGATTAAACGCTAAGAACTAATGTTTGGACCATTCATGCAGTCTTATTGAATCCATTATTCATGAGTAGTTCTATTTCAGATCCAAACATGAATGAATGAGGCACAGACGAATCATCTACAGAGATGTTTGGAATGACCATATCATCGACAATATCATTTACCTAGATTAGAAAGAAGTCTGTCCCTATTACCGATCTTTTGATACATCACTTAGAATCGTTTATAGCAAATAACCATAATGCAAACGGACATTTTCTGTTACTTAGATAGTTTTCTAACCGATTTATCAAATTATCCGAAGATCCGTGTTCGTATATTTTAAACAATATACTTTTCGACAAGCTTTAGATAAATCACAAAATGTCGCACAAGAATGATGAGAATATGGCAGGGATTTCTGTATATTATGATACAGTTTAAGAAAAAACTAGTGGAGTGACCGGGTGGTAATAATGATTTATATTTGTAATTACATTATAATTTTCTAAAAATAATTTAAATTGTTTTAAAATGCATTTTTTTATTTAAACATATTTCGACATTTCGAAGCAGAGATAAGGATCAATAATTGGAAACTTCGTGTAAATCATCTTTTTCGGGAATATGAAGAATGTGCAATACTTTCTGTTCATACGTTTTCCTTCAACGATAGATAAAATTAATTTTTTAATGATGCTCCAGTCGTTTTTTGCATTGGCGCTTTCAACCTTTCCATTACTTAGGTCTTCATACACGTTGTCTTTATTGACGGGAACGGATTTAATAATTTCTTCATTTTCTTTCCAGTGATAGCAATTACATTCAGTGGATCAAGGCATCTCTTTTTTTGAAAAAAATACTAATGGAAATATTGCTATCACCAAGAGTTAAAATGGAAGTAAAATAGTCATTTAATAGATTGGCCTTTTCTTTTTGCTTATGACTGAAATAAGAAACATTATTACATGCAATACTGAGTGACGAGTTAAAATTTGAATGATTTATCTGTTTCAGAAGTGATTTTGTAATTTTTCAAAATGTTTTGGTATTTTTCTTTTTAAAACAATGTAGTGTCATTATTGTGCATACATTGCTCTTTGACATAATTTTCCATGTTATTTACTTTATTCTTGATTTATTTGTATTCATTCATTTAGCGTACCGTAACTGAGGGCACATTTGAACGATTTGTTCCCTTTTGTATAATTATTCTTAACTGATAATCAAACCCCAGTTATCAGTTGAGCGAACTTTTAAATTTTGGAAGGAAAATAACAAGATTGTGGTGAATATAGCAATTGCAGCAATGACATCTCTTGGAGCTGGGAATAAAAGTGGGATTTATGTTCTCAGGTCAATTATAAAATTGTTAAACGCATTCTGACATCAGATATGGTATTGTTATACGCAAAAGGTCTCTTTACCGAGCGAATCAAACACTCGCGTATGATTGGCTTAGGTCCCTTGTTTTGCCCATATTTCCGAGGACTTCTCGACAACAGTTGTTAGTACTTAAATACTATACAATGCAAGTCACAAGTCAAACGCCAAATACAGGGAACTATTTTACTACTCTATCCCTGGGTCGATTGAACCAATATTTCGAGCATCATTTCGCAAGTTATTAATACCGTATTTACCATCATGCAAACAATAAAAACCTTCTCGAAGTAATCGAACAACACACTTTCCATTATTCAATTGTGCAAACTAAAGGACACAAATATTTCACATGGACAGATACAACCATTCAAAACCTTTAGATCATCAATAGGAACTACTTTGCTCATTGCCAATTTATCCGGCTCTAAACTGAACACAGCTATGAAACTAAACCACGCCATCAAAACACCTCATCAATACTGCACTCAGTAATGTTTGCTCGTATAATTGGCTAATTACTTGGTCTAGGCAATAATTCACCAAAACCGACTTCACATAATAAAACAACTAATTACTAAACTCTAACAAATCTATGCAATGGTGCAGTAAATACATATTGCCCGTACCTTAGATTTGTTACAATATCTGCTAGGCCAAGGTTGTCTAACTTAAAATACATTGACTTGACTAATAATAGTTATTCAACAAACTAATTAATTATAATAGATGGCTGAATTATATGCAATTTAAGAAATGTTATAAAGAATGGAGATGATGATATCCTGTTAATATGATATACCTCTCTCTCCAGCTCTCTGTCACACACACACACACACACACACACACACACACACACACACACACACACACACACCGCTCCACTGACCAAAGTTGTTATAGCGGATGTCTTAAAGGTTGCGGGTTCGAACCCTCAACAGAATCATAACAAAGACTTATGAATATAGAAAATGGTCCTTGCATCTGTCTCATTTGCCTTTCAGTATTGAGACTAGCGTTTGGACTGGTTGACTGGTGTTAGGATAGTGTGACTGAAAGGGACGTGATGCTACATTAGACTGGTCGCCTGGTGTCAGGATAATGTGACTGAAAGGAACGTGATGCTACATTAGACTGGTCGCCTGGTGTCAGGATAATGTGACTGAAAGGGACGTGATGCTACATTGGACTGGTCGCCTGGTGTTAGGATAATGTGACTGAAAGGGAAGTGATGCTACATTTGACTGGTCGCCTGGTGTTGAGATAATGTGACTGAAAGGGACGTACGGCTACATTTGACTGGTCGCCTGGTGTTGGAATAATGTGACTGAAAAGGACGTGCTGCTACATTGAACTGGTCGCCTGGTGTTAAGATAATGTGACTGAAAGGGACGTGATGCTACATTAGACTGGTCGCTTGGTGTCAGGATAATGTGACTGAAAGGGACGTGATGCTACACTCGACTGGTAGCCTGGTGTTAGGATAATGTGACTGAAAGGGACGTGATGCTCTCTCTCTCTCTCATTAAGTTGCATATCATAGTTGCTTTTGGAAAAGCACTTTCGTTGCTTTTTCAAATTCACGTTTTGAAGCATCCGTTATCTTCACCTGTCAGCCTCTTAAAACAAGCGATAATTACATTTTTTGTTTCACGTTTTCGTCAACACAATGTATTTTAACCTTAGGTTCTTTTTACTATCTAGTTTTTTTTCAAAAATAAAAAAATACAGATTCAAGAAGAAGATTCATTAAAGATGATTTTCAAAATTGGTTTAGATTGTAAATAAAACCATTTTATAAAATGTACGCAGAGTCCTAAATTGTATCGTGCATTAAAACTTGTAATAAACAAGATATTTTTCAGACCGCCACGTTTAAGTTATTGATAGTGTGCCTGTATGTGTCTAGGGAACCAGTCATGCGTCTATCCAAACTTGTGATTATCCTGTCACATTGTTCAAACTGCATTTCCAGCTTTAAACATCTAACAATCTTTAAATGTGTCGGCAAAGGCCATTTTTTTCTCTAACAAACAAATATTTTAATTAATATCAATCAGTCGATGTGAAGGAAATTATGTGCTTTGGATTGTATTATTTGCAATTCAAATGTAAACTTGCTTGATTATATTTAACCCGAAAAGCCATTATCACACTCTGTGCTAATGCAAGAGGTCAGGTGCGAACAGCGGGGTCTTTCTCTAGTTCAGTAAATTCCACAATCTTAATAACCACATAGCATCAACATTTGAGTCGTAGAGATAGCCTTGCATAATTTGGCACAAGTTATATTCTAATCTACCTTTCTGACCAATAAGGTTTACTATTAACATATTGTTATCTTTTAAACATTAGAAAAAGATTTCAAACCACGTTAATCAATATATTTCACTAAGATCTAGTTAATTTGAAACTGACATTTTTGTCTACTTTCACTTTCTTATGGCTTGGAGGTTTGGTGCCACAACTAGTATGAATAAAATTCATATCACCATCGTCATTATAATTATTGTCGTCATCATCATCGTCATCCTCGTCGTCATCGTCGTCGTCGCCATCATCATCATCGTCATCATCATCAGCTATTGTTCTTCTCAACAAAGATGAGTTTCTAGATTATGTAGATTTCTTTAAACATCCGTGATTTAAGACACGTGTGATAATAATTTTATACGTGTTCCTTATAAGATCATGGTACTATCATGGTTCAATTTACTTTTATACTTAATGTACCACCAATCCATAAGAAAACAAAATATCAAATATATAAAAAAATTAGTCTTGCCGACAGGTTGCTGCGCAGTTTAGTGAGATTAGATACAATGTATGAACAGGCTCATGCTTCACTATGACGTGTTTTCAAGACATGATGACGTCATTAAATTATGTTTTAGAATCATTCAACTAATTAATGTCCAGCTGTTATTAGGATGATTTTAAACCCAGATCTAATAATTCAGACATGTATGTAAATCTTTGACAGTTTATATTATTCAAGAACAGTAAAATAAAATAGAAAGATAGGAAAATTTGATAGTGTCTCAGGACTGAGAAACATACGAATTCAGATATTATAACGCCTGCCAAAGTCTAACCTCCTTTCAAATTACGGTAACGTCATTTCCTGCTGAACTGATTGATGTCTTGCTGTGATTGGCTACCGGGTTTTATGAGTTAGTAATTACGGTTAACAAGGATGTTGCATTTCCTGGCTTGACACATGGATTGTATCAGATAAGAATCAGTTAGGAGGAACTGTCAGAGAAACATTTAATTGGAAACTCTTAGTGGCTAAAATGTCACGATGCAACAAATTGTCCGTCAAGATTTAAATTTCACTCTAAACGTGAACTAAAAAATATATCAACTTAAACTAGTGGATTAGTTTTTGTTAATCGAATCGGCAACTATTTTTAAGATGAACAAAAAATGCGAAATTAACGTATGCGGTGGGATGGGTTATGATGCGCAAAGCCAGACATAGTTTATTTCTGTTTGCTTTTACATTTTGTCTTTTCGTATCATTCCGGGTGTTATGCACCTCTGTGTGTGCAAAATTTGTTATAACCTTGAATCAAAGATTGCGACCTACATCTAAGCTCTTGCCAAAATGTCAACTTCGATGTTTGTCGGCTATTTTATTTCATTCTATTTAGCTTTTTTATCTTGTTTGGTTTCATCTTGTACATATACGTATGAGCTAAATATTTTCTACAGAATTATTATGTACAGTCGAGTTCTGAGAAAAAACAGAAACCGTGTTCTGTCTGTTTTTCTATCCTTTCTCTTTATTTCATATGAATTTTCACAGAATTCTTTCTTATCTACGCGACACTGGCAGTGTATTATCGTTTTTGTTTTGTAAAATGCACAATAAACAATAAATTATCTACGGCTGATATCTATGTACTACTTAGGCTTAACTATATACAACCTAGATCTAACTGTATACTTCCTATGTGCAATATATTATCTTGACCTAAATATATTAAATCTGAGCCTAACTACAAACTACGTAGATCTCTCTCTGTGTCTGTCTGTCTATCTCTCTCATATATATATATATATATATATATATATATATATATATATATATATATATATATATATATATATATATATATATATATATATATATATATTGTTGTTGTTGTTGTTGGGCTTAACGCCATTTTTAAGCACACTATAGGCTATTCATGGCAGCCAGTATCAATGGTGGAGGAAAAACCGGGAAATCACTGGAAAGAACCACCGACCCACGAGAAGACACTGGCAAGCTTTCTCACATATCCTAGACTCGAACCCACGCAGACAGAGGTGGGATGGCAGTTATCCGTAACGGACAGCGTTTATATATATATATATATATATATATATATATATATATATATATATATATATATATATATATATATATATATATATGGGCACCTAGATACTACCCATTGACGACCGAGGCCTAACTATTAACTACTCAGGTCCACCCACACTACCTAGCATAACAATATATACAAACTACGCTTAACTATATTCTACTGTACATTACCTAGGCCTAACTATATACCACCTAATCCTAGCTGTATATTATGTCAGCGATGAAAAGGACTACGCTGGAGAAAATTGCCATATTAAAGTAATCGGCATATTGTGCAAAATCTTTCAAGTCGACCCATTTATGAAATGCCTTGAGAAACATCCCACTACCAAAAGCCGTTACAAACATCTCTTTTAGATTAAACAAAGAAATAGCGTGCTCACAAATACGTATGAATAAATTTAACTATTAGTAAGCAGAATTATAATATAATTGATAAACAGGCTGACACTTCATACAATATCTTTGCTTTTCTATTATTTTTTTATTTTTCTTGAATTATTCTCGTCGTATTGTGTATCATAGGAATTTTTTTTATCCCAAGTAAGTCAACCCATCTCATGCTAGAATAGTAGACTGGCTTAATGATCGTTTGATGCATCATCTGGCTTAGAGCCTCATAATTCCTTATTGAAAATAGATGTTAACTTAGACAACAAACTCCAGCCTCCATAAGAACGCACTTCAAAAGGTACTTCACATTTTTTGGTCTCAGAACTGTTGGACTGGAGGGCAAGAAGTTTTATGCTTAAACAATGGAATTATTAGCATAATAATGATTCCAAGGAGGCAAGTTATCATTTTCTTAAGTGATTTGGTATGTAGAAAGTAATGCTTAAGCCTCGCTGCTTACCCGCAGCATCCTGACGGTGGCCAAATCACTTAAACATGGTACTGGGGCAGAATCTGTCTTCGTGCCATCAGTTGAATTGTCAATCCTTTTTAAATAAGCCATATTGTATTACATGTCTTTACCAAGATAAAACGCTATAACTTCTAATGATGAAATTTCCTGCTGCATCAAGGGCTGATATGAAGTTCCATACAAGGTTATTTGGCTACCGTGATTTGACTTATAAAGACAATACCGTTAATAGAATATCGATCGTATCATCCTGACCAAGCTAGTGTTTGAGGTACAAATGACACAATTAGATTTTCAATAACTGAGCTGTTTTTTGAAATAGCCTATAATGATATATTTTTTACCAGAAGCAGTATATCGAATATTTTATAATCAATGTCCTTTCACTAACAATGTAGTTTCTGCTAGACAATAAATCAGGTGAGTATTATTACCACTTGCAGAGGACAGATTCAAAGGACTTCCAATTGTCTGCGTATGTAATTAGACTGGTTACCGGTTTCTTTGAACATCAGTAATTTGCAGACTTAATTCAGAATTTACTAGTTGTCAGCAATGAAAACGAGAACGCAGCAAATACTTCGCTAAAGATGGTAAACTGCACGTTACCGGCACATATACTTGACCCACCAATGCACCCCCCCCTCTAAAACAATCCAAAGCAGATCCTCTGATGTATATAGGAAAATAATCCCAATATTATTTCAGTAGATAAATACAATAATGTGGAGCGTCCGTCTAGAATACGGGAGGTCGTGGGTTCAATCCCGGTCGGGTCATACCAAAGACTTACAAAAATGGTACTAATAGCTGCCTCTCTTGTCGCTCAGTATTAAGAGGTTAGTGTTAGGACTGGTCGGACTCGTGTCAGGATAATGTGACTGGGTGGGACATCATGCTACATGTTTGCTACATGATGTAAATTGCCACACTGCAGTCATCGTAGCAATATGACTGAAAAATTGTTAAAGCAACGTTAAGAATCATAATCACATCGCATCAATATTGTGGTTGTTCAGTAATAACGTCCGCATTCATAATATAAGAATAAATTCTCACTTTAAAGAACGTATTTGTTGCCAAAGGTTTTTTCCTGCCTCACTCAGCTGTTCTGTCATACGCATGGAACTGGACGTAACTACGGCTCAAGAAAGAAGCTATATTTAAGGGATAACATTGACTTTATATAACATATTCACATCCAGAATTACCTAATATGTGAATGGATTTGTGAATTAATAATCGATATGGGTGTAATTCAGTCGAGTATCAATGCTTACCATCGATACACGTAATGTAGACCTTGCAAGATAGTTGTTGAATCAAATTGTATATTTTTAACATAATTATTGTCTATGACTTATTGTTATTCTTGAATATTTATAAGCGTGATTATTTACATGTTTGATTTCCCAGATAACTACAACCAAAGTTTTATAGGAGATGCCAGAGGGATTGACTCTAGAGCGATTACATTTTGTAATGGCTCTTTACGCTAAGGTTTATATTTGAAATAAAAGAAAAGGATAGTATTATATATATTTCTAGGCTTGTCAATTATCCGTCGGCCTGTCATCAGTACACGAAGTTTAATGGATACGTAATTTATCCTATTGTTGATGATTATTATTCGTGAAAGGTGGTTTCAAGAATCAATAGAGATAAGAAACCTCAGTACTAGACATCACATATAAACTGCCACACTGCACACATCGTAGAGATGTGAATGAAAAATTGTTAAAGTTACATAAGAATCCAAATCACACACACACAAACACACAAACACATACAGACACACACACACACATGGTGGTACGATCTTCATTCCATTTCTTATTTCACGTTAAAAGGTAAATGTAACGACACAAAAACCTGTAAAGTAAGCCACCTTAAAACATAACTTGCTCAGCGCCGCCTTTTGATATTTAATGTATATTTGAATATGTGAGAATACGCTGTGAGCATACACTGAGAGTATACGCAATGATTTTAGACGCCATGTATACACCGCTAGTATACACTTTAGTCTGCACTGAGAGTATACATTTTGTGTATACACTGCGCAGAAGTTGCGGAAGAGGATACTTTTAATGAGATGTCAGATACATTCTTACTTCGACGCCACTGATTTCCAGTTTGGCACTGATGCTGAAAGCCCTTGTTGCCTTGGATAATATTGGACATTTCCTATATCAGAGTACGAAAGTCTCCAACAGTTATAAGTCCATGACTGATACAATCAGCTGTATATAGATTAAAAATTATCGCTACAATCTACGAATGTAAAAGATTCCAAAGAAAATAAAGAACCAAGTTGTTTTTTATTCTCCAGTTAAAGTTATTATTTTTGTTCCATAAACATGATGATTTCATGGGCTGAGAAACAAAGCGACGAGCATGAATAGAAGAACGTACGAACAAGCCTTAATGTTTTCCCTTGTCACGATTTATCTTGACTTCTCTGTGCTTTTGCAAATGTATAAAATTGCTAATTTATTTTTCCCATATTACAAGTACGTGCTCTATATATAATTATGAAAAGACCTACATTTGGGATTCTATATTTTATAATGTTTTCGTGCGTATTTTGAAATTTATTTTCTTGTAGGTCACGTACATCTATTTTATCCCTACTTCATTTAATATTGATTATCGCAGCACATTTTTTCTGTGTTTCAAAGATTATTTACGTTTCAATAGAATGAAATTGCCCATATAAATGGTATTTTTCAAAGGTCAGAAAGCCTGTATAATATTTATCACTGATCCCTCTGTATCGGTATGAGGTAGATGGTCACTAAAAGCCTTATTAAAGATAAGCTGGCCATCTGTGGCCTAGGATAATTAGTGGTCATGTATATAGCTAATTAAGCAGAATTACGTGATGACTAATTTAGATAGCTTTTCTGTAAATAACATGTCACGGATTCCGTTTTCAATTAGACTACGCATTTTTCTGAGACTTAGGGCTGATTATACAAAAAGCGCAAGGAGAAACTTGCCCAATCAAATTATTGATGTTGTTGGTGGCCTGTATATCAAATGGAGGAAAAACCATCGACCCACAGAAAGCTATTGGCTGACGTTCTTACATACCTGAGTCTGAGATGTTTGTGATCTGTCAGTGACCTGTATAAGCGACCACTCGGTTACCCAATCAAACTGATATACAAGTGGACCATTTAATACAGATGTAGACACACACTTTTGTCACATTCATGAGGTATTTGCCAACAGCTTTTTTTTTCGAAAAGGTACTGATGTAAACATAGTAACTATAGTGCTTTCAAATGGAAACTCTCACACGGTTTGTACATTTTTGTTACATTTTCTATAAGTAAGACCCAATATTCCGCAATAAACTTAATTTTTATTCTTAAAAGAAATCATCTTCATCTACATATACTTCCAAATATTTCACAACATTTTTGCTATTTATTTTCTAATCTGCACTAACTTAGCTCTCTCAATAATTGCCAAGTTTCAAATTCAAGAATTTACCACAGAATTATAACAATATGGTTGTAGTGGATCGTATTCCATTAGGAGTAAAATGGTTGTCTATGAAGTAGTCGTTTCTGGTGTATATCTAGTAATTAAAGGATGGCTTTATATCACAATAGCACACACAAGCTGCCAGGAGTCATTATCCTAACATAATTGTGGAACAACCGAATTGTCCTATGTCAGTCTTTTGAACTGGAACCATATGTTACGATTCGTCCTTAAAATCTCACAAGAACATTTAATGTCTTTTAAAATCCTTTTTAATAAACAGTTGGCAGATCTGTAAGATTTCTTAGCTAAAACTTAGTACCATATAATTGCTTCACTCCATTAAGTGCTGACGAACTATTTGCAGCGTACTGGTGTACCTATTAATTTCAAAGAAAAGAACGGTTTAGGTAATCAGTCTGGAAGGATAATATGATAAATATAATAAAAACTTTATGGCCAATGTGAATGGATGGCACCGATGCTTCGTCAGGTAGAGGTATAGAGCATTGCAGGGAGGCAACGTTGATAGCTGACACAATTGAACCTAAACACCACTACTCATTATAATCAATAAGATTACCTTATACATTCTTTTCATATTTGGTCTTCTATAGCATTTGTAGAAACTGCTGACACAGAGATTTTTGATGCATTTACAAGTATATTTAATGTTGCTTATGGACAGTTACCATAGTAATTTACACCCAATCCATAGGGATAATAAATAATAGGATTTACGGTGCGTTTTAAAGCTGGATTATAAAGTATCAAATGTTACACTATATGCTAGGTCATACACCACCTCTTAGGTCATATACTATAGACAAGGTGAGCTTTCAAGTGTATATATCATTATACAGTATCCACACCCTCGACTTAGCACTTATATGGATACATCGTTATACAGAATTTAAGCTCTTCACCATCCAAGAGGTTAAATGTTCAGAGAATATAATTTATGCAGTTTCCAAATTCTACATTATCCACTAAGTCAACATTCAAGTGGATCTGTATACGGTATCCTAGACGTTACCTCATCCACCAGATCCACGTTCAAGCGGATTGACCTATATACGGTATCTATACACCAAAGTAATTATGTCAACATTCAAGAGTGTAAATCTTTATATAGTACCCAAAAAGCTGTACCATCTGCATAGTCAACATTCCAGCGAATACATCTTTACAATTATCCAAACGCTAACCCCATTTATTAGGTATATATTCAAGGGGATTCGTCTTTATACAGTATCCAAAAGCTAATCTATCCACTAGGTCAATATTTAAGGGAATACATTTTTTTGCCTAATTACTTATTCGTGGATCAAAAGCAATTATCCTACAGACACTTTTGTTTAACCATGTCACAGTGAATATAAATCCAGAATATAATATTGGACATATATCTATTCCCTGTAGGTCTGCTTGATCATTTTAAATTTATTTATTGTCTATCATGTGTGTACCTCCACAGAGGCCATGAAATGATTGTATTCTCTATATTAAGCGTAACCGTTGCTGCCGTTTTATGAAAAGATGAAACCTAATTTATATATAAATTATTTCCTATGGTTCATATGACAATTCATATGGTTCATATAACAATATTGGAAGAAAATTAAAATACTTCAATATCCAGAGATTAATGAAATTGTCGAAAGGTTTTGATCCGTATGTGTAGTGAGTAGCCCTGACGAGTACTTGAATACGAAACTGATCCGATCTTGAGCTACGTGGATAAATTTGCATCGGACCAGTCTAAAGAGACATCCAGTTTTATTCTACCTCTTCGACATAACTATTCCAAAAATTTTCACGAAATGGATACAGCTGTTTTACCCCAGGAGTATATCAATTGAATTGATGTCATTTATGCACCAGTTGCTAAGCAACAACAGTATCCCAAATGTTCATTTGATGTAAACGTGTTCGGAAAATGGAAATATATACGGCTGTACATAGAATATGGAAATAAAACCCTCGAGAATGCAACTATAAAAAGCTCATCCGCAAATAGGTCTCCTCTTTCCGCAGGTTATATTTTCATATCCTGCCAACATATACCTGAAAAGAGAATGAAGCGATGTGTCAGTAGAGATAATGTACACTTACGAGTTCTTGAAACACTCAACGATTAGCATCTTGAATTCAGTGAATGACTTATAGTCATGCCGTGTTAAAGTCAAGAAGACATTAGTCTGAAACATATTTTGAAAGGAAATGTTATTGCAATGAGACATTTTGAATTAAAACATTCGAAAAAAACATGAACAGTGGGATATAAAATATGGTTCTCTGACGCGCACATGCACCGTTAGTTTAAGTAATCGTGACATGGAGGCTGGAAATGAAATAACTAGGTTTTTATATACAGTGTGGTCTATGAGTAGGTCTTATCAATTAATCATTTAGAAATTATGGCAGGTTCGTTAGTTATCATTTTGAAAGAGTCTCTGTGAATTGTAAATGACATACAGATTGGCATGTATGCCTTCCATATCAGACAAATCTGATGTACTGTCGAAAATACATACATTATAATCAATACAACCAAGCCAACAAGTACGTGCTCCATTGCAAGGACATGACGATGTTCTAGGTTTCATTTCAAACTAATATATGCGTGTGTTTTAAAGCTGTATAAAAGGACTCACCCACATCAGAGTTATCTTTATTGGTCCAGTAATAATTTCTTTCCAGTAAGTATCTTTTCCATCATGCACACCCAGTTACATTCCCACTGGTACTGAGTATGTTTTGATCTATGAAAAACATAATGTGTGACTTAAAAAGGAGCGAACTTGTTTTAAGTTTCCCTGTTTTATGGATTAATGATATTTTATGTATAAATTTTCCCGCACAGCATGCAGAAATTTTCTAAATATTTGTTACATCTCAATCATTTTTAAAAAGAAGATTCCCATGCATTGCAGTCTCAACACACACACACACACACACACATACACACACATAAACACACACACACATTTATCATCATCTTCTTCATCTTTTTTTTTCTTACTCGTGTTCTTGGTTTCACGCTTCAACAAAAGGAAGTAGCGTTATCGGATAGTTAGAGTCATTGCGTAATCTCCTGATAGGATTTCTTCAGCCTCAAATATTCCTTCCCACTTATATCATACTTTAAAACCTAAAATACTGCTGAAAAGCTTGGCATTCAAAGATGCTTTTGAGACAAGACTTAATTTATCTTCCCAGAGCAATTAAACAAAACAAGTGCACATAATATAGTCAGTTGACTTCAAGAATTACGTTGCCATGTTAATGAAATTGATATATATATTTGAGAGTTAAATATCTAACTAGTGTTGACCTGTCTTGCACACTCCTAGTTTGTAGATTCAGTTCTCACATAAAACCAAGTTTTCTCATAAAAATGCTTGCATTAAATATTACATCAAATTGAGTACCAAACGTCAATTAGGGATTTTACATTCCCTGCACTATCAACCAATGCAACATCACGCGGAAATCCCCAACAATGTTCATGCGTGGATTGTAAAGATATATCAAATTAACATTTTCTCTAAAACTATCCCTTGCAGATTTGAAGTTCTGAACACAGTGGACCAAACTTATATTAATAGAATAAGTTTTCACTTGCCACTAATTTTATATCTCAGGAAATGATTTAGGTTCAACTCCTTGGAAAGACAATGTCCGTCATTATAAAAAAGCTTAAACTTTCTACGGAAATCTGCATACAGAAGCACTTACCTAACATAAGACTGGAATAAATCTGAATAAGTTACATTAGCTAGCTGCAAAAACATCTTGACATTGAAGCAGATATAAAATATCTCGGTTACTTTTGCCAGCATCGTCACAAAGTCCCTTTACCTCTAACCTGGATATAAGTACCTCTAGATACTTTAGCAGTCATTACTTTCACAAAGCTTACATCAATTTTGCTTCTTTTTGCTTGACAGAGATTGTCACTTTAATTTGATTTGGAGTTCTACATGTCTCATTAAAACGTCTATCTAAATTGGCACGCCAAAATTGGAAACCAAACCATAATTATAACATATTCATCAAAGCTGATCCTTTAGGAACTTTTCCATAAAAAATAAAAATGATGCAATAGTACAGATCCGTGAGGATTATTGCATATTTTGCTGAGCAGCTCGGTTTCAGTGTTTCGTTCAAAAACACTGTTCTGTCTTTAGATATCTGCGGATTTTTTATAGACAATTGGTAGCTGCAAATATAAATACATAGTGTATATATCGTACGTACCTTTCTTGGTACCTTACTATCTGTAAGTCCCTTATAAATGGAAGTTTCAGATGGGTTAGCCAGTTGATGATCTCTGTAAGATCCTTGAAGAATAACAACGTTTGCACTTTCTCTTTTGATGTTTAACGTCAATGGTACAAATTTAAAAATTGACAATTTTCTTCTCGACAAAAACAAATTTAAAAAATAAAATAAAACAACTCATGACACAAATCAGGTCCACAACATGAAGTAACGAATTAGAGAAGAATTTCATATTCCTTTAATAATAATAATAATAATAATAATAATAATAATAATAATAATAATAATAATAATAATAATAATAATAATAATAATAAATGCGATCGTTTTACTTTATATCTTAAGCCAGATTTTATCGGAGGTCTTTGTGTCATAAAATAAAGTAAATTTTCAGTCTGTGTAAACCTATATATATATATATATATATATATATATATATATATATATATATATATATATATATATATATATATAAGTTCACCATTGAGAATTTTAATTTGATCGTATTGTCTATTTAAATAAAGTCTAGACGTTAGTCATTGAGAACTGTTTTTGTTATTGTTTTTTGTGTTTTTTTGTGTTTTTCCCTTCGATATTATGAAATGCTTATTATTTTAAATTGTTGGAAATGAATATAATTTTTCAGTCACACTTCTGGATACGGAATGCAAAGAAATATCAACTATTAATACAGATTTTGTAGCGTATTTAAAATTAATAAAGGGAGAAAAATGTCTTTCAAATTATATTGAATTATTTAGTTCCATGAAAGTTTTTTTTTATCTGAATTACAATGTAAGCAATGCACACTGGCATTAACACTAAATGATTTAACAGACAGTATGGATGCCGCTAGCTTACAAAATTAGTTGTGTGTGCCAGCCATATGAAAAATGCAAACTTTTAAGACATATTTTATGACAGCAAAGCCATAACGTGTTTCTTATTGTCATCAAAATATTTATCTTTATGATTATTTTGAAAGCACCCAGTAGTCAAGCAAATTTTATAAAATATGATTAAATCAAATTTAAAAAAATAATGAAACGTGTTCTCTATTAAAGCCGCACGCGTTTCGACACACCCAGTGTCCGTGGACAATGTGGCCTTTATGAGACCAGCCTTAAAGTAATGACTGTGCTACAAGATAAAGTAAAATAATATGGATTTGAAATATTATTGCTAATCAAAAAGCAGACTGCTTTCTCTTTGTGTCTAACGTTGTCATTGCATATTGGAAGTCGTTCAACCCGCTGCTTAATCACCTTAAGATGACAATTCACTCAATTCAAAGTTTAAACTTTAATCGAAAAGTGACAAATGATGTTACTTTATAAAGAAGTTTATCTTTTTTACTTGTGGAATTGAAAAAGTGATCATAACTTTCGCATCGCAAGAATGAAATCTGAAGGAAAATAGTTAAATAATAATTATGACTGAAGTTCACGAATTCTTTTTTGGAAACTGGACAATCGAATATTAAATCAATCGAAAACTAAACCCGTTAGGCTTTGCTGTTAAAAATGTCTCCATAGACCGTATTTCTCATGTTTAGTTGCAATATCGCTTCACTACATTTAACGGGGAAAAAAATGGATGGCGTTAGGTTCTAAATTAATATATTCCAATATGTAATTCATAGCTTTCATATATGGTCTATAATAGAGACACAGCTTAATTACATACTGTAAAGAATACGTATAAATCTCCGATAGAAAAATAATCTAAAAATCAATAGAAAACTGGAGCTTATAAAGCTTTATGCTTCATTCCAAGTCGAATTACTTTTTTTTTGAAACGTTAATAGTGATAGATAATGCCATGAATGCCTACTCTAAACAGCTTTCGTTGTATTATTAGGTTCTTACTCGTCATGCTTAACACATTCAATTAGGAGTACAATTCATCGTTCGTGTTTACGAACCGTTTACATCCCCACTGAAGTTCTATGTGTCAGACTTTCAGCCTGGGTTTCCTTTGATGTCATGCTTAATCGACAGAAGGACATGTTACTGATATCAAACTCGCTCTAGCTATTTCAGAAAAGCTTCATAACGCAGTCAACATTAGCATGTCATGCGCATCACGATCTGTGTATCTTTATGAGACTGGTGGAGATATCGTCATACGAAATCAAAGCCTAAGTATTAAGTATTTATCACATATCAATATGGACATTAGCTTGTTTTCCAATGTAGAACACCGGTCGTAGATATTTCTCATGTTACTGTAGCCTTCATTGCAATAACTTCTGCTGAAAGCATCTTGCACACGAACTGGCAAAGCCCCTTGATTTCCATCGTTACTTGAGCATTATTTAACAATAACTAAAATTAAAAAGTTACTTCACATTTACACCCTAAAATGTGCAGCGGTTGAAGTTAGTGTCCCGCAAACAAGACATTTTTTATTGATCACCCTCCTTTCACTAACAGCTTCTGCAGTCCAGTTGTAAGAAAATACCGTTGTTGTAATTTTTCTTGTTGGAAACATGGCATTGTCGTTCTTGTTAAAGCAATTATAGTTAATGATAGGTAACAGATGAATTAAGGTCATTATCGTTATTTTGCCTGTCTTAATTAATCTTATTGGTAAAGGTGGATTTCATTTTTGACCTTATTAAAATTCTATTGCAACCTATCTCCAATGCATTTCAGATGCTGTATATTGTCATTACCTTGTCCTTGAAAGATAATATGTTTCTAAACGTCATTTAATTTTATTCAATTCCACAATGTAAAAATATATTTTTGTAATAGATGTTTTGCTGTTTGAAAGTGGCCACATAATTCCAATACGCCACGTCTCCTCAATCATCACTTTTTGTTAAGAAATATTTGAAAAAATAATCATTCATTATGTCTCTGTTTTCCATAAAAAATTCCATTATCGGGCTTAAAGTTTTCCTAAGCTGCACCAATTTAAATGAAGGTTTCTATTATTTCACCCAAGTGTTCCCTACACTAAAAACTAGCATTCCTTCACCCAGGTGTTCCCTACACTAAAAACTAGCATTCTTTCACCCAGGTGTTCCCTACACTAAAAACTAGCATCCCTTCACCCAGGTGTTCCCTACACTAAAAACTAACATCCCTTCACCCATGCGTTCCCTTCACTTAAAAGTAACATTCCTTCACCCAGGTGTTCCCTACACTACACACTAGCATTCCTTCACCCAGGTGTTCCCTACACTAAAACCTAGCATTCCTTCACCTAGATGTTCCCTACACTAAAATCTAACATTCCTTCACCCATGTGTTCCCTACACTACAAACTAGCATTCCTTCACCCAGGTGGTCCCTATTCTAAAAACTAACATTCCTTCATCCAGGTGTTCCCTACACTAAAACCTAGCATTCCTTCACCTAGGTGTTCCCTACACTAAAATCTAGTAATCCTTCACCCAGGTGTTCATAACACTAAAAAAAACTAGCATTTCATTCATGCAGTTGTTCCCTACACTAAAAACTAGCATTCCTTCACCCAGGTGTTCCCTACACTACAAACTAGCATTCCTTCACCCAGATGTTTACTACGATAACAAAATTAATATTCCCCCTAATTCCAATACGCCACATCTCTTCAATCATCATTCTTTGTTAAGAAATATTTTAAAAATTAATCATTCATTATGTCTCTGTTTTCCATAAAAAACTTCCATTATCTGGCTTAGAGATTTCCTAAGCTGCACCAATTTTTATGAAGGTTTCTATTATTTCACCCAGGTGTTCTCTACACTAAAAACTAGCATTCCTTCACCCAGGTGTTCTCTACACTAAAAACTAGCATCTCTTCACCCAGGTGTTCCCTACACTAAAAACTAGCATCCCTTCAAAAATGAATTGTCAGGTATTCCCTTCACTTAAAAATAACATTCCTTCACCAAAGTGTTCCTTACACTAAAACCTAGCATTCCTTCACCCAGGTATTCCCTACACTAAAATCTAACATTCCTTCACCCAGGTGTTCCCTACACTACAAACTAGCATTCCTTCACCCAGGTGGTCCCTACACTAAAAACTAACATTCCTTCACCCAGGTGTTCCCTACACTGAAACCTAGCATTCCTTCACCCAGGTGTTCCCTACACTAAAATCTAACATTCTCTCACCCAGGTGTTCCCTACACTAAAACCTAGCATTCCTTCACCTAGGTGTTCCCTACACTAAAATCTAACACTCTTCACCCAGGGGGTCCCTACACTAAAAACTAACATTCCTTCACCCAGATGTTCCCTACACTAAAACCTAGTATTCATTCACCTAGGTGTTCCCTACACTAAAATCTAACATTCCTGTACCCAGGTGGTCCCTACAATACAAACTAGCATTCCTTCACCCAGGTGTTCCCTACACTAAAACCTAGCATTCCTTCACCTAGGTGTTCCCTACACTAAAATCTAACATTCCTTCACCCAGGTATTCCCTACACTACAAACTAGCATTCCTTCACCCAGGTGGTCTCTACACTAAAAACTAACATTCCTTCACCCAGGTGGTCCCTACACTAAAAACTAACATTCCTTCATCAAGGTGTTCCCTACACTAAAACCAAGCATTCCTTCACCGAGGTGTTCCCTACACTAAAAACTAGCATTCCTTCATCCAGGTGTTCATAACACTACAAAATTAGCATTTCATTCATTCAGGTGTTCCCTACACTAAAAACTAGCATTCTTTCACCCAGATGTTCCCTACACTACAAACTAGCATTCCTTCACCCCGATGTTTACTACTCTAACAAAATTAATATTCATTCACCAGGATCTTCAGCTGGCCAACAAAACAATTATTCCTTCACCTAGTGTTTGCATGACTAAAATAACAACTGTTCTTTCATCCAAGAGTTTACTTCGCGAGTTAAGCTATTGTTTCAGCAACCATTATTCACTTGGTTAACACAATAATTATTTCTTCACTGAGTGTTCACACGACTAGCAAAACTGTTATTCTTTCACCCAATGTTTACTTGTCCTTCTCAAGTTTTTGTCTTCAGATCTGACATGATACATTTTTCGTCTGACGTCACGTGTGATAATGCATCACTATGTGGTCTTGCGTCAGATCAATAATTAGGCAAATGAAACAGTGACTTCATCATTAGATGATGGGAAAAATCTATCGTTGAATTTTCCAAATGAAAGACTAGCAGGCTCACTTTTCCATTCATGTTCGTATACGTGCTGGTAAATTTGTAGGTATGATTGCATCTTTTCATCGTTTACAAATATATTTTTCCTGTTTGATTTGGCGGCATTTAGCATGTCAAGATCTTGAAATTATTTTACACTGTTATGAAGTTATATATAAACTTGTAACGTGTTGAATAGAATGACAATTTAATTGAACTGCAATATACGTGTTGAAATAATTTCAGAAATAAAGATGTGGTTGACTCGTACGTTACTAGCGTGAAAAGCTATTTATTTTATAAAATAATGTTAGTATGATGCTCTCAC
Organism: Potamilus streckersoni; assembly: GCA_016746295.1. Classification (NCBI taxonomy): domain Eukaryota; kingdom Metazoa; phylum Mollusca; class Bivalvia; order Unionida; family Unionidae; genus Potamilus; species Potamilus streckersoni. The sequence continues at coordinate 2,477,794 of JAEAOA010000822.1, read as the reverse complement.
AATTATCCGTATGTTCGGACATGTAAACCTATTCACAATCGGTGGTATATTCGGACATGTAATATGAATTGCTACCGCCCGTATGACTGGATATATACAATAACTTGCAATCGGTCATATGTTCCAACATGTAGAATAAGTTATGATCGTCAGTATGTTCAAATATAGAACATGACATGAAATATATGTTCAGTTTTTTTAATACGATTTGCATTTGCCCGTATGTTCAGATCTGTAAAAGAACTTAACGTTAACCGTTTGTTTGGACATGTAAAATCACTTGGGATTGTCTATATGTTTGAACATGTAAAATAACTTGCAATTAGGCGTTTTTTTTGGATATGTAATATGAATCGCTTCTGCTCGTATGTTTGGACGTCTAAATGTCTTGCGATTGCCTGTATGTTCGGATTTGCAAAATGACTTGTAATCGGCAGTATGCTTAGTCCTATAAAATAAACAGGCTATATGTATGAGCATGTACAATGGATATTTCTGATCAGTTTATTTTATTTTTTGATGACGTTTACAGATGATCAGGAACTTCCATAGACCCAGTTACTCAAAATAAAGCTTCCGTATCATGGTCTACCAGTATCAGATTTACTATTATATTGCTATAGGAACCTATATTTTCATCTTATGATCGGATGTATGTGATCTAATAGAAATGTTGTGTGAAAATCCATGCTCATTAAATACCTCTCACCGTCATCTTTAAGGTACCAGACCGCATTTGCTAAAAGTGTTATTCCTAAATGAAGAATGCTGTTATCAATTTTCGTGCCTTTGCGAAGAAGTATTTGGATTTCATTGATAATACATTTGCTCAGATCGTGATCTTCTTTTTTTCACACTGCTTACCAAACTTCATTCATAAATATATACTCCCTTCCCTTTTTGGTGAAATAATATCAACCATATCATTTAATTACAAAGTATAGTTTTAAGAAGTGGGTGGGACCTATTTTACAGGAGTTTAAAGACCATAATCAATCACTCATGCATGCTAAACAAAACTCTCGAATAAAGCATCCCATGTCAGTGACTGACGATAATTTGTGTTGGAGTTTATTAAAAAAAGATTCAAATGATGTTTAAACCTTAAAATACAAGCAGTGACATGAGTACAATATACTCAGGAAATCTTCGTGACATGGCGATCAAGTTTTGCACCAGAACGGGTAAGAATGAAACAAAGCCAGTTTTATTCACTTCTTTTGTTTAGTTCCGTCCATGACAGGAAATAGCATTTCATTACAGAGTTTTAAAAGTATTTTCCGAAAGGAAATTCTTATAATTAGAACTCAAGAAGTTCACTGAAGACAATATTATGTTGTATCCATTACTGACAATCAATTTCAAGCATATGGACGTCTTATTCTGACTTTATTTATTCCGATAAATGCTATATTTTTGTATCAAACGTCTGCAAAAAAGTAGACAAATGAAACTACATCTGAGAACCCATTAAACAGTTGAAAGTTATTGTCATATTTATAGTTCGTATCTCCTTTCACTAGAGCAACATGGTTTCATTTATAACGTCTGTGAAGCTATCAACCAACTGTGATTAGTTTATTGTGGGATATTTATGAACCTATAAGGTCAGTAATATTGGTAGCTGCAAATATCAGCTTGCCATATGAATTTTCATGCTAGTAAGGGTTACTAATGATGAAATGTGTACTCTTTGGACGGACAGCCAAATCGCCATTGCTTAATAATATTTATAAATCACTGGTTCCAGATCGAATAAAAACTAGTGACTTTATTTCCTCAACAATTAATTCAGCTTTGGGACAAAATGTGCTCTAATATTAGAACAATATTTTAAAAAATAATTATTCACAGAAATGCACATATTTATGCATTATTTATGTTCACTCTCGTGGTCATATAATTATCATATACCTGGTAAGAGAAATCTTTGTATGGTTTGTTAGGTCTCTCAAATCTCTCCCTCTTTTTTTCTCTTATGTTATGTTAGTAAGATTTCTTTGGTGTCCGAAATCACGTGATACATTATCCATTGTCCATTTTCAATATGTTTATACGTCTCGTATTTCTCATACGAATTATATTTACAATAAAGATAAAGAAAACCTGTTGTCCAGCGTTTGTTTAAGGACTACACAGAGCCTAACGTTCATGTTATTGCAAAGAGAGTTGCTAACATTAAGGTCAATTTTATTCTATGCCAATGACTCTGTTCCACGAATTGAATAGGATACTGGATCTACAAGAGCAAACCATAGCAATAGCTGGACAAAGATTTATTCTGACAGAAGACCAAAAAGCTCAAGTATTACAAGTATTATAATCAAACGTTTGCTTTTATCGTGCTCCAATGGCGCTTTTGTTACGCTTCAACGTTTACTTTTATTACTCTTCAACGTTCACACGTATTACGCCAAAACGGTCGTTCTTATTAAGCCCCCCTTACTATTTTCCAACGTTCACTCTTATTACGCCCCACATTCACTCTTATTATGATCAAACATTCTCTCATTAACATATAAAGACAATGTGTACGTAAAAGACTGGTAAAGTCATTGTTTACTATGAAATCTCAGGACAACGTCAGTCAAAAAATGAATTGTCTCTTTTAGATTCGTCTTTAAATTGTTTCAACGCAAAAACGCAATGTTCTGAAAAACTCATAAGTTTTTTTATGTGAATTAATTTTTAAGATTCAATCTTAAACAATTATAAATGTTTCGAATGGTTACGTGCTTAAGAGTGTCAGTCAACAAAATTATCGTCTGAAAATTTAATTATTTTAAACATTGTATCAAGGCAAACTGTTGTATGCATGCAAAGAGAAAAGAAAAGAAAAGAAAAGCTCGAATTCTAGATTCTAAATGGTATATGCAAGTTCAGTCCAGAATCAAGTACACTGATTAAATAGTCGTTGGCTCAATGCACCAAAGTAAGATATTCTTTATGCGGTGAAATGTCAGTCTAATCTAATATAAATATAATTGGTGTGTTCGACAGCGAATGTATTACTTTATCTCTAAATAACATACACACATAGATAGATAGATAGATAGATAGATAGATAGATAGATAGATAGATAGATAGATAGATAGATAGATAGATAGATAGATAGATAGATAGATAGATAGATAGATAGACAGACAGACAGACAGAGAGGTAGGTAGGTAGGTAGTTGGATAGATAGATAGATAGATAGATAGATAGATAGATAGATAGATAGATAGATAGATAGATAGATAGACAGACAGACAGACAGACAGACAGACAGACAGGTAGGTAGGTAGGTAGTTAGATAGATAGATAGATAGATAGATAGATAGATAGATAGACAGACAGACAGACAGACAGACAGGCAGGCAGGCAGGCAGGTAGATAGATAGATAGATAGATAGATAGATAGATAGATAGATAGATAGATAGATAGATAGATAGATAGATAGACAGGTAGGTAGGTAGGTAGGTAGATAGATAGATAGATAGATAGATAGATAGATAGATAGATAGATAGATAGATAGATAGATAGATAGATAGATAGATAGATAGATAGATAGACAGACAGACAGGTAGATAGCACATTATGTATTAAAGCGCTGCACACAGATATGTTCATGAGGGAAACATAATATTCTATGTTCTTAATTATTACACATAATAGTGAAAGAGTTTGTTTCTGAGTGGCCAGTCTAGAATGATTAATTCAAATGAAACTGCTGCAGATTAGAGTTCAAAGAAGAAAATGCATAAAGTTTCTATCCAAGTAAGACTTGGATAGAAACATTATGCATTTGCTTCTTTGAACTCTAATCTGCGGCAGTTTGATAAGAATAATTCCAAGTTCAGCTACAAAAGCAATACCTGGTATATATGCATTTGCGTGACAGAAAGGTCAAGAAGCCGGAATTATACACTGTATCAGGCTTTGGTGGAGGCACTCCCAAATAATTTTGATAACACTAGTTTTTGTATCCGCTACTTTCCTTATCTGTGGAGACTTGGATGAAATATTGCTGAACATCTGCGCACAAATACTAAAAATGCAACACGTGGAATTTATTTTACACTGACAATTTAAATGACTGGAAAAAACTGCCAGCCACACAGCATTCAAGCTACTAAGAATAAAACCGCATTGTATTATTTACAGCCGCCCGGTCGTATCTGTGTGGGAAGAGAGTGTTTTCAAACAAGAAGTAGTCACGATTCTTGTTGTTATTGCAAATACGACTTTATATTATAACTTTATTACCGTTCTTATCGAACTGATGTTAACATCTTTCATAATAGTGCAATACATACTTGGAGAAAACATACCTAGAAGTATTAAGAACTTAAATCCTCTAAGTTTCTCCAAGTATGAACAAGAGGTGCACAATCACTAATATATATTTTTAATCAAAATTAAGGCTTATTGGGAATTCCTATATAGAAATGAATGTCCGTTCAGTTTTACACAATTTAGAACATATAAAAGTATGATTCCCTCAGGAACACAAACATGTGCGCAATGATTTCATATTCAATGTGAATTATATATATATATATATATATATATATATATATATATATATATATATATATATATATATATATATATATATATATATATATATATATATATATAAAAATAATGTTTTCATATACTTGGTGTATGTACCAGTTGTGTGTTCATTTTACGTCTTTACTCTCTCTCTCTCTCTCTCTCTCTCTCTCTCTCTCTCTCTCTCTCTCTCTCTTAAGATTGCACATAAGACTTTCTATCATGTTTTTTCGTATTTTGTTAGAGAATTTTTTTAGTAGCTGTAATGTGCATTCAATTTGACAGTGTGATGATAACACACCCTTAATTAAATTTCTCAATTTGAGCCAACCAAGCTTCCTTTGTCATAACACTGATTAGCCCCTTCGCGCGCCTGTGAAAATTTTGTGTTTGCTCATTAACATAAAGACGTTTGTACAGAATGTCAGGATTTTTCGACAGAATATAAGATTTTCCGTTTTATTACATGATTCACGGATAGCAGAGTCACATATAAAGAAATTTCTACATAATGTGACTAAAGTACTTCATATAAAAATTTTTGTACATCATATAAGGGCAAAAGCTCTGTGTATAAAGACCTTTGTACATACCATAAGTACAATATCATGTCATATAAAGAGGTTTGTATATCCTATACGAAAACTTTATCATCTTAAGACAGGTCTGGAGTTTTATAAATATGAGCTAATTTTGTTACTATTATGCTATTATGTGTTGGCATTAATCAGCCATCACGACCATTACTTTGACAATAATTTAAGCCATATCTAGTTTATATGTATGTTTGTGTTTATATATATATATATATATATATATATATATATATATATATATATATATATATATATATATATATATATCTCGCCACATCAGGTCTTTCGTGCATCTTGGAAGGTCATAAGAATACAAGAGCATCTATCTAATTCCAAATGTACTTTTGGGACGAAAATAATTTAGGTTGTAAGGAAACATAACTAATTTGGCTTCATGTCAAAGTCTTAAAGTTTTGTAATACGTTCGTAATTATAAGTTTTTGATCTGCGTTTTCTCATTTCATTTATAATCACATTTTATAATTAATTTGGAATATTGTACAAGGCAGTTACGATGAAAACCTTTCATGCGTTCTTAATTCCGCCTAAGTCGTACAAAATCATGTAAAGTGTAATTGTTAGTTTGCTGCATAAAAGAGAAAAACAGATAGCTTTTGTTTTTACTTTGGCGGATTTCAGATTGGTATTCTATCAAAGATGCATTTTATTTAAAAATGCCTATGAGCTTTCATGAGTTTTGAGTAAGTATATATTCTCCGACGTTTGGTACCACTTTAAACTTCTGCAACGGTGTTTTGAGATGCAATTTATACGGTATAGAGTGATATAGACATTGCTGTTAAGAATGTTTCTTTGAGGCATACAACGCAATATGTCCTTTCGAGGAATTCTAGCGAACTCACATAACCATTTGCTTTTTGTGTTCTCGTGGTGATATTAATGAAGAGATAAATCCTCTACTAACGTTAATGCTAACGCTGATAATTGCATAAAACCTGTCTTCTTTGGATTCCATGGACTTCCAATAATTCATTAAATCTCTAATCTGTTCCTGTGCGCCATTCACTGAAAATAATTTCATTTTGATCAATGATGATACATTTGCTGAAAAGGTACTTTATATAGACGTTACAAATCACAATTGTTAACTTATTTTGTTTTGCTGTATGCGAACCCCATTATACTAAGCAACGCAAATGTTTCATGTTTTCTAAATATATCATAGCTGCTTTTAAACGAATTCTTGAAGTAGGTATACATGGAGCAGCTCTAGAAAAGAACAGACAGAGAATGTTATCATTAGTTTCCCTGAAAGTTGGAAATGATGAATAGCTTCTAAATAATTCAACTGATATAATAGCACTGAAGAAGAATTCTTTAGATTAGCACAACAGTTAAGAGTTGGATAATGCATCCACTGCGAAGTAAACTATAATGTAAACTTTGTTTCTACGATTCAGACTTGATTGAGAATTCAATCAGTTTTGACGTTCAAAACATTGTACCGAATGAGAGAATTACAACAAGACAGCTGCTTTCCATTTCTTCGGTAGGAGTGTCGCTTTGTTGTTTACAGGTAAAGCAGAGGTTAAAAACTAATTTATAAATATAAACCTGCGTATAAAAATGATCCAGAGAACATTCAATATGATGTTAAAAGCAAAGACCATGCCATAGATTGGTGAAGCAATGGTGAAATATTCATTGTCACCAGATCTGACGTTATCTTCATTTTTTAATAATACAGTTGAAACCAGGACACTTATAGCATGTTGACATGTGAAGCATACGCAGTAGTTAGATGTGAATTCCTCTCTCCTACGTTTAGGAGGATTCATCTGAACGATATGATCCTACACTAACACTATTGCTATTCCTGTTTCTTTACAGTTATAAATACAATGTGATTCTATTTTTATAGTTCGTATGATCCGCATTTAGCCGTTTTCTTTGGCCTTTTACACTTCATCCATATGATAAAATCGACGTTACTTCTTCCTCACGAGGTTCATCGTTAAGTAGCTGATTGTATCGTCCTTACAACCACACAAATAGGTGCAACGGCTGATATAAGGTCTCACATTACCACAAAAATCGAGAAATGCTTAATCTAAACCACTGCACGATAAAGACGTATAGAATAGCGCATTGCATATTATTACTTGAGAGATCTTTTCGAAACCTCGAATTATTATCGTAAAATGGTATAATCTACCTTTACGAATAAAAGACGCATAATTTGCTCAAAGCTCTTAAAATCACATATCGAGTTTACAATTTCAGTTTGACTTTGCAGACAAAATATCAGCATATAAGTGGCCAATAAGTTACAGTGTTTTTCAGGTCTTTCCACAAAATTTGTGAGTTTTATCAATCAATCTTTCTCAACTTCATTATTTCTAAAATAAAGGCTTGGTGATGCTCAAACCTTTAATATTTCCGCATACACATAACAAGAAAACTCATAATGACGATAACTGAGTACTTATTGAATCAAATGAAATAATTTACGGTTTTGCAGTAATGGACACCTTAGATGTTAATCTAATGTACATGTCAAAAAGAAAAAAAAACAAATATTGTATTTCTCTCTTGAATTTTGCCTCAGCAAAATATGTCCTATGTTGACCACTATTCCATATCTTGTACGCACTGACAGGAACAACGTTGCATGAACCTGCCGTTACCAATAAGGGGACACTAAAGGTTTGAGGCTAGATCCGTACAGCATCTCTGAGCGCAGGTAGGGGGTGTTGCATAGGCCAGGGGGAGGTCAGCTAGACCTGCCCATAATTGCTTTCTTCCATTACTCAAACCAAACAATAATTGTTTATTCAAGACAAACACTTGAATGACATAATAGAAAATTATTATATTTTGAGAATGACATGATGAGTATTATCGCAGAAAGTATTATCTGATTTATTTGAATGAGTAGATATATGAAACATAAACTATGAAGTTTTTATTATATATATTACGTTATCTTCAATTTAAAATAATACAGTTGAAACCAAGACACTTATAACAGGTTGACATTAATTCCTCTCTCCTACGTTTAGGAGGATTCATCTAAAAGATACGATCCTACACTAACACAAATGCTATTCCTGTATCTTTACAGTTATAAATACAATGTAATCCTATTTTTATAATAAAAAATATCAAGGATGAAAAAATAAACAAAAATGATCGCAACAATAGAAAAGTTTAAGCGTAGGTAAAAATGTTTGCATGACTGATACTAGCTAAGACAGATAATGACCTATAGCATGATAAATACCGACACTAGCTATGGTAGATAATGCTGCATATCGGCATAATTACAGATACTAGCTAAGACAGATAATGACCTATAGCATGATAAATACCGACACTAGCTATGGTAGGTAATGCTGCATAGCGGGATAATTACAGATGCTAGCTAAGACAGATAATGACCTATAACATGAAAAATACCGACACTAGCTATGGTAGGTAATGCTGCATAGCGGCATAAATACAGATACTAGCTAAGACAGAAAGTGACCTATATCATGATGAGTACCGACACTAGCTATGGTAGGTAATGCTGCATAGCGGTATAATTACAGATACTAGTTAAGACAGATAATGACCTATAGCATGATAAATACCGACACTAGCTATGGTAGGTAATGCTGTATAGCGCGATAATTACAGATGCTAGCTAAGACAGATAATGACCTATAGCATGATAAATACCGACACTAGCTATGGTAGGTAATGCTGCATAGCGGCATAATTACAGATACTAGCTAAGACAGAAAGTGACCTATATCATGATGAGTTCCGACACTAGCTATGGTAGGTAATGCTGCATAGCGGTATAATTACAGATACTAGTTAAGACAGATAATGACCTATAACATGATAAATACCGACACTAGCTATGGTAGGTAATGCTGCATATCGGCATAATTACAGATACTAGCTAAGACAGATAATGACCTATAGCATGATAAATACCGACACTAGCTATGGTAGGTAATGCTGCATAGCGGGATAATTACAGATGCTAGCTAAGACAGATAATGACCTATAACATGAAAAATACCGACACTAGCTATGGTAGGTAATGCTGCATAGCGGCATAAATACAGATACTAGCTAAGACAGAAAGTGACCTATATCATGATGAGTACCGACACTAGCTATGGTAGGTAATGCTGCATAGCGGTATAATTACAGATACTAGTTAAGACAGATAATGACCTATAACATGATAAATACCGACACTAGCTATGGTAGGTAATGCTGCATAGCGGGATAATTACAGATACTAGCTAAGACAGATAATGACCTATAGCATGATAAATACCGACACTAGCTATGGTAGGTAATGCTGCATAGCGGGATAATTACAGATGCTAGCTAAGACAGATAATGACCTATAACATGATAAATACCGACACTAGCTATGGTAGGTAATGCTGCATAGCGGCATAATTACAGATACTAGCTAAGACAGATAATGACCTATAACATGATAAATACCGACACTAGCTATGGTAGGTAATGCTGCATAGCGGCATAAATACAGATACTAGCTAAGACAGAAAGTGACCTATATCATGATGAGTACCGACACTAGCTATGGTAGGTAATGCTGCATAGCGGTATAATTACAGATACTAGTTAAGACAGATATTGACCTATAGCATGATAAAAACCGACACTAGCTATGGTAGGTAATGCTGCATAGCGGGATAATTACAGATACTAGTTAAGACAGATAATGACCTATAGCATGATAAATACCGACACTAGCTATGGTAGGTAATGCTGTATAGCGCGATAATTACAGATGCTAGCTAAGACAGATAATGACCTATAGCATGATAAATACCGACACTAGCTATGGTAGGTAATGCTGCATAGCGGCATAATTACAGATACTAGCTAAGACAGATAATGACCTATAACATGATAAATACCGACACTAGCTATGGTAGGTAATGCTGCATAGCGGCATAAATACAGATACTAGCTAAGACAGAAAGTGACCTATATCATGATGAGTTCCGACACTAGCTATGGTAGGTAATGCTGCATAGCGGTATAATTACAGATACTAGTTAAGACAGATAATGACCTATAACATGATAAATACCGACACTAGCTATGGTAGGTAATGCTGCATAGCGGGATAATTACAGATACTAGCTAAGACAGATAATGACCTATAGCATGATAAATACCGACACTAGCTATGGTAGGTAATGCTGCATAGCGGGATAATTACAGATGCTAGCTAAGACAGATAATGACCTATAACATGATAAATACCGACACTAGCTATGGTAGGTAATGCTGCATAGCGGCATAATTACAGATACTAGCTAAGACAGATAATGACCTATAACATGATAAATACCGACACTAGCTATGGTAGGTAATGCTGCATAGCGGCATAAATACAGATACTAGCTAAGACAGAAAGTGACCTATATCATGATGAGTACCGACACTAGCTATGGTAGGTAATGCTGCATAGCGGTATAATTACAGATACTAGTTAAGACAGATATTGACCTATAGCTTGATAAATACCGACACTAGCTATGGTAGGTAATGCTGCATAGCGGCATAAATACAGATACTAGCTAAGACAGAAAGTGACCTATATCATGATGAGTACCGACACTAGCTATGGTAGGTAATGCTGCATAGCGGTATAATTACAGATACTAGTTAAGACAGATATTGACCTATAGCATGATAAAAACCGACACTAGCTATGGTAGGTAATGCTGCATAGCGGGATAATTACATATACTAACTAAGACAGATAATGACGTGTAGAAGGATAATTACTGACACTAGCTATGGCAGATAATGTCTCATAGCTGGATACTTAATGATACTATTTAATGTAGATTTTCAAGTATAGTAGAATAATCACAGACTAAAGCAGATAATGACGTAGTGCAGGATATTCAATTGTTACATCTCTGATAATCAATATCAAACAAATGGTCAGGAGAATTAATATTTAAACAAGAACAAGAAACTATCTCTATGCACTAGTGTTCCCAACAGTTTTCACTCATAGTAGTGTGCTTTCATGGTTATTTTTTGGAATGTTAATAGGAAAAATTCTTCTTGGGTTCAATCTTTCCTCTTGTGTCGTGCTATGCTCAAATTCAGACTCAATATATTATGAGTGGTTTTCCCTCAAGTTCTATTGTTATTATCAGGTCTGCTTTAAGAATGTATGGCGTGTATTTCTGTATTAGTCTCCTCTGATTCAAATCATATTCTTAATAACGAATTTAAAAAAATTGAATATGCATACCTTAACACCAAACACATGTTGCTGTATTGATCTCTTTTCAATTCCAATCATATTCATAATAATGACTTTCAGGAAAGGGAATATGCATACCTTAACACCAAACACATGTTGCTGTATTGATCTCTTTTCAATTCCAATCATATTCATAAGAATGACTTTCGGGCAAGTGAATATGCCTACTTAACACCAAACACATGTAGCTGTATTGGCCCGCTTTTACAATTCAAATCATATTCATAATAATGACTTTTGGGCAAGTGAATATGCATACCTTAACACCAAACACATGTTGCTGTATTGGTCCTCTTTTCAATTCGAATCATATTCATAATAATGACTTTCGGGCAAGTGAATATGCATACCTTAACATTGAACAGATGATGTTGCAGCCACTTTACCAGCTCTTCCAATGATAATAATGGGTGTTTGACGAGAGTGAAGGAAAAAAGAACACATGTTGTTGTTGGTTTCTTTTTGTTGTTGGTGTGGTGGTGGTTGTTGTTGTTTATGTATCTAATAGTTCATTAGAAATGTAAACTTAACCTGATCGAACTTTTTAGATGGCAAATTTTAAGTTATTCTTATAGCTTAAGTAAATTCTACAATTACATTGTACATCTTGGAAGAACAGATTCATTAAGGGCGACTTAAGTGATGGTCTTTTGTCATATTCGTTCACGGTATAGTTAATTAAATAGATAAAAACATCCAACTGAAATGCATCGAAAATCGTTAAAGTTCACTTTGCGTTTTATTACGAGATGGATATTCATAACAAGCACGTTATATGCTGAATATTAAACTCAGCATCCCAAACGTGCTCCCTTCTTCACTCCACTGCTCTAGTGCCTTGTCCGAAACCGTGTCACCCTTTAATTATGGGACGGATATTGAAAGAGATCACATTATGTACTAAATATCAACCGTAGCATTACAACTGTGATTTCTTCTTCACTCCGCTGCTGCAATGTATTGTTCGGAACTGTGTCACCGTTTTATTTCGGACATTATATGTTAAAATTTGTTACATGTATAACGAAAATTTAAAATGATATAACAGAAAGTAAATATTTCTCCTCAATTAGCCTCATACACGACGTTATGAAATTTTTGAAATAGGAAAACGTCCATACGCTTAAATATGTTTTCTTTTTTCTCCTGGATAAAAGTTTTTTTTCTCATAAAATATGACGTTAGTATTAATGTGGAATGCTGCTAGGTACGTCATAGCACATGTTGGCATGTTTACACCGATAGTAGGAACAATGGTAATCGCATTCTTGGATGTTATTTCTTAATACTCACGCTCATTATATGTTTGACAGACACTCTCCTGCAATAAGGAGAGGTTTCTAATCTTGTGTATTTCTGCTATAAATAGCACTACGTAGTACAGGTTGGTCTATTTTTAATAGTTCGGCCGATGTGCAAGTACCTCGTTTATCCTTGCTTACACATGTCACATCCATACTATAAACAAGTACCCTAAAATAAGTTATTTGACTGATGTTATGTCATGTATTATGCAGTAATAATTGTTTATAGGATTAGACTAATATTTACATCATATTTCTATGTATATATTATGAATTCTAATTGACCGTATTTTTTATTACGCGAACACCTTTACTCATTGTGTTTATCTTGGTTCTAGTACGATTCCCATTGAGCAGTTTAATGATTGCAGCCTTCCTAATCGTATTTTACTCACTTCTTTAATCGGGTCCCCGAGTGGCCGAGTGGTCTAAAATCGTATTTTACTCACTTCTTTAATCGGGTCTCCGAGTGGCCGAGTGGTCTAAAGCGCTGTCCGTTACGGATCACTGCCATCTCACCTCTGTCTGCGTGTGTTCGAGTCTAGAATTCGGTGAATGTGGATATGTGAGAAAGCTTGTTAGTAGCTTCTCGTGGGTCGGTGGTTCTTTCCGGTGATTTCCCGGTTTCTTCCTCCACCATTAATACTGGCCGCCATGAATAGCCTATCATGTGCTGAAAAATGGCGTTAAGCCCAACAACAACAACAACAACAACTTCTTTAATCAGTCAATTCATCAGTGCATTTTTAAACTTACTGTGGGCTCTTCATTCGTGATTTTAGCTCTTATGAATATAAAATGATTGTGTTTATTGTTGGCTCATAGCATTTTACTTTGCATTGCCGGTTGCGTCTCTATCATAGCCCTATCGCATCACCAGTTGAAAAGATGTTGATAATTACTTTTCATTTTTTACTACTTTATTTTAGGTAGGGTACGTGCATTTTTTGCCTGATCCGAGTATTTTCATAGAATGTCGTTATGACGGTCAAATTTAGCATAGGTTTTTACCGTTTCATTTCTGTTAGACAATGTTTTGCTGTTCTAGCTAAAATTGTGATGTTTTTATTCTCGCATTTGTATAATCTATGTATTTTTATACGTAGTAACTGATGGGAGCTGAGTTAAAACTTTATAACCCCATATAACTATTCTTATCGTGTACATATTTCAGAGTATATATCTGAATTTTATGTATGTAAGCACGCGTACTTTTTATGTTGTTATTTCACGCGCACCATATTTGTGACTAATTAATTATACAGTTCGGTGCACTCTTTTCTAATGACTGGATATGGTACCTCTAATGATGAGTCAAACATGTTAAAGACGATATTTGACCCTGTTCAGTGTTGGTCTGGTTTGAACGTAGAAGGCCATTAATCGAAGGTTAAAAGTACTCACAGATTCCGTGCTGCTCCATTTTCTGATTCGTGTGAAGACAGGAAGTGTCCCTATAGGCTGTATCAGTTTGTCTTGATACAAATGGACCAATCACTGCAACCTATTACATCTTTATTAATATGGCATCGTATATAACGTATTATTTGAATAGAAAATGTTTGTTTTGGATGATTTTTCAACCATACATTTGAAAAGACGACTTTACTGACTGAGCAACAATCAAACCATTATATGTAAGATAGATCTTTTCTTGACAACTAAAGATTTTAATATTTCAAATCATATTATAAGTCGATGTTTATGTTAAGATTAAAAAGTACATCAGAGAACAGCCATGCCTGTCGCAGATTAGCTTTCTTTGTTTCATTCTTTGTAAATAAATTTGTTTATTTGACATCTGGTATATTTTTCCTTCAATAACACACCTGCTTGGTCCGTCCATGTAACATCGGTGTTTTTGAGAATCTTAAAATTGTGACCACTTTCAAACGTTGGTACATATATTATTTATACCCGGTCAGAAAACTATAATTGTTTTGACATCTTGGTGGGCTCACAAAAAACTGTACATTCTACATTTCTGAGTGTGCAGAAAGAGATCATAACTCTCAGAATTACACCACCCTTTTCTGGTAAATGTCGACAACTTTCAAACCAGGAACATATCAAACTACCTTGAATCAGTGCCTTCTATGTTAATAACATCAGTAAAGGTTTCCTTTGCAATGGAGTAATTTTGGTCTTATGACCGATTAGTTTGCAATAGACCATTTCACGGTTATGATCTTCCCTTGCAAACACCAGAGGGCATCTCGGTGCAACTCATTTCCGGATAGTTCAATCAATAAAGATGGCAGCTGTAGATCAAGAAAATGTGACAAACATTTCACATTCGGCAAGCAAGATCGATATATCACTGCATTAAAAAGAAATTTTATCGATATTTGATCAATTGGTTTTTCATCCTTTATGTTTTAAGTAACTTGCGCTGTTCCCAGCTTTCAAATAAATGTTCTCTGCCCATTTGAAAACTTCATTATCTTTCAGTTACTACCTCATACTCTAGTTTGCGTTTTTTGATTGTGCGAAATTGTATCGCTGCGCACAATTTTTTTACTGCAGTTTATCTCGCTTGAAGAATAATGAAAATATGTTTATTACAGCATTAATCATTGCAGTTAATGGAGGATGAACGATAACGAGAAAAATCTAACTTCTTAAATGAGTCCAGAAAAAAAGTTTTCTTGTTATGTATTAAATTCTGTACAAATTTTAATTCGACTGTCATGTTTATAAATTACATATCGTAGGTGTGTATTGATTATATTTCGCGGAAAATACCACGATTTCGTAAATTAAATTTCCAACTGTAATATAATTAAAAAATAATTATAAACAAATGGTCACCAATTAGATTAAATCTCATGAATGATCAATGTGAATGTTGGAGTAATTTTCTCTACAAACAAAATCGCATCTCCATGACATTTGTGCCTCTCACCTATACATCTCTCTGTCTAATCGGACCTTTTAAACTTACATATTTGATGCATGGAAAGTCAAATATAATTAAACTAAATTTAAGAAAGCTGTTTCAAATGAATGTAATGATGGCAATCAAAAATGTTGTCTAAAGACTCGGCTAATTTGAGAGTTATTACAACGTGTCAGCATAGACAAAGAAAAATCATGCAAGTTATTACATGCACCGTCCGATGCTTGATGTTTCAAGTTTTGAGAAAATCTGCGATACATGTAAATAATTAAATATTAGGTTGAATGTATACATGACTATATTTGACTGGACAAGGAAAGAAACAAATACGTGTATGAGGAAATACTTTTTGGATTGTTTAAAGATGTGAGAACCCTTTCTCCCCCATTACTACCACCACCAAAAAGAAAATGAAACAAAACAAAAGTCATTGGGCATGTTGATTAATCATAATATTGTACAATATTTATACCCAAATATGAATAAAAATTCTATCTGAACTAATTACATTCCTTTATCCTTATAATAGCTAATGTATTTATTGGTTTGTTGAGTTCCTAAGAAAAGATAAATATAATGTGTTCCATTTTTAAAAAAAAAAAAATTTTGGTCCAAAATATTCAGCATTACAGATGAGCTGACGTATCGAAATCGTGTTATAATTTTCTTATCGAACTTTCTTAATTCGTGTTATAAACAAACTATTAGCCTTGAGAAAATAACTGAGAAAGGACACAATATCCTATGCAAATTATTGAGATGATTTTCGTTAAAGTTATGCAGCCATAAATGTGCAATATATGTTTAAAATTGGAGAGCAAAATGAAATGTTCCTTCAAATGTATCAGAAATTATGGATTATGAATATATATTATCTGGTATAATATAAATATGGACAGTATATTTCAATTAATTATTTGTTATCATTTAATCATGGACAGTACATATTATTTAATTATCGGATATAATGAGAGTATGGACATAGAATCTAATTATCTAATGTAATATCTATAATTATTCTGCAAGTATAAACAACAGATGTTAGATATAATGTATTCATTGGTTTACCATAATGATCCGTAGTACAGCTAAGATTCTGAACTATCTAAATATGGAAATGTTTTGTGGGCATGTGCAATGGAACTAAGAAAGAAAATTTTATTTGCTAGGGTCAGTAATTCTGTTACAACCGTGAAATGCCCTATAGCAATATTCCCTGGGATGAAATTTAAGAAGTATACATATTACACAAGGTCAGATGTACATCTTATGAAGTAGAGTTACTGCAAGGAAGAAATGTTTTCAAATTATTTACAAATTAAGGATTCATTCAACCAATCTTAATCCAATAATATCATTCCCTTCATTTCTCTTGAAGATATTTATTTACTACAACATTTAACAAGAAAGTGAAGATTAAAAAACTCCTTAGCGTTATGCATGTGTTTAATTTCACCGGATGCTTGCTGATTAAGGTCGTAATACGACTAATTTTAGGTCATGGAATCAAAGTCTAAAAAAAGGCTGTCAGGAATATTCGTGACCTTTTTAGCAGTGATGAACAAGGTATCGTCTTTAAATATACATACTTTATTTACATATTGAATATTTTAAATAAAACATATTTTAAATAAAACCTAATTGTTGAAAATGAGTGTATACACCTTTTACCTACTCCCTTAGTCAAAATCATTTTCTACAACACAGCCAGGTGGATTATGATCCAAGCAGTTGGTACACAATACCAAACTTAACAAATCGAAATGCAATTTCAACATGTATTCGGTAACTAAATGTTTTGACAAGTTTTGTTATAATCTCTTATTGCATGTTTGTTCATGCGTAATGCCTGTTCTTGCTAATTAATACAAGGATCATACAACATTGTGGAACCGTGTCAATAATATACGAAAACAGACATCTATCCAGTATTCTGGGAATCTCTAAGAGATGCAATTTACAGTCTATTAGGATGATACATGTTTATATAAATGGCTGCAGTCATACTATATAAAATCTACCACATGTACTTTTCATTCTGATGAAAACGAAGGACATTGCAACAAAATATGAAAAGAACGAAGATGGACAGTAATTGTTTTAGCTTAACTTTTGTAATATTTTTTGCAAATTAATTCATATAGTTGAGCGTCATTTTTTTAAAAAGACCTTCCTCACTTTCACTAACATGTCATGCAGTCTGTACTAATTAAATTGTATTACTCAGCATTGAGTTTATACTTAGATTTCAATCAGATGTCTGGATTGAAGGCTTGATTTAAAATATTAAGGTTTGTTAGTGAAAACCGGAGAATGCTTATGTTGTGTTTCAAGCGGAATTAAATAGAACCAATAGATCGAGACCATGGTAGCTTTCAAGCATTTAAAATACCATGTTTTCTTCCGTGAATCAGATGAGAGAACAAAGCTGTAATGTTCATCCCAGTCAAAATGGTAATAGTGGGTTTCTGATAGTAATGTTCATCCCAGTCAAAATGGTAATAGTGGGTTTCTGATAGTAATGTTCGAGTGCATCAAAGCCAGGCTATGCATTATATACAGCTAATGACAAACGGCAATAGACAGTGAAAAGGAGAACGTAAAGTGAAAATTTCAACAATATAACAATATCCAATAGGTCAATGATTCATATAGATAAAAGGAAGGCATTGAATTTAGTTTTACGACTTAACAATAATCGTTGGGCACCTCCACAGTTATTTTTGTACATGACTTGTGTTTGCGTCAATAAGTACGAATATATTGCATGTAGTTCACCGAGTACACCATTTTGTTGAAAATGCCAACACATACCATTCACCCCCTTTCATGTTTATATCCTCTGTGTCGTAGTATTGTATTAACTGAAGGGTAAGCAGTTAGGATAAAGTATTTCCTAAGTACACAGAAGTTAGTGGTGTTAGGTTCTCCTGCTTGAGACTGATATAGAGTGTATACTCGTTTATAAGTCGAGGTAAACGGCAAACAAAATATACCGTCATATAATCTTCCTGTAGATCAGGATCAATATTACTTGTTCTACTGATTATTCCTAACAATCTGCACAGACCCAGATCTGTCTGTACATAATGCTACGGAAGAACTGGGTTTGTATAGTTTGCAGTAAGACTAGTCTTTTAATCAATATATAGGTATCCCGCAATTGTTAAAATAAGCTTGACATGTTTAGTTACGAGCTAGAAGTATCAAAAAAGAGCATATAAAGGCTTTATCGCTAACTCCGCTTCCTGACATTATAAATCTCTTCGGTAATACAATCAATGATAGTGCACATGCGCAATTCGTTTTGCTTCCAAATGAGAATGATCCATTGTACTTGTTACATACATATACAAACAACTAAAAACGCAACGTCCTACACATTATTTTTCTAGAAAGAAATCCATTGCGGGACGATGGGTAAAACGAATAAATTGGTCATCGATTAAACTTTTTCCCAGGGTGTCGTTACGGTAAATTTAGTGCATATAGGTTGCATCGAATACGTTGTTGATACTAAGATTATCATCAGTATTCCCATTATGTGGGTAACCAAATGGTGGCCAAATATAGCATCCTCCTCAAAGGTTGCGGGTTCGAACCCCGGCCGAGTCATACCAAAGAGCTATAAAAATGGTACTAACATCGGCCTTGCTAGACGCTCAGCATTAAGAAGTTAGTTTTAGGAATGGTCGTACTGGTGACTTGGTGGTACACCATGCTACATGTCTGTAACATGAAGCCCCAGTACTTGACATCACTGTTAACTACCATACTGCAGACATCGTAGCGATATGACTGAAAAATTGTTAAAGCTACCTTAGCAATCCTAAACACACACACACACACACACACACTATCATCTGGTGTACGTTTTGCAAACACACGGCTGGGGTATTTTTTAAAATAGATTCTGTTTCCCTAGTGTTCTAAACTCATCCTGTCAAAAGTGATTAACACAATTGAATTGCCTGTCATGGAGAATGCGAATTTGCTGTCAGACTGCCGCTCAGATAATTAACTCCCGAAATCCAGACGTCATCTATCTCATCCTGTGCATCCAACCTGTTCCAGTCATATACCATACAACCGTTTACTGTCAGTGCCAAACCTTGTTACTGTCACGATACAATCGCTTATTCCAAGCATAGTATGCAGATTCAGAGTAAACAGATTCCTTCTTTTCTAACATTGTAAACTGCACAGGAATTCATTGTCTTCAGTACCTATAAAAACGAAATTATTGACCTCTGCGAAATCAGAAAAAGAAATTAGTGCAATTAGGAAACCCAGTATGTATACCTGTAACAATTAAAATTATAACTGGAAACAGCCATCTTGCTGGGGCTAAATTAAGCATAGACTTTAATTATGAGTTCTTAGCTTCGATTCATTGATTTCAGTTAGAATAATTCCAATTTATAAGATAGATTGAACGCGTTTTCTTCCTTTTTATTAGATGTATACGGTCACATGAAAAAGAAGTGGAATAATTTTACACATCGAAAATTCTGCGGATTACTTTTGTATCCCTGTTTCCACGTCATTTAATGTGAAATTTTATCTATATCAATTAATTACACCCTAATATAATAACAAGAATAACAAAAACTCACTCACTCCTGTGATTTGCAATCTAAGCTTAAAAACCATATATACAAATGGACCATTATAAGTTAAAACAATGTAACAGCAAAGACCTTCCTGCACTCCACCACTCGTCCCTTTTGCCTACGAAGCTCAGGGTCATATGTCAAACAATGGATTGCACATAAAATGGACACTTTTTGCTTTTGAAAAATCCAAATGCGTAGAAAGTAACAAAAAAATTTGCTATAACAACATTAGCCATACGCAAGCGTAATGTTCGAGAAAGAAAAGAGTATTCTGGTTTAACAGTAACAACCATTTATATATATTAAAATAATGTTTTTGACGTGTTTGGCCACGAGATGTTTTGTCAACCCAAGAGAAAAGGATTTATTTTGAAAATGTCATTTTTGATTCAGCTGGAGAGGGGAGAAATTTTAGTATTTTAGTCTATCGTGTTCCGTATTATCTCTATGACAGGGTCGAAGGCTATTGCAAAAAAAGAAAAATACTTCAATAACTATTCAAATCGAACTTTACGACGTGTGGCTAGTCAATGATGTTATAGTAGCTATTTTTTTGGTAAGAATTTCAAATTCTTCTGCTCTGAGCTGTTGCAAAATCTGAAGATCTGAAGTATTATATATAATACCCGCTATGATACTCTACCCCATATTACTGTATAAAGAATCGACGAATCTTGGTCAGCGAAGATCGGGCTATGTATTTCATTCCAGTTAAGAGGCTAATAAAAAAAACCCCAGCAAATTCGTTCATAAAAGTGAATATTTTCTTGATTAGATATGCTGATATGATATTAGTGAGGAAGTAAATTATAAGGATCATGGTTGGGTGATTATCGATGTGTACATTTTACCTAATGCTTCACAAAGTTAACATAAAGTCCTTTTACTTTGTCAGTGATTAAGTAAAATTTACGCATCGATTAATAACCAACCATGATCATTTAATCCTATAGTATTTCCATATTTTTAATGATATTTCCTGCCTTTTATCTTTATTTAAATGCTCAGTATGGGGATGACCTGTGTACCGCAATCACTTTTATATTTTATGTCCGATTTGCATTTTAGTATGAAACTAAAGAAAACCTTAAACGTGTTTGACCACTAGATGTTTTGTCAACCCAAGATTGTCATTTTTGATTCAGCTGGGGAGGGAAGAGATTTTAGTATTTTAGTCTATCGTGTTCAGTATTATCTCTATGACGGGGTCGAAGGCTATTGCAAAGAAAGAAAAATACTTCAATAACTATTCAAATCGAACTTTACGACGTGTGGCTAGTCAATGATGTTATAGTAGCTAGTTTTTTTGTACGAATTTCAAATTCTTCTGCTGTGAACTGTTGTAAAATCTCAAGATCTGAAGTAAACTGCTTTCACTTATAGGTCATGTGGTTTACACTCATGTGATGTGATGGATAGCGGCCCTTTTAGAATTTTTTAATGAAAAAAAATCATAATTTATTATATCAAACATATAAAGATCATCAATTCAAATCGATCATAGACCCAGGGTGATTCAAGGTGCTTGACGTTACAGAACACTCACCCATTGTACCTGTATCCGGGTGAGATCCAGTCTCAGAATGATCAATGTGGCTAGGCATGAAAGATTGCTAGTAGCTCCCCTTGGGTAGTTTTTTTTTCCGAAATCTTTCCAATTTCTTCCTCCACCAAATATGTTGGCCTAACTGTACATCCTATCATGTGATGACAAATGGCATTATAGCCGCACAAAACCAAACCAAATCAGAGTGATGCTCGATGGTAGATCTGATACCATCTTGCTGAATTTCTGATATCTTTCTTTTATCATTACGCTCGGTTGATGCATATTTCATATTTGGACACAATAACAACGGGGCACATGCAACACAATTTACGGAATCATAAATTGTTAGAATACTTCTAGTTTTGCTGTGTCTTTCATTGGATTTCAATTACTGCTTCTGTGTTCCCTACCCCTGTGTCACTACTATGAATCTAGGTCAATAGGAAATTATCGGTCCTTTCTTTTGTAACACAAAATAAGACAATGGGGAAAGAACATCAACCATTCTGAAAGGTTTTTGAACACGAAACAGGGCAACTGAAAAAATATCTACCCATGCGGAGATGGTTTTAAGGGTTTCGTTGTATTGATTCTGACGTTTGTTATTTCTTGTCCACATAATTCGACTGAATAACGTAAAGCATATTATTGGTTGTAAGAATACTTTAGTTCCAAAATGTAATGCGATATATTTGTTAATTCAGATCAATGCAGAATGCATTGTCGTTCATTTTCATTTTAGCAAATTCACATTCATGAAACGTTTCGCCACTTCATTTTATTATTTCATTTTTATCTCGCATTATTTTCAATACTAATCGAGGTTGTAAATGAAATGATCGAGCTTACTTCGTGCTACATTTATGACAGAAAAGGCAATCGGATTGATTACATGTTTAAGCTGACGACAGGTAAAATTAATTTAACCAACCCAATCGGAGGCCTTGCCCTGTACATTTCCAATCTGGAATAGAATCAGCGATGTCCTAGTTCCTGCCGGTGCACATAAAAAGGCGATTATGAAAATGCAACAATCTGTCACTGTCTTTTAAATATTCGATTGATATAGCAATGATTAATAATGGTGAGAACATGGCTCTTTACAATAATGTCTAATGACTATGGGAGTCTTTGAAACCTCACACTTTTTTTTAAATCAGATTTAAGTTCAAGACTGGCAGACCATGGTACCAGTACCAGCCATAGATTTCTTCAGATTTAATGAGTTTTGAATATAAATGTGTTTGCCTGATTGGACGACTATCAGCCTATTTAGGTCGATAGGCAAAGCGATAATGACGACATCAGCAAAAATCGTGTCGTAGTATTTATTACGTCTTCTGGCAGCTACATATGTAAATGATAATGCTGTTTATTATTGAAAATGGTGTTACATTTAAAAAAAGCTTTTAAGCTACGAATTTATATAATTATTAAATCGTTTGTTGATCACAAACAGCACATTTCACAGACAATACTGTCCAATTCACATGCCATATGTGTGCTATTATTCTATTTAAACGCCGATATTTCTTGGGCATTTAATTTGTTTTTGTTGCCTCCTGACAGTTTACGTATGTTTGGTTTTCGTTAGGAAAAAATTACACATCACATATTCCTTATTGCACACTGGGAAAGTTGGCATGCTAATTAACCGCCATTACCAGATCATAACAGTCATGTGGCTCATTGTAGTTAAGTATCAGTTCCTTATGAAATGATGAATTCGTACAGACTTACGGGTCATTAAATCAACGACGGTGAAGGCCATCACATACGGTATATTTCACACTAAATTTAATAGACTGTACCAGGCCTTTGTAATTGAAACTTTTTATTAAACAGAAATCTAACTTTGATGTTCAATATTTAATTTTATTTTTGAAAGTAAACACGTGTTGTGTTTAAGCAGTGATTATAAGGTGTCTAGCATATGTTTTGTTCAGGTTAAGGAGAGAACTATCCAGATCTATTGACGGCTATTTCGCTGTCAAAATAAACTTTACCATATGCGTAGACACACCCTGGTTATCCCTGGATGGAATGTTTGACTATAACAATATATATATATATATATATATATATATATATATATATATATATATATATATATATATATATATATATATATATATATATATATATATATAAAACATGCCAGGGACATTTTATTTCGTACTCTAAGGATATTCGAAAAAGAGTCCTCGAGTTAGGGCATCCAACTTTTTTTGACGCGGAAACCCCAATATCCTCTTTATATATAACTCCGCCTGCAAGCGCTCTTCATATTTGTTTCTCCAACGGATGACTTTATAAACTATTCTCTTTGATCAGTTTTGTCATCTCGTTGTATGTGTATTTGGTCGACGTCGTAATTTAATCATTTTACTCCAAACTCGCGCGTACGTGCGTGTGATTTGAATTTATCAAGTAGCTTTAGGATTTTTTTAGTCACATCGCGACGATGTCTGTATATTGGCAGCTTACCGTGATGTCTAGTTATGGGATATCATGCCACAGAGATGTAGCATCATGTACCACCTACCTTATCCTGACTCCTGGAAGATCAGTCTAACACTAACATCTTGATGCAGAGCTCCTGGCAATTTCTGTATTTCAATACGTGTGTCGCTATTGTTGACATGACATCATAGAGCGGGAAGAGGTGGGATGGAGTGTGAAAACTCCATTGAAGAAAAATGATATAGTTCGAGCTATTCCAATTTTATCCTTATTGATTATTATACAACCAAAACAGACTTATCCAAAGTCAGGTGTTGAAGCACCGCAAGAATGGCTACATTTAATATTTTTATGTTAAGTTAAAGGATTCATACCTAATTAGGATGCTTGTTTCATTTTATGCAAACGTTATTTGTATTTTGTGCATAAATTACAAGACTGCGTGATAAATATATTTATTACTTACAATTGAGAAAAAGTTTTTTACTTCAATAATTAAACAAGTATTTTTTATTTCAGTTTCTGAAGAGGAAATTCAGCAGTGGTAAGTTAATTTCAACGATTATGCAATATTGTGAAGCGGAAGAATATAAAAACATTTTAGACCGGATATTATTTTAACTCCACAAATACGTTTCTTTTTTAATAGCTGTTTTAAGACTCATTGGCGACTTCGGAATATGAGGGTTATGCTGCCCCTTCAACACTCAATATATCATAATGCCTGATTGTCCATAAACAAAGATCAACGACGTGCCATCTGCACCGCAAATACTTGTCTATCTACTGTACAAGATATGGTATAGTTGTGGTCTGTGCATCCTTTAAATCCATGAACGCATGATCCCTCATGTTCTCATACTAAAATAATGCGAGTTCCTGGTTATCTCTTTCTGAGTCGTGTAAAAATAAACATTGGCATGTATTTTGTCATTGTGCAGCTAAATGATTCGTTGCCATCCGCCGCAAAGAAACTGTGTGTGTGTGTGTGTGAGAGAGAGAGAGAGAGGGAGAGAGAGAGAGAGGTCTGTCAATAAAGGTGTTTTAAAGTTGCCATATTTAATTGATAGTACGAATTAGTGGTGGAGTTTAATTTTGCAATGCAGGTTAGAGGATCTTGATGGACGTATAAATAAATATTCATGAAACGATTCAAATTCAAGCAAACAAAACGTTCCCCCTCCCAAAAAATTCATTTAATTAAATATATGTTCTATTTTCTAAGTCTTGTATGTTCTGCAAGGTATATGGTGAGAATATTATGATCGTAGCGTATTTTAAAAGAAATCTGCCAATTCTTTAGACAATCATTTTTATATCAAACTTTTCATTCCTTAATTAAAATAAAACACTTTGATAATGATCACGTTAAATTAAACTGGCGACCGGGCAAAACATGATGTACTAATTATTCCACAATGTTTGTTTCTTATAAACTATTAAATGAGGGATCGTGTGTCATTTTCAAGAGAAGATTTTTGTTTTAAATGAATACACGCCAAATGCAGTATATATTGCATTTATTATTAACAAGAAACTGAAGAAAATTAAAGATGGAAAGTTTACACCTTTTGTAAGTTTAAATTTTACTACAGGTACAGAGGATTCATGAAGGATTGTCCTGACGGAAAACTTACTCTTGAGGTAAGTAAAAATTTATTTTCTATGAAACGACCATCAAGTACGCAAAATAAATTCGCCTTTCCTTTATTCTACCTAGATTAAAATTACAAATCGACCGAATGGCGAGGCTTGAGAATTTCAATATTTAAATCCTTCATTCCAATACGGCTTGGACACGTCACTGATATTTCAGAGCGTTTGTGATCTTTTTAAATGCCTTGAACTAGTGACGCCAGTTTCAGACTTGAAACTCGGTAAATCGAAAGGTAAAATCCATTTTGAAAACTAAGTTTAATTACGTATATATTTATTATCTTGAAATATCAGTCTCGCTTATTTATAAGTTTAGAAGTTGCTACGAAATGAAAGTACAAAGCACATTCACAAAAATAACAGATTGCCGAAGATTACACAACATTCGAACAAATATATGTCAAATTAAACGTTTCATCCCGTCAGAACTGTGGTGACTGGATGATAACTCCACCACCCTTCTGAACTGTAGCTATTGTCTGTAACCAGAAAGTGACCAGAAAAAAAGATGAGATATATGACACGACGTCTGATGCTTTCTGCATGGACGTCAGTTCTTACAAAATTTCGACACATATCAATCCTACTTTCCAACTATTTGCTGTTCATTTCTAAATTTCTGCCTATGGCTGCATTTAGGTGCTGGAAACAGTCGCGAACAACTGGTAATGCAACTGTATTCTGGCCGAAACTGGTCAGGTCCATACTATACAAAGGGGACTTCAAGAAGGCAGAAAAGTGTGCCTACACATATATTGATTTTAATCTAACAGGTCTTCAAATGACAGGCTGATGCAGATCACAGTGATGATGACGACAATTGCGACACTGGATATATGGCATATCCTCTTCAAACCAATAATTAAAACTTTTCCAGTTCGTTTTAGGCTTGATGTTGTTCTGACACCGGTTTTTCTGAATCTTGGGATATGTAGCCGTAGAACTGTTGTGATTGGCTGAATCATAGTAACCCGTCAGAACTGTGGTGACTGGATGATAACTCCACCACCCTTCTGAACTGTAGCTATTGGCTGTAACCTGAAAGTGACCAGAAATAAAGTTGAGATATATGACACGACTTCTGATGCTTTTTGCATGGACGTCGGTTCTTACAAAATTTTGACACATTTATCAGTGGATGGTACTTGATAATTTCGATTAATATCAAGAAAGGCAAGTTTAAGCGACTTTAGTTTTCCAATCTCCAAATATTCTTTTTAAAGTTGTTTAAATGGAAATAAATAATATTTGTCTGGGATGCGAAGTCACATAGGTATATGGTTTGTACGAAGTGTAAATGGTTGCTGTGAATCCCATGATGTAAATGATGCTATGTATGTTTAGTATATGGCTGGTGTACGGCCTGTGTGGTATATGGTTGTTGTAAAGCGGTGAAGTATACGTTTATTTGTGAGGACCGTACTGTATATAGTTAGTGTAAAGTCCGTGAGATATATATTTGGTGTGAAGCCCGTTGAATATATGGTTCGTGTAGATCCCGCGAGGTATCTAGTTGGTGTAAATCCTGTGAGTTATGTGGTTGGTCTGATTCCTGTGAGGAAAATATATATGGTGTAAATCTCGTGAAGTATATGGTTGATTTAAAATCCATGAGACATATCGTTGGTGTGAAGCTGTGAGGAATATGGTTGGTGTTATGTATGTGAATTAAACGTTGATGTGAATCCATATATATATATATATATATATATATATATATATATATATATATATATATATATATATATATATATATATATGGCGTCAAGTTCAAGAGTCATCAAATTGTTTATATGCTTCAGTTGTTGATCACTATTAGAATTTAAAAGAAAAATTATTTTCTTTCACTTGCAAATAAATTGCATACATATTCCATTATCCTTTCTGAAAATGCTGCTTTTGCAATATTTCCGGATTGGAGATAACTGATCCTGCGAAAAGATTAATTTATATAATAACCAAGTAATCTTGTCACTCGACCTATTATCATTATAACAATGAAAATTGTACATAATTGCAAGAATTAATATCAGCACTAAATATGGCCCGGTACGAAATGGTAGCAAATCAATATTAAATGAATACACCCTTGATGATATTCAGTGTTGAACAGTTCAGATGATAAATAAAACCTCAACAAAGCAAAGAATAAAATTTGCAGGCAAATTCCATTAATAAATCGATTTTGTTCTTCCCATAATTGTTTCCGACATTGAAATTAAATTAAAAATAATAAATATCAGTAGATGTATATAGCACGTCGTGAGTTATCTCATCTAAGAAACGTTTTCTATTTATCTGCAAAAGCGCAACAATAACTACTTCGGAACCTAACGAAATTTTCCCATCTGTATCAATAGCCAGTCGTGTCGTTATCGTGGAATTGTTGTTCATGAAGACGGCCTTTTATTTTAAAAGAAAAAAACCCACACTTTTACAGTAAAAGCCTATTAATCTTGTGAAGAAACTGCTATGTTCATGAGATTTAGAGATTGACTTACATTGTCAAACTCTTCAGGAAAACTTTATCACTTTTTCACGTAAATTGTGTGTACCCTTGCCGTGCATGCTGAATGTGCAGGAAATTTTATAAATAAACTTGGTATTATCAGTCCGCTTTTTTTTAGTACAAAATCATATATTTTCGTGAAGAGTTATCATTTTTAACGAAAGAATTACATCTGTCAAAATATTGCTCCTTGTTCACGAAATAATTAACCTTTTCATGAAATTTTGCACCGATATGTAAGGGCTGGTTTTAAATGAAAGCTGCTACTTTATCTTAAAAAAGTAACTGTTTTTCGAGCAATGTTTGTATGATTGTGTCATTGCACTTCAGCGTGAAGGAAGTGGTGTATTTCATGAAATTGCGCTTTATCACCTAAAAAGTACGCTTTTATGCGAGCGAAATAATTTTCATTGTCACGTTTTAGCATTAAAGAAACTTTTCGTGAAGAAAGTTATATTCTTTTTGATCTTTACGCAATTTTGAATGGAACTTTCATAAAGATTTTATCCAGCCCAGCTAACACGATGTCCATGTTACCAGAGCCTAAATCTGTTGTGTCAAATATATCTGTGCCAAATACAGTTGCTGATATTAGTGGGTTGCCAGCCTATCAAGTATAATTTCTTATAATAGTGGCTTGCCTGATGATTAGTGTATATTACATGTACACGGAGACGGTCAATAAATAAGCACCACAAAATGCATCTGAGCTATCGGCTCTAAACTACGTCTTTGCATAAGTTTCTTTAACGGTCGTTAGAGCATACATTGTGACAATCATCAACTGTTATGGCTGTCATGACTGTGTCTTTAAACATAATCTCGCTTGCTGTGTCAGGTTTCCATAAAACACAAGCATCCAGTTGAGTGTTGTGTTCTTGGCATCTTTTCGGTACGCAAAGATTTTTTCCAGGTACACTCGTTAAGAGTAAGTATCCATGCTGCGGCCGACTAGTTTGTTATTAGTGTACAAATCCACTTTTCTGAATAAGGAAGCATGACATTGTTGAAGGGAGCTACTCTAGTATATGCTCCCGTATTGGTGTTGTCCGTTTTTGATCTCATTGACTTTCAAGCACAAGTAACTGCTAGTCTGATTTTCGAGCTGTCTTTCGATGTCAAATTCTTCAAAGAGGTGATGCAATAAAATTCCATCCATTGGGATTCTTGCATCGTCATCATAGTGGGTGGCATGGCAAAAAGATCGAGTTCCGACTTGAAACATTTGCACGACTTTCGGTGCATCATTTTTTTTCTCTCTTATTGAATAATCAAAAACATCCAATTCACAGACGGTTCTTTTTTTATTTGTCTTTATAGCTCTTTATTTTTCTTTATAGCTCTGTGTGAGTAAAGGCCTCAGAAGGGATATCTCCATCTTCTCTTTCTGCCCTGTCCTTGCCCTATCTTTGCGATGGCTCTAGGGAAACAAGAATGTCTGCCTGGGTAGGGTCCAGGGCAATTATAGAAGTTTCTTGTCAGCCCAAAATGACATTGCCAGTTTGAAGCAAAATCGCTTTTGCCCGCTCTTAGGAAGGCGTCTTTGAGATTTTGTTTGTCGATGATGGCATTTTGGAGAAATTTTTGCCTTGCCTGAAAGCGGCGTCTTTCAAGCTTGAAATCCTCACGTTACCACCCGTTTAAATCCCGGAGCCACCGAACGAAACGCCGATTTCAATACGGCTACCTCAATGTCGAGCGACTCCTCGGTTCACAGGACACATCACGTACAAGTAGTACAAGTCGTTAGAGAATCGTTTTCGGAAATGGAGTTTCATCATAACTTTCTCTTTGGAGAATGGAATGTTTTGTCCCAGATCTACTTTAATAGCAATGTTGGCACTGCTGAAATACGACTTACTGACGGGTAAATAGTGAGGTTGTACAGGATGAACGTGATAGGTGTTTTCACCTTCCTCGTCGTTTTTTTGTGGCTGAATCCACATTGAACGGAATGACGCAATAACGGTATGGATGTGTGTCCCACCACGTTGTACTACACAACATAAGAGTACACAAAGATAAAATGTATCCCTTGGTTCAGTTCTACAGTGGATCTAAAAAACTTCGCAAAATGCAAGTTGTTGGCAATGGGTGGTGTATTGTTTCCTTTTGACCATCTTGATGTGTCCGCCCGATCGTGACACTTAGTTTGGGTTTATCCATGTCTTTGCCAAACAGCATGTTTAATTTGGCAGCAATAATGTCCACCAGATGTTCACCGCTAAAATAATAGCCTGCATGAATTTTCATCAGATAGATGTACTGTGGAGTATCTGGGAACACTGGTCGTTTCAAAGAGGCATATACAATCTCGTTTTCATTCAAGTATTGTTGGACTTGCTTGTTTAAAACTTCGACCTCAAAAGTGCTTTGATTTTCAGCGATATTTTGTATTTGTGTCGGATGAATCATTTCAATCAAAGACCCTTCCCAATATTCTCTTATAAGGTATCCATCAAGAGATTTCTGAGGTTGTCCTATTAAAGGCTAGTAGTGACGGAGTCATATTTTTACTTGGTGTTCGTAGTTACATTGAACTATTGGTCTTGACGTGTTTCCTTTTTATACTTGTAGTATGGTCTCGAGCTTGTAAATCTTTCCTTTTTATGCCTAGTTTTGGAAGTCTTCCTTTTTTGTTTCCTGGACAACGGTGCTACCTTCTCTAAGGTACCGACATAAATGTACCATAGTGTGATTAGTGGAAAGGCCATGGGAAGGTAAATACAGTGCGGAGACCATCAAGTATTTTCTAGTACAGCTGAATATTGATAGATATATCTATTAATACGCAATCCCAGACCACAACTGAAACACTAACTATGTATCACAATCAATTCTCAGTTCTGAAGTAGACAAATTTTGTTCTAGCTTAAAAAATTGTCAGTAGTTAATCCTTCCATATGTTTGGACCATTTTTAAACGTTTCCAAACGACTGGCACAATCACAATTGTCAGGCAAAAAGACAGAAATATTGTATTATTTGAAATTGCAGTTTTCAATGAGACCCTCCCTCGATTATTGCAGTGTCGAAGTCATCCTTCTTGTTGGTGTCTATCGTGTTGGAACCATTTTGTTACACCAGTGTGTCCGTACGGGAAAGGCTTCTTTCAATACCACAACGTTCACCACTTGACTGGTACAATAGCTGAAAGTCAATCCTTCCACTTTACACTCGGTATGCACTTCTCCTTGGTTGTTCCGGTATTCGTAGCCATACATTTTAGACCCACCAGTAGTAAAACTTAGAATTGTGTCATCAGGGTGCTCATCAGTTCAAGCTACTAAACGGTCTCCTTCGATTTCACGGTGCCGGTGACCCAGGCGATCAATGTATATGTGACTTCTCCATGTCATTATACAGCACACCATCTCTTAACAGTTACAAAGCTTCGTACAATTGTAAGCGAGCATGAGCTGTCACGTAAGCGCAATGATGACATTTAAAAATTCGTTCGCCTCTCCATAGTCCAATTTTTCTTCGTAATTTACCACGTGTTTCATGTGTTTGGTTTTGTCGTGAATCATCTGGAAGTAGCGGAAAATGATCGAGCAAATACTCCTTCTTAACTAAACACGGTTGTTGTGCCATTTTGCCCTACACATAATTAAACATCACTTTGGCAAACGTTCTCCTTCCTTCAGTTTTCTTGATGTGGTCTTAAGTGATGTCTTCTCTTTGAATTTATTTTAGCCTTCAGAAATGTGGCATAAGGAAGGATAACCACTGGCTTCCTGTTTTAGTTTCAAAAAGACCACCACGTAGTCTGCGAAATGCTTTTCCGAGTCTCGTCACCCTTGTGATACTGTTCTATCTTTGAAAAGTTAAAAATGTTCTAAATTTGTAATAACTTTTATCCAAGGTCAAGAAATTTAAACAATTCCACGCTGACCCAAGGCGCATTATTCCTGGGTCTGCTGACATGGTTAGTCTTGGTTGCATGTTTCAGCACAAGTTCGGCACAAGGGAAACATAAGTTTTCCCTGGCAATCGTGAGGAAAAACGGGATGATACAAGTTCGTTGGAGGCAAGACTTTACATTTAATTAATCATTCGTATTTTTGAAATTTCGTCCAGGTCATTGTATTTAGTCGGAAAGTGTCAATATTTGCACACGTAAGAAGACAGCGAATACACTTGCAAGTATTTGTCTTCTTTCTCCTAGTTGGC
Source organism: Potamilus streckersoni (assembly GCA_016746295.1). Classification (NCBI taxonomy): domain Eukaryota; kingdom Metazoa; phylum Mollusca; class Bivalvia; order Unionida; family Unionidae; genus Potamilus; species Potamilus streckersoni. The sequence continues at coordinate 2,445,199 of JAEAOA010000822.1, read as the reverse complement.
GTAATAGAGCAAACAGGTGGCTTGTAACTTTCCACGATGCGTTTAAACTCTGGATCGGTTTTCAAAGGGTGATTGTACTCGTGTTCCCACATGTCCATCTCTTGGTATGCTTGCTGTTCTAACTCTTAGCGCCGCTGACAAGTGGCCTCGTACAAGTCCTCCATAGTACTTTGCTAAAATTCATTTTTAGTGTCACGTTGGGAGTAGCAGAGCATACATCAGTGAAAATAAACATCCGTTAAACTCGTACATGATCTTATGGTTTTAGAAATCTCAACCGTCTAACAAATACGTTTCGATTTTCACCTTCTCGTTTCTGGCGTGTTGGATCCATATATTTTCCTTTTCGAACAAATAATGTAACCAGTGTAGGGCTTTGATCGAGTACTGACATCTGACAAAGTTCGCCATTTTAGTGCGCATGTCTTTTCGGGGAAGAATAGTTTGTGGTAGACTAAGTAACACGCTTTGGCAATGGTGTGGACTTTTTTCAGAGGATCGATCCCTCCGTACTCCATAAACAATTCCCGAAATTTTCTACAGATTCGCCGTAAAATGTCCCCGTTGGAACGACGATGCCTAACCTGTCTTCCTGAAAGTTGTTCGTTTGGTAGAAAGCGTAGAAATATTTTCGTTGTTCAGTGCGCATTTTTTTCAGGGTCGTAGTAGTGAGCATCAGCCAATTGTTGAACGGCGTGTTGATGGGACTTGGTATTGAAAAACTGCGGCAATAGCTTTTGGCCATTTCTGATATTCCAAATGTTTTATGCATTCGACTCTAATGCATGTCCAAGTAACTCATCGAATCTTTATACTGCACTTGTCCTACTTGTATGCAGATGATTTTGTCTCCGGTGAAGGTGACTATTGGGTGTTCGGTACTTTGATCCGTATAGTATTTTAGAGGAAACTATCCATGGTTTCCATAGAAGTTGTGAGCCATCACCGTGGCATAGCGATGACTATTTTAATAACTTTTAATGTCCTCTTGGCTCCACGTCTCGTTAATTGGATTTAAAGTCCATTTCGGCAAATCGAAGAACGTGTTCGGCCCCCGAAAATATTTTCACATCCTCCAGGGATCTTGCTACCGTGGGAGCAATGGCAAAAGAATGGTGTTTGGATCCACTTCTCAGACACTAGGGCAGCTATGCAGAAATTATGACTGTGAACACAGGTCTCTCGCATGCATTCGAAATCGCAAAAGATGAAATTGCCTTTCTTCAGGCCATTTTTTTTCTTCTTCCTGTTGGGGTTGTCTTTTTTAAATTAGCATTCGTGTTCTAGTCCATGATTTGGTGAAAAGTGTAACATCTGTTATTTAACGGACATAGGTGTGTTTTGGCATTTTTGGTACGTATGACTTGTCCACAAGCAGAACAACATTCTGGAGTTGACAAGTTCTTTTCTGCATTGCACCTTGTGTCAGGAGATGTAGTTGGTAACAGATAGGGCTAACCAAATTTCTCTAACAAGCTGAGCAATGCACTTGATTCTGTCCTTCGTCAAGGCTGTTTAGTCGCCAAATATTGTGTATATTTTGATCCACAATGCTTGTGTTGCTCTCAATTGTTATACCCATATCCACATTTCTCAAAATAATAACTCTATCCCAAGAATCCTGTTATGATGGTAATGACATCAAAATGTTCATGGTGATGATAGACGTGAATGTATTTCCGTCTTTGAAATGTTAGCCTCAAAACAACAGAGATCCACAAACTTCTTGAGGGTGTACGTTTAAGGTGTAACATGGTGCCAAGACGTCTTGCAAGCTTTGCATTTCAAGAATGCCCTAAGTGGTGCTTTCGGATAGGCCAGCTTGTTCTAACAGGAGTTCTTCTCTTTGTTGTCTGGCTCGGTCCGATCGTTGAATGATTTTCCAGGCTCTTTTCATTATGCCGTGTCGTTCATGTTTGCATACATTCTTCCTACACCGAAAACATGGGCTAAATACATCTTGTCTAGAAGATTGTTAATTTGGACAATACTGCGCTTGAAACTGCGAGGTTCATCCACCAATAACACTTGTATGCCTTTTTCCTTTGGGAAGAGAAACGTGGGCCTTGTATAGTTTTGAATTTCCATCCCTGATGTAAAACCTGTCTTTGGATGAATCTTATCGATACCATTGAAAGGTGTCAGTTCTGATGGCATGCTAAACTCCAAAAGTGGAACTTTAGACGGTCGTGAAAAATTGAAAGTGTCAAGCGATAGTCTTCTTTGGCTTGACATTGCCGTCATGGTGTGATTAGCAAAGAAGTCTACAAATCGGTGATAAGCCAATCTTCTTTCTCAATCGGTACGACTGACTTAAAATCTTTAAACTTTAAAACTAGGCCGTTGTACTAAATTTTCTAGAGGAGCGTTTATCCGTCTCTCGAATGTGATACTAGTTTTCAAGGATTAATGGTGGTTAACCTTGGTATAACGACGATTCTCTGGGTCTGGATTCTTGTTCACTCATATCATCTCTTCAAAAATTGCTAGCACGAATTTGAGCCAAACCTTCAGCTGCTGTGCGAGGAGCTAGATCACGTTTCTGCCTCTTACTTTCGTCTCCTTTCTTCACGAAATGATGTGATCGTTTCATCTCGATTGTAAAAGGTCAAATGACTACATTTTAAACGCCATGGTCCCCAACATATAAATGTAAGATAAGTATTTTCCCTATATATAAATGGTCAGTGTCTTTTACAGAGTATTCATTTCACTCTCAATCCTACCAGAAAGATGTAAGTTCCAAAACAGATCAAACGTCTGATCAGAGCTTTGTGAGATGTCATGCAAAAGTGCAAAGTTTTCTTCAGAGAAGCTGACGGAAAGATCTTCATGGAGACAGTGTCTTTGTCGTGAAAGAAGTAAAGATCTTCATGGAGACAGTGACTTTGTCGTGAAAGAAGTTGTTGTTGTTGGGCTTAGCGCCATTTTTCAGCACACGATAGGCTATTCATGGCGGCCAGTATTAATGGTGGAGGAAGAAACCGGGAAATCACCGGAAAGAACCACCGACCCACGAGAAGCTATTGGCAAGCTTTCTCACATATCCACATTCGCCGAATCCTAGACTCGAACCCACGCAGACAGAGGTGAGATGGCAGTGATCCGTAACGGACAGCGCTTTAGACCACTCGGCCACTCGGAGCCCCCGTGAAAGAAGTAAAGATCTTCATGGAGACAGTGTATTTGTCGTGAAAGAAGTAAAGATCTTCATGGAGACAGTGTCATTGTCGTGAAAGAAGTAAAGATCTTCATGGAGACAGTGTCATTGTCGTGAAAGAAGTAAAGATCTTCATGGAGACAGTGTCTTTGTCATGAAAGAAGTAAAGATCTTCATGGAGACAGTGTCATTGTCGAGAAAGAAGTAAAGATCTTCATGGAGACAGTGTCTTTGTCATGAAAGAAGTAAAGATCTTCATGGAGACAGTGTCTTTGTCGTGAAAGAAGTAAAGATCTTCATGGAGACAGTGTCTTTGTCGTGAAAGAAGTAAAGATCTTCATGGAGACAGTGACTTTGTCGTGAAAGAAGTAAAGATCTTCATGGAGACAGTGTCATTGTCGTGAAAGAAGTAAAGATCTTCATGGAGACAGTGTCTTTGTCGTGAAAGAAGTAAAGATCTTCATGGAGACAGTGACTTTTTCGAGAAAGAAGTAAAGATCTTCATGGAGACAGTGTCTTTGTCATGAAAGAAGTAAAGATCTTCATGGAGACAGTGTCTTTGTCATGAAAGAAGTAAAGATCTTCATGGAGACAGTGATTTTGTCATGAAAGAAGTAAAGATCTTCATGGAGACAGTGTCATTGTCGTGAAAGAAGTAAAGATCTTCATGGAGACAGTGACTTTTTTCGTGACAGAAGCAACTTTCATCATCAAGATAGTTGCTGTTTTGAAGAAAATAGACTCACCAGAGTAAATACTTTTCATTAACAAAATAGCTGAATATTTTAAAATTTTGCTCAAGTCACATCCTTTTCATGTGCAAAATTATTGAATAGGCAATCTTGGTGAAAAGAACAGTTTATTCACAAATGGTGACTTTTCGTGCAAAAGCAAGAACTTTTGCAGGATGGGGGTGATGGAATTTGTCTTTTTATTTAAAGCATTCCATGGCGAAAAATCATTATTTTATTTACTATAATGGTCATTGATGCCTCTTCAGCCTGGCCTCCTCTGAAGACTGGTTAAATATTTCTGACCCACTGAAGCCATTATAATACTCTTCGAAGATATTCATATCCTAGACATAACTAAAAAAACGTTTTATTATGGCTTATACAAGTTTCGATGTACGTTATCTGGGTTCATGGACTAATAGTGACAATATTTCGAGAAAACATGTATCAGAAAAAGGTAAGTATTTTTGTCCCATTTTAAACAAATTCCGTCGACATTTTTCACTGTAGCTCTTTGGAAGAAAATATTGTCCATTGTTTAAGAAACAAAATAGTAAAAGACAGTAACATTGTGGTAATGTATATTTTCAGGGTTTCACAAAGATCTATAAACAGTTTTTTCCTTTCGGGGATCCAAGCAAATTTGCTGAGTTTGTTTTTAACGTCTTCGATGAAAACAAGGTAAGTGTTACACTTTTTAATATTTTATTTTTCGTACAATATCAAAATTATCAATGTCGAGGTAATTTTGCAAGTTAAAATATCCACAAAAAAATTTTGTTACGTTTAACAACTTAATGATCTAACAACCGTGAAAGGACTGACTAGTGCTCCATGGAGTAACTATCAATGCGAAGTCATTATCATGTCTGGCGAAATTTTTTAGGCCAACCCTTTTAACCCGCTTAAAAGACGAATCCGACTGCAAATGCACATACTCAACTCTGCCGTTGTAAAATACGCCGGCAAATCTAGGTCTGTGTAGCTTGTTTGACGTAATTAGTATAACAAACACAATTTATTCTGATCTTCAGATATTTCATTTTAATGCAGAGTAAAATCTTTGTTCATTGCAGATCGATACGTCTTATAAGCGAGTATGGGCAGTAATTGATTTTTTTCTTTTGCTTTTTTGTTTCATTTACAGGTTAGTTTATTTGGGCAACATTAGTTTATTTTGCGTTTTTATGTCTAGAATATTTAACGATTGAAATGTAATGCTTATCTTGATTTATTAAATAATTACAAATTTTTCTGTAATATTAGCATCGGAAGTTTAAAATTAAACCGACCACCGGTACTCTTTGAGCAATATGAAACTAACTGACCTTTTCGTACGTCATAAGGAGGTAAATGTGAATGAAACACACAATTAAAGTATCAGATTATATATATATATATATATATATATATATATATATATATATATATATATATATATATATATATATATATATATACTAGAGTATGGACGGTCAGTAATACGAAGGTATGGACATACTGACTGTAACACAATATTATGGACAGTGTGTGAAACCAAGGAATGAAAGGTTTCTAATACCAGCTAATGGACTGTCAATAATACCAGAGAAATCGACGGTCAATAAAACCAAAGTAGTCAGTCAATAACACCAAAGCATGGAATCTGTGTGTGTGTGTTTGTTTGTGTGTGTGACGAAGATTTGTAACTTAAAGGTAAAGATTGTTCACTCATATCGCTACAATGTCTGCAGTGTGACAGTTTATAGTGATGTCTAGCATTTGGACATCATACCGCAGACATCTAGCATCATGTCCCACCCAGTGACATTATCCTGACACCAGGCCGACCCGTCATTACACTAACCTCTTAATGCTGAGCGCCAAGCGAGGCAGCTAAAAGTACCATTTTTAAAAGTCTTTGATATGACTTGGCCGGGGTTTGAACTTGCGACCTCCCGCATCCGAGGAGGCCACCGGAGCGGTCACTTGGACTGTCTGTAATATCAAAATATGGACTCCCTTTTATAACAAAGTATGGACTGTGTATAATACCAGTGTATGGACTGTCTATGATACCAATGTATAGATTGTATACAATACCAATGTATGGACTGTCTATAATACCAATGAATGGTCTGCCTATAATATAAATGTATGGACTGTCTATAATGCCAAAATATGTCCTCTCTATAAAACCAAGGTATGGACTGTCTGTAAGAGCAAGACATGGACTGCCTGTAAGAGCAATACATGGACTCTGTAAGAACAAGGTATGGACTGTCTGTAAGAACAAGATATGGACTGTCTATAAGAACAAGATATGGACTGTCTGTAAGAACAAGGTATGTACTGTCTGTAAGAACAAGGTATGGACTGTCTGTAAGAACAATGTATGGACTGTCTGTAAGAGCAATACATGGACTGTCTATAAGAACAAGGTATGGATTGTTGTGTAAGAACAAATTATGGACTGTCTGTAAGAGCAAGACATGGACTGTCTATAAGAACAAGGTTTGGACTGTCTGTAAGAATAAGGTTTGGACTGTCTGTAAGAACAAGTTATGGACTGTCTGTAAGAACAATGTATGGACTCTCTGTAAGAACAAGGTATGTACTGTCTGTAAGAACAAGGTATGGACTGTCTGTAAGAACAAGGTATGGACTGTCTGTAAGAGCAATACATGGACTGTCTATAAGAACAAGGTATGGATTGTTGTGTAAGAACAAATTATGGACTGTCTGTAGGAGCAAGACATGGACTGTCTATAAGAACAAGGTTTGGACTGTCTGTAAGAACAAGGTTTGGACTGTCTGTAAGAACAAGTTATGGACTGTCTGTAAGAACAATGTATGGACTGTCTGTAAGAGCAAGGTATGGACTGTCAGTAAGAACAAGGTATGGACTGTCTATAAGAACAAGATATGGACTGTTTGTAAGAACAAGGTATGTACTGTCTATAAGAACAAGACAAGGACTGTCAGTAAGAACAAGGAATGGACTGTCTATAAGAACAAGATATGGACTGTTTGTAAGAACAAGGTATGTACTGTCTATAAGAACAAGACAAGGACTGTCTGTAAGAACAAGGTATGGATTGTCTATAAGAACAAGGTATGGACTGTCTGTAAGAACAAAGTATGGACTGTCTATAAAACCAAAGTATGAATGGATCATAATGCCAAAGTATGGCCAGGACGGCCTATGGATAGAGAAGATGGTGGATACAAAATACTGAATATTAATACTTAGGCATTGCATTATATCAAAATCGTCTGTTTAAAAACTTTTACCTGTAACTGACATATTATATATATTAAACAGGTACAACACTGGAGACTTCTTAATACCAAACTGTGGTTTTACATTTTTAAATATTGTGCAATAAGCAGCCTTTCAGTAAACATAAAAGGTTTGAAATACATGTTTCAGTCTCTGGGAATCAAAATATAACGGTTAGAAAACATTAAAAAGTAAAATAAGCATATAATAAAAAATATATGTTACATAAAATATTAAATTTGGGCTTCGACACGTTTTAATCAACTAAAACTGATCACAATATCGTGTGTAGAGTTAGAAAGTTATTCAGGTAGACCATCGAGACTTCAAAACAACTATTACATAGTCCTACATGGCTGCCATGCTATAAGAGAAAGATGACGAAATTGTTACAGAGACCATCAAGACTTCAAAACAACTAGTACATAGTACTACATGGCTGCCATACTATAAAAGAAAGATGACTAAATTGTTACAGAGACCATCGAGACTTCAAAACAACTAGTACATAGTCCTACATGGCTGCCATACTATAAAAGAAAGATGACTAAATTGTTAAAGAGACCGTCGAGACTTCAAAACAACTAGTACATAGTCCTACATGGCTGCCATACTATAAAAGAAAGATGACTAAATTGTTACAGAGACCATCGAGAATTCAAAACAACTAGTATATAGTCCTACATGGCTGCCATACTATAAAAGAAAGATGACTAAATTGTTACAGAGACCATCGAGACTTCAAAACAACTAGTACATAGTCCTAAATGGCTGCCATACTATAAAAGAAAGATGACTAAATTGTTACAGAGACCATCGAGACTTCAAAACAACTAGTACATAGTCTGACATGGCTGCCATACTATAAAAGAAAGATGACTAAATTGTTACAGAGACCATCGAGACTTCAAAACAACTAGTACATAGTCCTACATGGCTGCCATATTATAAAAGAAAGATGACTAAATTGTTACAGAGACCATCGAGACTTCAAAACAACTAGTACATAGTCTACATGGCTGCCATACTATAAAAGAAAGATGACTAAATTGTTACAGAGACCATCGAGACTTCAAAACAACTAGTACATAGTCCTACATGGCTGCCATACTATAAAAGAAAGATGACTAAATTGTTACAGAGACCATCGAGACTTCAAAACAACTAGTACATAGTCCTACATGGCTGCCATACTATAAAAGAAAGATGACTAAATTGTTACAGAGACCATCGAGACTTCAAAACAACTAGTACATAGTCCTACATGGCTGCCATTCTATAAAAAAAGATGACTAAATTGTTACAGAGATCATCGAGACTTCAAAACAACTAGTACATAGTCCTACATGGCTGCCATACTATAAAAGAAAGATGACTAAATTGTTACAGAGACCATCGAGACTTCAAAATAACTAGTGCATAGTCCTACATGGCTGCCATACTATAAAAGAAAGATGACTAAATTGTTACAGAGACCATCGAGACTTCAAAACAACTAGTACATAGTCCTACATGGCTGCCATACTATAAAAGAAAGATGACTAAATTGTTACAGAGACCATCAAGACTTCAAAACAACTAGTACATAGTCCTACATGGCTGCCATACTATAAAAGAAAGATGACGAAATTGTTACAGAGACCATCGAGACTTCAAAACAACTAGTACATAGTCCTACATGGCTGCCATACTATAAAAGAAAGATGACTAAATTGTTACAGAGACCATCGAGGCTTCAAAACAACTAGTACATAGTCCTACATGGCCGCCATACTATAAAAGAAAGATGACTAAATTGTTACAGAGACCATCGAGACTTCAAAACAAATAGTACATAGTCCTACATGGCTGCAATGCTATAAAAGAAAGATGACTAAATTGTTACAGAGACCATCGAAACTTCAAAACAACTAGTACATAGTCCTACATGGCTGCCATGCTATAAAAGAAAGATGACTAAATTGTTACAGAGACCATCGAGACTTCAAAACAACTAGTACATAGTCCTACATGGCTGCCATGCTATAAAAGAAAAATGACTAAATTGTTACAGAGACCATCGAGACTTAAAAACAAGTAGTACATGGTCCTACATGGCTGCCATACTATAAAAGAAAGATGACTAAATTGTTACAGAGACCATCGAGACTTCAAAACAACTAGTACATAGTCCTACATGGCTGCCATACTATGAAAGAAAGATGACTAAATTGTTACAGAGACCATCGAGACATCAAAACAACTAGTACATAGTCCTACATGGCTGGCATACTATAAAAGAAAGATGACTAAATTGTTACAGAGACCATCGAGACTTCAACACAACTAGTACATAGTCCTACATGGCTGCCATACTATAAAAGAAAGATGACGAAATTGTTACAGAGACCATCGAGACTTCAAAACAACTAGTACATAGTCCTACATGGCTGCCATACTATAAAAGAAAGATGACTAAATTGTTACAGAGACCATCGAGAATTCAAAACAACTAGTACATAGTCCTACATGGCTGCCATACTTTAAAAGAAAGATGACTAAATTGTTACAGAGACCATCGAGACTTCAAAATAACTAGTACATAGTCCTACATGGTTGCCATACAATAAAAGAAAGATGACTAAATTGTTACAAAGACCATCGAGACTTCAAAACAACTAGTACATAGTCCTACATGGCTGCCATACTATAAAGAAAGATGACTAAATTGTTACAGAGACCATCGAGACTTCAAAACAACTAGTACATAGTCCTACATGGCTGCCATACTATAAAAGAAAGATGACTAAATTGTTACAGAGACCATCGAGACTTCAAAACAACTAGTACATAGTCCTACATGGCTGCCATATTATAAAAGAAAGATGACTAAATTGTTACAGAGAACATCGAGACTTCAAAACAACTAGTACATAGTCCTACATGGCTGCCATACTATAAAAGAAAGATGACTAAATTGTTACAGAGACCATCGAGACTTCAAAACAACTAGTACATAGTCCTACATGGCTGCCATACTATAAAAGAAAGATGACTAAATTGTTACAGAGACCATCGAGACTTCAAAACAACTAGTACATAGTCCTACATGGCTGCCATACTATAAAAGAAAGATGACTAAATTGTTACAGAGACCATCGAGACTTCAAAACAACTAGTACATAGTCCTACATGGCTGCCATACTATAAAAGAAAGATGACTAAATTGTTACAGAGACCATCGAGACTTCAAAACAACTAGTACATAGTCCTACATGGCTGCCATACTATAAAAGAAAGATGACTAAATTGTTACAGAGACCATCGAGACTTCAAAACAACTAGTACATAGTCTACATGGCTGCCATACTATAAAAGAAAGATGACTAAATTGTTACAGAGACCATCGAGACTTCAAAACAACTAGTACATAGTCCTACATGGCTGCCATACTATAAAAGAAAGATGACTAAATTGTTACAGAGACCATCGAGACTTCAAAACAACTAGTACATAGTCCTACATGGCTGCCATACTATAAAGGAAAGATGACTAAATTGTTACAGAGACCATCGAGACTTCAAAACAACTAGTACATAGTCCTACATGGCTGCCATTCTATAAAAGAAAGATGACTAAATTGTTACAGAGACCATCGAGACTTCAAAACAACTAGTACATAGTCCTACATGGCTGCCATACTATAAAAGAAAGATGACTAAATTGTTACAGAGACCATCGAGACTTCAAAACAACTAGTACATAGTCCTACATGGCTGCCATACTATAAAAGAAAGATGACTAAATTGTTACAGAGACCATCGAGACTTCAAAACAACTAGTACATAGTCCTACATGGCTGCCATACTATAAAAGAAAGATGACTAAATTGTTACAGAGACCATCGAGACTTCAAAACAACTAGTACATAGTCCTACATGGCTGCCATACTATAAAAGAAAGATGACTAAATTGTTACAGAGACCATCGAGACTTCAAAACAACTAGTACATAGTCCTACATGGCTGCCATACTATAAAAGAAAGATGACTAAATTGTTACAGAGACCATCGAGACTTCAAAACAACTAGTACATAGTCCTACATGGCTGCCATACTATAAAAGAAAGATGACTAAATTGTTACAGAGACCATCGAGACTTCAAAACAACTAGTACATAGTCCTACATGGCTGCAATGCTATAAAAGAAAGATGACTAAATTGTTACAGAGACCATCGAGACTTCAAAACAACTAGTACATAGTCCTACATGGCTGCCATGCTATAAAAGAAAGATGACTAAATTGTTACAGAGACCATCGAGACTTCAAAACAACTAGTACATAGTCCTACATGGCTGCCATGCTATAAAAGAAAGATGACTAAATTGTTACAGAGACCATCGAGACTTCAAAACAACTAATACATGGTCCTACATGGCTGCCATACTATAAAAGAAAGATGACTAAATTGTTACAGAGACCATCGAGACTTCAAAACAACTAGTACATAGTCCTACATGGCTGCCATACTATAAAGAAAGATGACTAAATTGTTACAGAGACCATCGAGACTTCAAAACAACTAGTACATAGTCCTACATGGCTGCCATACTATAAAAGAAAGATGACTAAATTGTTACAGAGACCATCGAGACTTCAAAACAACTAGTACATAGTCCTACATGGCTGCCATACTATAAAAGAAAGATGACTAAATTGTTACAGAGACCATCGAGACTTCAAAACAACTAGTACATAGTCCTACATGGCTGCCATACTATAAAAGAAAGATGACTAAATTGTTACAGAGACCATCGAGACTTCAAAACAACTAGTACATAGTCCTACATGGCTGCCATACTATAAAAGAAAGATGACTAAATTGTTACAGAGACCATCGAGACTTCAAAACAACTAGTACATAGTCCTACATGGCTGCCATACTATAAAAGAAAGATGACTAAATTGTTACAGAGACCATCGAGACTTCAAAACAACTAGTACATAGTCCTACATGGCTGCCATACTATAAAAGAAAGATGACTAAATTGTTACAGAGACCATCGAGACTTCAAAACAACTAGTACATAGTCCTACATGGCTGCCATACTATAAAAGAAAGATGACTAAATTGTTACAGAGACCATCGAGACTTCAAAACAACTAGTACATAGTCCTACATGGCTGCCATACTATAAAAGAAAGATGACTAAATTGTTACAGAGACCATCGAGACTTCAAAACAACTAGTACATAGTCCTACATGGCTGCCATACTATAAAAGAAAGATGACTAAATTGTTACAGAGACCATCGAGACTTCAAAACAACTAGTACATAGTCCTACATGGCTGCCATACTATAAAAGAAAGATGACTAAATTGTTACAGAGACCATCGAGACTTCAAAACAACTAGTACATAGTCCTACATGGCTGCCATACTATAAAAGAAAGATGACTAAATTGTTACAGAGACCATCGAGACTTCAAAACAACTAGTACATAGTCCTACATGGCTGCCATACTATAAAAGAAAGATGACTAAATTGTTACAGAGACCATCGAGACTTCAAAACAACTAGTACATAGTCCTACATGGCTGCCATACTATAAAAGAAAGATGACTAAATTGTTACAGAGACCATCGAGACTTCAAAACAACTAGTACATAGTCCTACATGGCTGCCATACTATAAAAGAAAGATGACTAAATTGTTACAGAGACCATCGAGACTTCAAAACAACTAGTACATAGTCCTACATGGCTGCCATACTATAAAAGAAAGATGACTAAATTGTTACAGAGACCATCGAGACTTCAAAACAACTAGTACATAGTCCTACATGGCTGCCATACTATAAAAGAAAGATGACTAAATTGTTACAGAGACCATCGAGACTTCAAAACAACTAGTACATAGTCCTACATGGCTGCCATACTATAAAAGAAAGATGACTAAATTGTTACAGAGACCATCGAGACTTCAAAACAAATAGTAGATAGTCCTACATGGCTGCAATGCTATAAAAGAAAGATGACTAAATTGTTACAGAGACCATCGAAACTTCAAAACAACTAGTACATAGTCCTACATGGCTGCCATGCTATAAAAGAAAGATGACTAAATTGTTACAGAGACCATCGAGACTTCAAAACAACTAGTACATAGTCCTACATGGCTGCCATGCTATAAAAGAAAGATGACTAAATTGTTACAGAGACCATCGAGACTTCAAAACAACTAGTACATAGTCCTACATGGCTGCCATACTATAAAAGAAAGATGACTAAATTGTTACAGAGACCATCGAGACTTCAAAACAACTAGTACATAGTCCTACATGGCTGCCATACTATGAAAGAAAGATGACTAAATTGTTACAGAGACCATCGAGACTTCAAAACAACTAGTACATAGTCCTACATGGCTGGCATACTATAAAAGAAAAATGACTAAATTGTTACAGAGACCATCGAGACTTCAACACAACTAGTACATAGTCCTACATGGCTGCCATACTATAAAAGAAAGATGACGAAATTGTTACAGAGACCATCGAGACTTCAAAACAACTAGTACATAATCCTACATGGCTGCCATACTATAAAAGAAAAATGACTAAATTGTTACAGAGACCATCAAGACTTCAAAACAACTAGTACATAGTCCTACATGGCTGCCATACTATAAAAGAAAGATGACTAAATTGTTACAGAGACCATCGAGATTTCAAAACAACTAGTACATAGTCCTACATGGCTGCCATACTATAAAAGAAAGATGACTAAATTGTTACAGAGACCATCGAGAATTCAAAACAACTATTATATAGTCCTACATGGCTGCCATACTATAAAAGAAAGATGACTAAATTGTTACAGAGACCATCGAGACTTCAAAACAACTAGTACATAGTCCTACATGGCTGCCATACTATAAAAGAAAGATGACTAAATTGTTACAGAGACCATCGAGACTTCAAAACAACTAGTACATAGTCCTACATGGCTGCCATACTATAAAAGAAAGATGACTAAATTGTTACAGAGACCATCGAGACTTCAAAACAACTAGTACATAGTCCTACATGGCTGCCATACTATAAAAGAAAGATGACTAAATTGTTACGGAGACCATCGAGACTTCAAAACAACTAGTACATATTCCTACATGGCTGCCATACTATAAACGAAAGATGACTAAATTGTTACAGAGACTCTCGAGACTTCAAAACAACTAGTACATAGTCCTACATGGCTGCCATACTATAAAAGAAAGATGACTATATTGTTACAAAGACCACCGAGACTTCAAAACAACTAGTACATAGTCCTACATGGCTGCCATACTATAAAAGAAAGATGACTAAATTGTTACAGAGACCATCGAGACTTCAAAACAACTAGTACATAGTCCTACATGGCTGCCATACTATAAAAGAAAGATGACTAAATTGTTACAGAGACCATCGAGACTTCAAAACAACTAGTACATAGTCCTACATGGCTGCCATTCTATAAAAGAAAGATGACTAAATTGTTACAGAGACTCTCGAGACTTCAAAACAACTAGTACATAGTCCTACATGGCTGCCATACTATAAAAGAAAGATGACTAAATTGTTACAGAGACTCTCGAGACTTCAAAACAACTAGTACATAGTCCTACATGGCTGCCATACTATAAAAGAAAGATGACTAAATTGTTACAGAGAATATTGCATCAAACAAAATGATAACTAGGTGTCATCAGAATATGCCTGTCAGCACATGCATAAGGAAATACTATCCATCTCCACTGACAATCAACCTCAGTGCCTGTCAGCACATGCATAAGGAAATACTATTCATCTCCACTCACAATCAACCTCAGTGCCTGTCAGCACATGCATAAGGAAATACTATCCATCTCCACTGACAATCAACCTCAGTGCCTGTCAGCACATGCATAAGGAAATACTATCCATCTCCACTGACAATCAACCTCAGTGCCTGTCAGCACATGCATAAGGAAATACTATCCATCTCCACTGACAATCAACCTCATTGCCTTTCAACACATGCATAAGGAAATACTATCCATCTCCACTGACAATCAACCTCAGTGCCTGTCAGCACATGCATAAGGAAATACTATCCATCTCCACTGACAATCAACCTCATTGCCTGTCAGCACATGCATAAGGAAATACTATCCATCTCCACTAACACTCAGCCTCATTGCCTGTCAGCACATGAATAAGGAAATACTATCCATCTCCACTAACACTCAACCTCATCGCCTGTCAGCACATGCATAAGGAAATACTATTCATCTCCACTAACACTCAACCTCATTGCCTGTCAGCACATGCATAAGGAAATACTATCCATCTCCACTGACACTCAACCTCATTGCCATTTGTTGCAAAGTAGCAAATTATATCCAAGATATACTGAACAAGAGAGAGAGAGAGAGAGAGAGAGAGAGAGAGAGAGAGAGAGAGAGAGAGAGAGAGAGAGATTCCCATCATACTTTATGCTTATTGAAATTGTTTTAAGCATTATAGATTTTCAAGTTAAACAAATCCTTCACAACTGTTTAATAAAGCTTTGCAATATCCTTGATTGAGAAAAACTTTGATACCAGGCCTGCAGGCCTTTCAATTCACAAACAGCTGTAGCAGTAAATGAATTTACATAATTTAAACTTCTCTTTCGTGAACAAAGTAAAATGTTATTAGGACGTGTGCTCATAAGAACACATTTTGTCTAGTCTCGTTAAAAATCAAGACAGGTCTGAAATGAAAACAAAAAAATCGGTTGACTATAAATAAAGTTAATGAAGTGTATCGAATAAATTACATACATACATACATACATACGTACATACATACATACATACATACATACATACATACATACATACATACATACATACATACATACATACATACATACATACATACATACATACGTACGTACGTACGTACATACATACATACATACATACATACATACATACATACATACATACATACATACATACATACATACATACATACATACATACATACATACATACATACATACATACATACATACATACATACATACATACATACATACATACATACATAGGCAAATGGTTTGCCTGGTGTCAGCTTAATATGATTGGGTGGGACATGATATCACATGACTTCGGCATGTTTCCTCATTGGTAGATATCACTATAAACAGCCTCACTCCAGACATCGTAGAGATATGACTGAAATTGTTACAGCTTCGTTAAAAATCAACACACACACACACACACATACGTCCGTTGCCTCTTTTCTGTATATGTTCAAATAAAGATATGTTGCAAATAAATAATAGTTTCATGATATGAACAGAAGGGAAACTACAACAAATAAAGTGTTTTCACATTGTTTGCAACCATTAACATACCATTCTTTACAAGCGCCGTAAATAAGGTAGCAATCACCTGGAAGAGAATTGGGTTTGTACACGTACGTAATAAAGTAGACACTTAACAGGAAGAAAATGGGGTTTATACATATATGTAATTAACTTTACTGGAGATAACAGATCGCTCTGCCTACCAAATCACGTGAAACGACACCCTGCTAGTATCTGACAAACATGTCAAAGAAATGTTTCAGCTTAAGTGATATTTTTATTGAACATAATTCTTATTATTTACAAAAATGCAAAATTGCAAAGTTGCATATATTATACTACAGTAGAAAATATTTATTTTTGTAGTTTAAGTTCGTATAGTAATAATTTAAATGTTTTTTTTGTAAATAATAAAACTAAATTTTAAAGCTGCTCCCGAACTTATTCATGTAAAAGGAAATTCGCTCAAAAAGATGCTAATCTATTTTTTATATAATCTTATCTTTATTAATTTTTTCTGGCATGTGTTCGTGCTGTCTTGGAAGTAAATGAATTAAAACCTACTAACAAACATTGAACAATTACTGTTTAAAAGTATTGTGATGTACATAATAATTTTAAAGTTTTACTATGTTCGTCAGATGAAAGTTTGATCATTGATGTCTGTAGATGTAAACATGTAAATGCAATGTCTGACATATATATCTGATATCAACATATATCATATATATCTAATATACACATATAAATATCTGCAACATTTGTGTTTGTATTTCGTTGCTATCGCATTTTGTATCCCCATCCCTCCTTCAGCCAAATGAGAAAGTAAAGAGTCACTCCATTGTCTGAAAGATCGAGACGATAAATAATTGTTTTTGGGATAAGCCAACATTAAAGTATAAATTTTCAAACTTCAAAACAATATAGTCTGGAGTTCAGTGCTTCCTATACAAGAAAAATAATATACATCAAAGCCCGAAAGTTTGGAGGTTTCTCCATCCATATTCTAGAAACGATTATGTTTACACATAGTTTTCAAAACCATGCTAGTCTACATATTTTTATGCAAATAAACATGTGATTTCCATCCATTATTTGAATGTCCAGCTGATCGTACACGTGACCACAAAAGTCTTTATCCATCAAAGATTTGTCTATGTTTCGGTAAAGCAATAAATCTAATTCCTCAGTTCAGACGATCAGGATATTGAATATCAAAATTACAAGGCTTCCACTGACTTCTTTTCACCCTTATTGATCAAGAAATCAACAAATCATTGCAAAAAATATAAATACTTATCATTATCATTTCATTATTGTCCTAAGCAGCTGGTGAGAGAAAACCGGTGGACGTAACAATGCCTGGAGGTGTGTCTAATTTACTTTCGTTGATTGGTTAATTGATCAGCATGATTGACATATGATGATAGATCAATTAAGTAGACACGCGACGTGTAGAGAGTGGGTTCGCAGACGTACTTAACAATGAAGATATGTAATATGAAGAGTGGGGTTTGTTGACTTAAATAATTTTCACGTCAAACAATTTCTCGTTTCAAACAAAACAAAAGCTCCAAAGAAACATATTGTTTTCAGAACAATTGAAGTTTAAGAAAGGCAGACTAACTCAAGAAACCTAAAATTGTTATCTAAAGGAAAATCAATGCTGAATTATATGCCCCCAAGCCTAAAACTTCGAAACGTTTTTCTATGATTCAGACTTGTTTAGCCTCCAATTCTCACATTTCTGTGATTCAGACGTTTTAGCCTCCGATTCGCACATTTCTGTGATACAGACTTTCTTAGCCTCCGTTTTGCACATCTCAGTGCATGTTTTGTTACATACCTCATTCAAATTCAATGACAATGTAGGAGGAACAAAATAATCGGAGTGTGTTTGTGATAGTTGTGACTGTGTTACATGCATTGTTAATTAGTTCCCTTGTTACTGATCGTATGAGTTAACAACACTTGGCCATCGATTAGTGATCAAAAGCTCGTTCAAGATTGTTGATTAAAGATTAGCATGCGTTAATTTCCCTGCCTATTACTTAATGAATGAATTAATAATTAAATATATGGAACCTATTTTGATTTAAATACGGCATAACAAATGAGTAAGTGAACAATGACAAATTTAAGTTAGCACATGGTTTGATCCTCGCTAGAACACATTTTTTACTAGGCAATGATGTCCCCAGAGTGCATATATCAACTTTAGTATACTTCGAATTAAAGTTCTGGTTTCGTATACACATTGTGTTTCCATGGATATACATTGATGAAATTATTTTCGATTACACACTCTGAACCATTCAAGCAAAACAAATGATTTTCTTTCAAACTCCAGAAATAGTACCATGTTACCTGCTCTGGCATTTTGCCAACAAAATACACATGTTTTAAAGGAAATTAAATATAAAACAGCCTAATGTGACCAGCAAGATTTATAGCAATAAATGTGGTCAATCAATATAAATTACCTTATTGATGAGATTCATAAAGTATTTTGTTTGATATTCAGCCAAAGATACGTGTAGCAACACAGAAAATGGAGTTCCACATGTGTGATACACGATAACGTAGGATTTAAACATGTTTCCCGTGTTTGTTTTATCTTTTCTCCTAGCCAAATTTGAAAAAGTAAACAATTTTATTCTTGAAGCATAGTGCGTGTGTAATCTTTAAACGTTATTTCAAGCAGCAAGTGCAAGTCACTTTAGATATTGAACACTCGTGTCATAAGTAAAAAAAAGATGATTTATGACTTACAACCGTCAGACGAAGTCCAGACGAGGGGAATAATGTTTTTGAATAGTATCAAGTACCAGCAAATGACTCCCATGTTGTTTTTGAATAGTATCAAGTACCAGTAAATGACTCCCATGTTGTTTTTAATAGTATCAAGTACCTGCAAATGACTTCAACCATTTACTTATAATTCATCAGACCACAATTCACACAGGCTCCTAAACGTGTGCATTGTTCCAGAGCTGAACGTATCGGAGCCTAATAACCAAGGCCGTATAAGGTTAAGAAGGAAAGATATGGTAATATATTAACCCATCGGAATATTCGACTCTGCAATAAATTTTACAGTTATTCGTCTAATGAAATTTAAAATTTAATATCAAGAACATGTGAATTAAGAATAACAAAATACAAAGCTGTATAGTTGTGCTACTAAGGGCGTTTAAACTTTTGAAAGAATAAACTTTTCTGGTAATTTTCTTTCTAGGGTCCCGTTTCACAGCACCGATTTTCTTCAGATTTGTGTGCGTAGTATAAGGGAAATTTGCACACATTAAGAAACATCCTTACTAATTTTGGCTGAGACATTATTTCATTTTGTACATGTATATTTTGAGTTCTCATTGGAGATTCTTATGTTTGTAGACCTGAGAGGTCTTTCAATGTAACATATTTGCATCACATTCGATCACAAAATTTAAAGTAAAAACTACTTGAACCTAGAAGGGCGAAATAAAAATGTTTAATTTATTATATTGTTTCTAAGGCGAGAAAAACATGTGGCGAAATGCCATTCTTCCATGTCTGTCTAGATGTATATACACTATTACACGTACTAATTTTGTATGTCAACCAACAATTAATTAACCACTCTATATAAACAAGAAAATAAGGGCTCCGAGTGGCCGAGTGGTCTAAAGCGATCTCCGTTACGGATCACTGCAATCTCACCTCTATCTTTGTTGGTTCGAGTCTAAGATTCGGCGAATGTGGATATGTGAGTAAGTTTGCCAGTAGCTTCTCGTTGCATGGTTGTTCTTTCCGTCGATTTCCCGGTTTCTTCCTCCACCATTGACACTGGCCGCCATGTATAGCCTATCGTGCTAAAAAATGGAGTTTCTAATCCACCCTGCACCTAGCATGTACAAAGCCTAAAGTTTGTAATCAGTGGGCCTACAAAAGTAGTATCTGCATAATTCATTTGACTTCCTTATGAAACATTAATTGTATGAACATATCACATTCCAGTTATGTCAAGAGCAGAATGGCGCGACAATATCATTATAATGAAAACCTATTATGAAGAAAAATATTTAAGAGAGACGTTAGCATTCAACTAGTCTATGTATATTATTAATATGACAGTTAACTGAAACACAACGAAATTTACATTGGCAGAAACTAATCCAAACTTTTGGTAATAACTAATGATAAGAAATTATCCTTTTATATTGAAACTGAGCTTTGTCATTTCGTTCATGGATACCATTTACCACTTTTTATGTTAATGTTATTCATATACAGGTAATAGTGACATAAAAAGAGCCAGTTAAAAGTAGCTAACTTTTCTAACTCAGACTCGACTCCAAATTATGTTTTATTGGTGACATTAAGAAAAGTAACCAATCAAATATCTGGCCATTTAGGTAAGTTTTGACTTAGAGGCTGAGAAGTATTTTTTATACTCTCAAGGACAGGTATCAGATGAAAACACTGTTAATGGAATTAATTTAGAATGCCACTAAAACCAAAACCAAATCGATTTAAATGCTGCACAAAGGAAACATTAGGTGATAGAGTTGAAATTTGTAATACTAGCGCAGGCTGACAAATTACCTCAAATTGTTGACGCAGTTAGTGGTTGTAGATAAGAAACTTTTCCGTTCCCGAGCCCGTTTTGGACCTTTCGGATAGTAAACATTTGTAAAAAGACATTTCATGGATTGCAAATTATTCTTATAATTAATTTCAGACCCCCACGCTTTGTTAATAAAATTTTAACTGTCAAAAAACCTATTAAATGCCTAAAAAATTCTTGAAAACCTGATAAACAAATTGTGCAGGCAAACGTTAATTTATGAGGAACACGCGGACGAGCGATGAATATTGCATTATTCCCTCGCCTTGGGGTTGAGGACAGTTACACTGAAACCTGCTCTGAATACGACATAACAGCTCAGTGCTCTGAATACGACATGTCAGCTCAGTGCTCTGAATACGACATGTCAGCTCAGTGCTCTGAATACGACATGGCAGCTCAGTAGGTGGGAAACACTGTTAGAAGTAAAATTAACTGTCATTCAAGCCCTAGTCAATCAAGCTAAAAACCAGACAGTTGTTGGACGTAACTGAAGTTGTGCTGCGTCTAATCCCAGCTTATCTATGCATATTATTTTCATTTCATAAATGGAAAAAACACTAATTCGCCTCCCAGTTTAATATATTGTTTTATTTATCTTTCAATAAAACTCCTGAAGATACTAAAATGATTCTCTAGAAAATTTAGATCAAGCGACACGATTTTCTTATAAATGTATGCATACACAACAACATACACACACACACTCACTCACTCACACACACACACACACACACACACACATGAAAACCTATCTTGCTCTACAAGATTCAAATCAACCAACAACTTCTGATTACTGCCAGAAGTATTATTGATGACTTTTGCACAACTCATTGCTTGGCAGTTATCCGACAATAATTTTAACAAGACAAAAGAAATCTGACAGGTGCAATATTTTACACATTCCAACGTGCTTTTGTATTGTTTTGTTTTGTTTGGGAGTGGTTGGAGATGGGGTCTTTGGTTGGGGCAAGTCTCCTTTTCTATGCATTCTTGTGCAATGATAACAAGTTTTGATATTCAAGAAATGTGCAGATTGATTCCAGAAACACTTTATATTGACAGCCAGAGAACTTCACTTTAGGAATTCTAAGCACATGTCTAACAAGATAACAGGGTTGTAAGTAACTCTGATTTACAATCACTTAATTATCGAAGCAAACCCAGTGTAAGTGCGCAGGTAAATCAACTGACAAATATCTTACTGTTAAAGTTTGAAACACTGGCATGAAGCCATAAACTATGATCCACACTTTGATTTGTGCTTTTGGGCGAGGATAGTACTGTGACGAAGATGATTGCTTGATTGTGAGTGCTGACAGAAATATGATTAAGCTGATTTTGTGCTAGTGGGTGATGACAAATGTAATATGAAGACGAGACTCTGCATATGGGTGGCCAGAGAAATGTGATTAAATTGATTTTGTGCTATGGATGATGCGAGAAATATGTAGATGATTGTGTATTTCTTGGTGCTGACAAATGTCATGAAGATATTGTGCTTTTGTGTGACAACAGAAATGTAACGAAGATGATTTTGTTACTATAGGTGATGATATAAATGTAATGAAGACGACTGTGTTTAAGGGTGATCAGAGAAATGGAATGAGGGTGATTTTTTCTTATAGGCGATGACAGAAACTGTAGTAGACAATATAGTTGAGGACAGAAATGTGATGAAAATGATTTTGTTCTTATTGGTAGTCACCTAAATGTGCTAAGGATAATTCTGTGCTATAGGGTTATCCAGTACATGTAATGAAGATCATGCTAGAACATATTTCAGTTATTGTCGAGTCGTGGCATGGAATTACATATTTACAGATAAAGGCCAGGCTTGTTTGAGTTAGCAACCGTTTTGACTTTAGCTGGTTATACATAAATAGGTACATAATGTATATTTAAAATTGACTTCTTGGACAACAGTTCTCTTTTCGCGTCCATGGTGATGAGATCCTTATCCCCTGATCAAAATTTAAAACTATACAATTTCCCCTTTGCAAAAAACAATCACAAATACCCTAATATTTTGGATATAAAAATAAAATTATTCTCTGATTAAATGTTACATTGTAACTACATTCTCAATTTTCACGGGCATCAAAGTGTCATAATTTGGAAGAAAGAGGTTCGCTCTTTCCACCAAATGTTGCATCGAATGAGCAAGAAGCAATACATATGAAACTAAATTTAACTGTTGAAACCCTAAATTCCCAAGGACATGAAGATCCGTTCTATTATTCAAGACATTAAATCTGCATTTCATTACTACATAAATAGAATATCTAAACATTTCATCAACATGGAAAGAAACAAAACAAATACACCTTCTCTATATTGAAACTTCAGAGCAAATGCAGACGATGAAATAAAAAGCTGTCTTTGATTCAATTTATTATTGATCTCTTTCTAAGACAATTGATATTCTCTGATTAGGCCCAGAAATCTAGTGAAGTTCCGTCTGTGTTATTGCTGCTATAATCCTGCCTTTGATTCAATTTATTATTGATCTCTCTCTAAGACAATCATATTGCCAATATGTTTTCCCATTTTCTCGGAGTTTTATGGATGAATTGATGACTGGGAGCAAAGATTTTTATGCAGACTGCGCTCCCCTATCCTCGATAAATTCTTGAGACTTTAATGAAAGTGTAGTAGTAAAAAGATACTAGGGCTGAAAAAATATAGTTGTTGAAATATTATTTGATGTAGACTCACAGAAAATAAGTCCAGGTCTCTCAAACCACGGCTTCAATGATATGTTGCTTGGGAATAATGGACAGTTTTGCAGATATTCTTCCAGGATTTGACTGATCTTTATCTGAGAATATTTGAATGTCGGAATAAAAGAAACATATATAACTTCTACGTGATGTGAATTAATAGCTTGGTAAGAGTTATCTAATAAAAAAATAACGCTAAATCGAGACTTGCGTCTCTATCGACTGATCCGAGACTTCAGTTTCTGTAAGCTGCCATTTGGCATTCGCAACTTGAAAGTTATATCGACCGAGCAGTATATGACTGGATGTAAAAAGATCAAACTAGTGTTTTACTTTTGGATAAAAAAATTGATTGCACACTGCCGTGAATCTAATTTTAAAAAGTAGTTATAGCAATTAAATAAAAGTGATGCAATATTTAAGGTGCCCCACTCACTCAAGTTGACGAGTATAATGAATATTAGGCCTGGGATTTATTACAGACTGGTACGGAGGTATGAATATGAGGGTTTGCGATAATCTAATCCGACTTATGGATATGTGAGTTTGCAATAATCTAATCCGACTTATGGATATGAGGGTTTGCGATAATCTAATCCGACTTATGGATATGAGGGTTTGCAATAATCTAATCCGACTTATGGATATGAGGGTTTGCGATAATCTAATCCGACTTATGGATATGAGGGTTTGCGATAATCGGACTTATGGTTATGAGGGTTTATGGGAACCTTATCAGGATTATCAATATGAGGGTGAATGAAGGTGTAGTCCGGATTTATAAATAAAAGTGTTTATGATAATTTTGTCTTGATTTATGAATATGAGTGTTTACAATATTCTTTTCCGGTTTTATTAATATGAGTGTTTATGATAATCTTGTCCGGATATTTGAATATGAGTGTTTATGATAAACTTGTCCGGTTTTATTAAGATGAGTTTTTATGATAAACTTATCCAGATTTATTAATACGAGTGTTTATTATAAACTTGTCCGAATTTATTAATATGAGTGGTTTCGATAATCTTGTCAGGACTTATTAATATGGGTGTTTTCGATAATCTTGTCGGGCTTTATGAATATGAGTGTTTGTGATAATTTAGTCTGG
This sequence comes from Potamilus streckersoni, assembly GCA_016746295.1. Classification (NCBI taxonomy): domain Eukaryota; kingdom Metazoa; phylum Mollusca; class Bivalvia; order Unionida; family Unionidae; genus Potamilus; species Potamilus streckersoni. The sequence goes on along the minus strand of JAEAOA010000822.1, from coordinate 2,420,239 downwards.
ATTTATTAATGTGAAGGTTTATCATAATTTAGCTTGGATTTATCAGTGAGCATAAGCTGGGAATATTGTTGAACAATATTATTTTTAGTTTTATTTTTTAAACTAAGATAGAGATGACATTGATTTGACTTAAATCTCAAGGAAATAACATAATGCAGCAAGAACATTCGTTATCACTCAAACTGGCAACTTTTCTCTGCCAATTAACCATTACAATTCGGCATGTTTGTAGAGATTTATAATAATAAACGTTGTCTAGCAATATAAACAACTTTCATTACAAGTTTCTTGAAGTGTATTGCCTGTCACTCATTGGAAGCATGTGCAACAACAAATCAGGAAAAAGGAATTCTGCATGTTTAATGCACAATCATTCCAAGTTAAACATATCTGCTTGTCGTTCGGGATGTCTCGACAAATATAAGCAGTTTTGATTCAAAAGCAAAGACGAGTACACTCTTTGAACTTTACTGGAAAATAGTGCTCTTCTTTAAGAGTCTTTGGTATAGATGTTGTAATGGAGCAATTTTTGTTGTCGTTCTCTGTAGGAAATCTTTTGTCGGACATGTGTAAGATTGTTTAGTTTGATTGGGACCTGAGAATGTTTAAATCGCCATAATGCACGGACTGGTACAGGCAGTCATGAGTTAACGATATTTAATTAAGGTTCACGTTTGTTTAAACTGAACTGGATAGGGGTCAAATCTTATCTGTATGGAGAACTGTCATTTCTGAAGATTACCAGGAATCAGTTGGGAAACCGTAGTTGTCAGACAAACTACATTGTTTGATTCCACCTTAGGCGGGAATTTTATTTCATCCACATTGGGCATTCTGTGAAATGAGGCGTGGGTTCAAACGAAAACTCTCAGCTTAACTGTGGTAATAGCGAATAGCAAATTTAAAATTTAGTTTACGCTAATGTAACAAGTAAATTCACTCATAAAAATCATCTAGGGGAGACGATTGTCTGGAGAAATTGACAAGCACAAAAGCTTGAAAACACAAGGTGAGATAGCTTCACCCAAAAGGTTTGCACAAAGTTAGAATGACCGTAAAAGGCGAGATGCCAGAGATTTTGGAAAAAGAAGGGAAAGAGTGGAGAAAGACCCAGACTTACCGGCACAAGGGAGTGAAAAGGAACAGTCCGTTTGGACTTGGAATGAACCAATACTTTAGGTTTTGACTCGAAACAAGAGAGTGTTTTTCGATCTTTCACTTGCTTTGATGATGATTTAATTATATCGTTTAACAGAACGGCTCATGTTATAATATATTTATATTCTGAAATTCTTTGAATAAATTTATTCAAAAAGAAAGTAATATTTAGCACACTTATTTTAGAATTTTATTGTTATGATGTTTGACTAAATTTTATTTTTATTTGTAACGGGGGCTCGTGGTAATATATATATATATATATATATATATATATATATATATATATATATATATATATATATATATATATATATATATATATATATATATACGCTCAGATCCTTATTTATTCCATCCAAAAGCTTCATACTTAATATTTACATTACTCGACCGGGCAAATTACACCGTCGGCGATTACATCTAGATAGCGATAGCCAAAACCAGGTAAGGCACTACAACAAAGTTAAGGAGGGGTTTACGACATATGTCTGTCACGAGCACTTACATTTCAGGCTGCTGAAATTTCATAGCCAAAACAGACGTATTAGCGCTAAAAATGGCACTAGTCCAGGTTAATTCAGATGCCTCAAAGTTGAGTTGAAAAGTAGTCCGTATTAATGCAGATATCTATTAATTGATATAGACATTAGTCCTTGCCAATGCAGATATATCGGCGTTGACATTGATCAAGTCTAGGTTAAATAAAGTGTAGTTCTTAATATAGATTATACCTATTTGTTCAACCCTGGAATGATCCTAACTCTGTTCTTATCCACATAAACTAGACTATTTGTTATTTACATGACAACCAACTTTATTTTCTTTCTTGTGCGGAATATTTACCTAATGGACACCATAAGAATGAAAATAGGTTAGAGTCTTACTATTAAAGCCGTCTTCACTCTTGGATTCCTAAATATATTACAGGAACCAACAAGGGCATGGTTGTCACGGTACTTGATATTAAATGGCGAGTAATCAAATTAATGGCATCTGTATCAAGTTTGAGAAACGGGTTTTCGCTTTACACGTATTGAGAAAGAAAGGATTGAAGACTCGTAAATATTACAGATTCTAAATCTCTCCGGAAACATAATCTAGTTTTTGTAACATTTATTCACTGTAATATTCTAATACATATTCTCAATAAACTAGAAATAATAGGCTGATTATACGCACATTTTCAACTGAAGAAAACCAAATCAAGCATATGGTTACTAATTACCATTTGTAGCATTCTCTACAAAGTCCTAGGAAACCTGCCATTTATACCACTTTAGACTAAATAACTAGCTTTATGCTTATTTACTTGTCAGGTATCTAGCAATATATCAGATAGCTTGTCGTTTATATTGCTTTGTAAGCGTCCTGCTTTGCATTGTTATCACATTCATACTAGATAATCTTACGTAGCTTTATATCAGATAACTTGGCATTTACATCGCTTTATATTGGATAACTTGGCATTTACATCGCTTTATATTGGATAATTCTGCATTTACATCGCTTTATATTGGATAACTTGGCATTTACATCGCTTTATATTGGATAACTTGGCATTTACATCGCTTTATATTGGATAACTTGGCATTTACATCGCTTTATATTGGATAACTTGGCATTTACATCGCTTTATATTGGATAACTTGGCATTTACATCGCTTTATATTGGATAACTTGGCATTTACATCGCTTTATATTGGATAACTTGGCATTTACATCGCTTTATATTGGATAACTTGGCATTTACATCGCTTTATACAAGGTAACTTGACCTGTCTTTATCTTTATATTTAATGCCATGGCTTTATATTCGATAACATTGCATTTATATCGATATAAACCAGATAAATCGGCATGCATCTTGCATGTTACTAGACACCATGCCATTTATTTCCCTATATACTAAATAATATACCTTTATACTAAATAACGTTGCATTTATATACCTTTATACTAAATAACGTGACATTTACATACCTTTATACTGGATTGTTTGGCATTTATCTCGCATTAAATCAAATTATTCTGCAATTATATTTTAATCTGTTGTAATAAGCTAAGATGCACACGATCGACATCTAAAATGGATATAGGACTGAAACATTTAATAATATAATCAGGAAGCATGGTTAAATGTTCTGTTTAATTTGTTCTCCCTTAAACTGTTACAAATTTGAGAGTTTGCCAGCTAGTAATGTCGGTTACTAATTCTTATCCTTATTCCATGTTGTGCCATAGGAGAATCACGAATCTGCTTTATAAACATTTCAGTTAAATAGTGCAATGGTAATCCAGAGTACAGTGAACACATTTCAATGATGCAAGTCATTGATTCAACTTCGACAGGAGGAGATTACTGCCAATCTGCGTTTCATATAGGCTTATAAGCAGAGGAGAGTTTTATTATGTTTAAGTCTATAGTGTTTTATAATCAGCAAGCTCATATATCTAAGAAAAAAGAAAAATTCATAAAACGCATACCTACATCACTCTTTCAGCTAAAAAAGACATTTAAATTTTAATCACAGTACTGGAACATTTACCACTCAGCTGTATTATTTCCTTCAGACGCGACCCAATACTTTACCATGCATCGTTACTTAAATTTAAACTTCTCCAACATTTCTGTGCTGCATCATGGTAGTTTTTTCAGCGGCCACTTAAGTTTGCTAATTATTACACTTATCACCATACCTGTCAGAGTGGTCTACAAAGCTATCTTTTATCGATCACTGCATTTTCAATTTGAGTGGGTTCGAGTCTTAGGCTCGGCCATTGTGGGTAGGCAAGAAAGCTGCCAGTAGCTTGCAGTGGTCGGTGGTTTGGTTCTTACCTGTTTTCCGGCTTTTTGCTCTAGCATTTATACTGGTCGCCATTTATAGCCTGTCTTGAGCTGAGATATGACTTTAACTCAAAAACAACAAAACTAACACCTTACTTGAATAAAGTGATGTACGAAATGACTGATCAATTCTATGCGTTAGCCTTTTTAAGAATATTCCCGAATATTTGTATGATCAAAATAAGGCAAAAATGTGAATTCTGTTCATTTTCAGTTGTATGCCCATCTTGTGCCCTGTCTTTTTGTCATACTTCCTGTCAGTATTGAAAATTTTATGATCCATCTAACGAATTTCATAGGGTTGAGCGATAAACTATTCTGACGCATTAGCGAATGCATCCAGCTTTCTGATTTAATTCAAGTTATAATTGAGGCAATAGAGCCTAAAGTAAACTATATGAAATTGTTGGTGCCTTTGTGACGTAACGACTCACACTATTACGTATTTTCTGCTATCGTTTTTGCAAAAGTTTTCAAAAATGTCTTAAAATTTAGATACAAGACTCGTGTTGGATGATTTCATCATTATAATTAGAGTGTTATTGGTTTTCTGTACAGCTCAGTTTGCAATAATATAGCAACTATAATTACCCTCAGATCCTCAAAGGCAACATTTTTTTAGTAAGTGGATCTACATATAAAGGGGTTCATATCCTCCACAACCATTATGGGAATAACAGAATTAAATTAGAGAATGTGGGGATTTCAAAGGTCGCTATGACGTCACAAACTGAGTCTTAAGGGTGGCAGGTCAGTGGAGCCAACACAGTGAATGTTTCTGGCAGTAAAACCACCGATAAAGTCCTAAGATCCGCAAACATGATTGTTATCCCTTATTCCAACATAAGTGAAAATATTTTATTCATGAAAGTATTGAATGAGATTATTCGGGTTCTAGCTGCAGAAAGAGTAAAAAGACACAAAAGTGTTGACATTTCCCACATCATATCGTCCATTTTACCATTTTGTTTATTCCAGTATTGAGATACCTCCAATAAAGGCATGTGCCACTTTCATGTGTTTTTTAAAATAATTCTTACATAATACACCTTGCGAAAAACGAAACGCATTTCAAGACTTGACCCCACCCTATCTCATTCATTTTCATATGTACTTTACAAAATATGCAGATGTTAGAAACCTAATTAGAAAGTTACTACTAATAATGGCATCTCAGAAAATACTACAGTTTAGACACGGACATTTCCAAGAATATTGATCTGCTGAAATGCAATTTAAAAATAAATAAATCACTCACACTTTCAAAATTAAATTTCAAAGTGTAATCAGATCTCATATAATTTTAATCAGTCTGCATGATTTGAAACTTTGCTTTGTCTGCACGTCTTGTTAAGCTCACACCAGAATGTTATACCTTTGCAAGAACATGAAGAACAACCACATCCCAGTGGATATTAATGAATTTAAGATGTCAAGTTTCACTGCAACTGTCTGCGTGCATTTTGTTATGCAGCCGGAACTATGTGAATTACTTTTTAAATTAATAACTCTTCTATGCAATATCTCAGATCGCTGTCTCTTTGAGGCATAACTGTTACTTGCAATACACGCAGTTAGCGCGATTTATAGTTCTACCGGAGTAGAAATAAATTAAACGTAACTATATAAATTATTTTAATAAATAACATATGCTTGGGAAAGACAGACAGAAATAACGTCTTATCAAATTCTTGCCAATTATTAAATCAATCTGCTTTCAATGTTCAAACATGGCAGTTGAAATATAATGAACTAGAGAAAGTTTTTCTTTTATCTAGTCAGGTAACACTATAAAATAATTTTCAATTCCTACAAGAGGAAAGTAATTATTCAATTCAATTCTTGACATGTCTGAGATCAAATTGATTCGAAATGATTGCCAAGGTTATGGCATGCGAATGTTAGCAGGATGACGTTTCTAAAAACCAGAAGAAAGTATATGTATAGCAAATCCCCAATTAAATTACATACAATCAACGTAGCATACACTCGACGTAGCACATTTACAGTAGAATAATATAAGTGCTATTAAGAATTTAGCATTCAATTTCAGTACCAATGGACTCAAAGCGTAGTAAGGTGATGTATATGTGCGGCATGTCATGTCTGGTTCTGAGTAAAAGGCTAGGGAGTAAAAATGATATATGATGAAACCTTACCAAGATATCAAGAAAGACAATTCATGTCAAAATGAATTAAACATTTACCGTTGCGCAAACGACAACGGTAACGGCATGTGCAACAGTCCACTATATGCATCTGAAAAAAGGATAAAGATAAAAGTGACAAAATCCTTACAATGTCAGGTGAAACTGTTCTATATCAACCATGTGTCAACTGGTGATGATGTATGAGATGGCCATTACTTATAATGTTTTGTTATCTATATATAGAATAATTTCTACCACGGTATTGTTGCCCAGATCGAGTAAACAATAAAATAAAACATGAAATGGATTGATTGAGCAATAGAGATATGAGCGGAGATATACAATAGAATAGCTTGAACTTCCGGTTGGGAAATATAACAATTTAAGCAATTACATAAACACAATGAAATTCGAACATAACACTTGATAGATTCAATTTATTTTAGAAATAGAGTCAAAAACATTTTTATGCGAAATTGCATTAAGCGTGCTGTTATACCGATAAAACTGGAGCATGATATATTTAGACATATTTGATAACCATTAAATGTTAATTAATAGCTTAACTGCTAGTCGACTCACGTTCTTAATGCTGACACCATCGATTCGTGGTTGAAAAGATTTTACATTTAAACAAACGAATTGATGGACTTAACTCCTGGACCTAACTACAATACTTTGCTTATTAGCGTTTACACTGAAATAAAGTTCCAAAGAAAAAAACAAACAATTCTGATCAAATATGATATAAATCGTTTAAGACAGAAAATTTACTATGACAGTTCCAATCAGAGGTAATGCATACAATTTCTAGGATGCATGATTTATATTACACACAAAACCACTAAATTCGAACTCATTCAGATCGATGAAATATTGTAGAACATTCTCACGATCCATGAATCATATAATATTTGAGATCACGAATGCACAGCTATTTTCTAAACTCAAAAACAAGTGGAAGTATGAATTTAAATGAGCAGATTCTACAATTTATTAAAAAATTTACATCATGGAACATATTGCATGCATTTAAGACAATACCTATGTGCCTTGCTGAGCTCTCTCTCATCAGAAAAGTCCCTCTGTCTTTTCAATGGTTTCGGAACTATCTAAATTTCCAGACCCATCTCACGTGATCTCGAGACAGCTTCCTTTTTCGGCAGAGAAACTGGGACTGACTAATATGGCGAAGGAGATTATTTGAAAACCTTGAATATCGTATGGGAAATGCACACCCTTCAACCCGTTTAGCTTAGCCAATTAGGATTACTTTCTCAAAAACATACAAACTATTAGCACTCTTCATCGATGTCCGAATAATTCTTTCTAGTTTTTCTTTATTAATAACTATTCTGGAAAATACCATTTAATAACGCTTGTTTCAAGGGGCCCAACATTTCCTAATTTGTTTGCTTTTTGTCTAAACCCTGTAATTCCATTCACCTAACCATACATTACCATATCTTGAAGACCGTTATCGAAAGGGCTCTACATAAAATTTAATTCATGCCCCAAAGATAACAGATACCATTCTATCAGTTGATAATTTATTGTGAGCCTAGCCTGTATGTCAAAATATAATGTTATAGTGTCACGCTGATCACGAGAGACAGTACTGAAATTATCTCTACAAAAGTTTGCATCAATACACGACATCTTTTCAAAAGACTAAAATGTCATTCTGGAACATCATCAATAGACATATACCGCGGCAAATAAATTGCTCTTCCATTAGCTGTCTCTTGAAAGATGCATCAGGGTCAGCCTTATTTATTGTGCATCCAATAAGCGTAGTTCTGGCTCTAGCCTACTGTGCATCCTAGATTCTACAAACGTAGCTCTGGTGTATTCAACATATTGGAACCCAAAATGGTAGCTCTGGTTTATTCTACATCTTAGATTCCACAAGCGTAGCTTTTGCTTATTCTACATATTATATCCCACAAGGGTAGCTCTGGTCTGTTCTACATTTTAGATCCCACAAGGGTAGTTCTGGTATATCCCATCATCTAGATACCACAAGGGTAGCTCTGACCGTTTAAGCGTATTGGAGACTACAAGGGTATGTCTGGCCTAGTGAACGAACTGGATCCCTCAAAGGTAGCTCTTTTGTTACCTATTCTACATTCTAGATCCAACAAACGCATCAAAGTCGTGATACATTGAACTATAAACGCACATATGAAAAAATTATTGATGAATTATCTAAAAGAGTATTTCATTGTATTTACTTAAGTGTAATACTGAAGATTGAGTACGCATGACGTACTACGTCAAGTCAGCCGGAAATGACTTAATCGTAAACAACACGTTTTGTTCCAACATAGCATGTTAACATTTTGCATGAACTCTTGCCTCTACTCTGTTTACCCTATTATTATCTCTAAATTAGTTTTTAGATCGATGTACCATACGTGTGTGGTCATCATAAGAACCCTTTCTAATGGAAACAAAAGCCATGTAGAAGTTGGACGTTTGGCTTAGCAACATTGGCAATACCTTACAAGAACTTTCGTCAGCCCAACCTGAGTTATCTTTTCTCGCCAACTGTGATCCAACCGCTTCGTTTCATGTTAATCCTTTGCATATTTTGCTTGCTGAAACGTTGTCTTGAGCAAGCGTTGTCTCACGAATAAAATTTATTTATTTGATGATTTATGGTGGTTTATATCACTTATCATCAGTTCTTTCTCTTTGAATGCATATGTTCTCTTCCTCCTACCTATCTTCTTTGATGCTTGAGTATTGTTTCCAGTCCTAGGAGAATGCATAATGTTATGCACTGAAACTATTTATTGAGAAAGAATATTATCAAACATATTGAAACATATTTAGTTTCTCCCCTACTGAGATTTGGACCTTGTCGTAGAGTTACATTACACATCACCTCCCCTGCAAACACACAAACATCAAAACCCACTTAACCAGACGCGTATACCCCTAAAAGACTAAAACCCAGTCACGGATATACGCACGGGCACGTGCTTGAATACGAACTATATCGCACTGATATAATATTAACATTTGTTTTGTGTTGTGATAATTCCTCCATCAAACGACAGACTCCTCTTTGTAATGGTTGATGTAGATGTTACCTGTTAAAGCCTTGCACAACGTGGTGTGAAAGCAAATAAAATCCCTGAATATGATGTTTTTAGCCATACACGACCACACATAGTTCTTGCTAACAACAAACACGAGAGAGGTATGTGTAAGGAAAAAGAATGTTAAATTAATTTTGTGCCAAGGCGTCAGTCCAAGAACTTTAGTTTGTCAAATTTATACAATTGAGATATTAAGTAAGTACATGTCTTGTTTTACTTTGCGTGCAATTGCATTATGAGAACAAAATATTATTCGTAAAATAGCAAGAGCTCTCCAATAAAATTTATGGGATTTTATATTTGCTACTTGCGATGCACTCGTTAAGAAAATCTATTTCACATTTTCAAGTCCAATAGCATCATATGACGCTTCTAAACACCATGTCAAAGGAAATGCCCCATACGTTATTAAGAGTGTCAAAATGTAAGTTGATGTTTAACAGGGAAGTAAATAATACTTAATGTAGCATTAATAATCTCTATTTGAACGTATTAGCTGGTGGACACAAAGTAAAAGCGATTGCATGATATCCACTTATTTTGAAACTTCTATAAAATGGATCTTGTAAGATGGAAGGAATATAAGTTTTTCTGCTAAAAATCCAAAATAAAAACGCATTTAAATTTTATTTTTACCCCTTCTTAAGCTATTAAGTATTGCTAACCCATTGATCCAATGCTGCTTTATATCATAATTTCTAAAACAATTTTAACCGCCAGATCACCAAATTTTCAGATCTGGAATGAAAAATGTAATTTGATAATATTAGATGGCGCAAAACATTTCTTTGCTCACCTACCTACTTACGTCTTCAATTGAGGTCCTTTCTCTAGCCATTTCTGTCTTACATGCACTAAAATGTAGTAACGTTTAACTTTGTTCAGCCGTATTAGTTATAACCTGTATATCGTTTATGTACATATTTGTCTTAAAATAAGTAGCAATAAGGAAGGTACACAAACAATTTACATAGAATTTAACAAACAATTTTTTTCCTTAGAAGACAAATGAAAATTTAAAAAACACAAAAATGTGAATTAAATCTCAAAAGACAATAAATGTTAAATAAAAAGTCCAAAAGAATAAAAATGTTCCTAATGAATTTAAATAATTCCTAAGGTCATGGTCGACCACAATTATATCATTCAGAATGTCTATGAATGAAATATGAATAGTCTCGAATTTGTGTTTCAGTCTAAAATGTCAATAAGCAATTTGAAATTTTAAAGAATAATTTTGCAAATTTATATTCCAACACAATAAAAAAACTCTGATGATAGACTCACAAACGCTGAGAGAAGACAAGAATGAATAATTGTTTATCATATTCCTAAGACCTATGTCGCAACTGAGTATTAGGAAAAATAAATTTATAATGGACGCTGCCACTACATTGTAAATATAAATTCGTTTCAGGAATCTTCAAAACTAGTAAATTAGTTTGCACACAAATATTAGTGAATATTTTTAAAATAATGACACAAGTCAGGTAGGCAAAATTCAACCTTCAATCCCGCTAAAATTCAAGACTTGAAACATAAAAAAAACTTAAATACACATGACTATATCATTTGCAAAGATCATTTAGACTATGTACATTACGTTTTATTCGTTTTTGTTTTGTTCTCGTTTCGGTTACATACTCGTCTTTTGTGGCCCTGTGCCCTTGGGAAACAAATTGGCAGACTCCGAACACCCTCAGGCTGGTTTCACATTAGTACTTCGCCAGTTTTCTGTCATAGCTATTATTTCCCTGATCAACATAATTTTTCTCTCCTTCGAATCCGTCCTTTGTAACATATATTAGTAACTAAATGAGAGTTGAAAGCAATATATATATATATATATATATATATATATATATATATATATATATGTGTGTGTGTGTATATATATATATATGCACATATATATATATGCACATATATATATATATATATATATATATATATATATATATATATATATATTTTTTTTAACTCTCAATCAATTTTCGTTGAAGTCATATAGGCAAAACAGTTAATATTTTTGAGCTATAATGGAAATAGTCAATTAAACGTTAAAGACTGGAAAGCGAGAATCCTAATTACTCTGGTTAGTTAAAAGTAGTTCTGCACTGTTGGTTTTCAGTTTGTTGCGGTTATCTTAATCAATGCATGACAAGAAGCAGTGCAAAATTATTTTTAACTTGCTTCAGCGTTTCTAACTCTCAACGGGCCTTAGACAGAGGTAGACAAAAACAAGCAAAAACAAAGCAGAACTCACTGAATTGACGAAACATTCATGAATTTATAGCTTGAAGTGCCGAACATTTTAAATCTTGCGATTTTTATTGAAACTCAAAATTGAAGATGAAACAAAAATCCGCAATATCATAAGTTTTCAAACAAAATTATTGTGTTTAATGTTTTAATTGCTAGTCTCTTTATAATACTTGCCTTCCATAAAGAGTGAAAATCTACAACACCGGTCGATTCTTTTTCTTGGAAAATTGTAGTCACACAAAGGGGGCAGAGTTTTATTCTTTCATACAGTGGTAATGCTTTAATTGTATGTAACGCATTTTAAACATTATATATTTGCTGATCAAGATTTATTTACTTATACTTTCCTGAAGTCTGGAAAGTTTTCCTCAAATATGTATCAGACGTCGTTCCCCAAATCATACTGCAGTAGAGATGACGTAGTTGAATGTATCTTTTGTAAAATATAGTTCTGTACGGTAAATTGCATGATATTGTCTCAAATATTCCAAGAATTGTATCGAAACAAGTCAGCTTAGATCAGGCTTATCATAAAGACCATGCAACATATAAGTTTGCAATCTTTTCCATTTGATTTTCCTTGCACCATATTTGAAATATGTTGAAAGCAGGTGGAATGGTTTTTACACTTCTGTCTTGATTGCTTTGAGCATCATGTCAGTTGATGAGACTGCATCTCTTATTTTTAAGGATAGACACTTTATTAACAGAACAAATAAAATTGGTCCTAAGATTAAGCCTTAGGGTAATCCACAACGTTTTTTTTTCAGATAGGTGTCCATCATTTAAAATTACCTGATGAAACCTGTTGCTCAAGTATAATGTGAACCACATAAGAGTATATTTACTACATGGACAAAGGTTTAATTGTTCAAGACGAATTTCATGATCTGAAATGTCGATAACCTTTCCAAAACTAACCATTACGGTTCCAACTAACATTCCCGCATGGATGGGTTTCATCAAGTTGTGAGTGATCGAGTTAAGTACAGTTTAACAAGATTAGCTTTTTGAAAATCTAGATAGATATTCGTGAACAAGACTATGATTGCTGAGGGTTTATTCATAAAAACGTGTACTTTCCTTTCTAGCAATTTGTCAGTTTTACAAGATTAGAAAATTATCCTGTTGTCAGACTGTGTAAATGTAGCATTATTAACAAAATAAATGTACCTACAGTAAGACGTCGTCGACGTATAATGTCAAGTACTCTAGATTTAGGAATGTCCACCTCTAATGTCATGCAAACCTAACTTGACACTTTTTTTCAGGAATTTCAAATTTAATATCATTTAGACGCTGTATGGGGCAAGCACTCTTTAGTTAGAATTATCGGTCTAATTTATGTAATGGCAACGTATACAACGAATTCATTGAAATTTTTGTAATGTCATCTGAATCAAAATAAATTTTGAATTATTAAGTATGAATGCATAGAGTTATTGTTGTACTTCCATGCTCCAAATATTGTAAAAAAAAATTGCACATGGATTTGGAAATTATTTATTAACAGCATCCAACCAATTTTTGAATAATCATTTTAAACATTTTAAAGGTCTGCAAGTATTTTTCGATTTGATGTTACTCAAATTGATTTGATAGCCATCAGCAAAATCCCAGAATGTTCAACAAATACCTTTTGTGTTTATTTATTCAGTTAGAACGTCCTGATTTACGATACTTAATATGAAATATTCATTCTCTTGATTTTAACGTTATTAATTTTCAATTCAAAATTTGCATTTCAGCCAACATTTGAAGCTGAATGCATATACATGAAACCCACTAGGCACAATTGGCTTTTCCTGAATTGATCTAAATCCATAATAATTCCACTTCTTCAGATTCAAGACTCATCCTTCTTTAGCAATATGTACTATGTTTGTATATATGCTAGGAGTTTCCCGCTTTCAGTCTTTACGAACTGGTTTGTCATTTCCATCGATGCAAAGAAAATTATCAGCCTGGCTTTAGGTCAACAACGTTTACAAGATGCCAAACAAATTTACATTGTTATAGCACTACACGATCGATTTTCCCTTTGATGCCTTTAATATTTGTATGACCTATATATTAACACCTTTTCTTGGAATTTTTAACCTCATTACCTTATCAATTACAGATTTGCAATATATATTTTCGATATTAAATGAGACATGCCTATTTCTTCATACATTTACATTTGTTTGTTTTGTTTTTACATGCGGGTTCACTGTTCATTCTGTTTCTACATAAATTTACATTGTTAGTATTGGTGTCATTTTTCTAATTGTTGATATGTTGGGACACGTTCTCGAGCAAAGTTTGTTTCTTAGTCCCGTTTATTGCATTATTTACAATATTTACAGTCTGCTTATTCATGGTATAATATGATGATTTTCATGTCATCTACCGCTAGAGAATAATTTCATATGCACAGTTTTGCCGTATTCATTATATACAGAGGTTAATATGATGAATATGTTTATGTAATTGGGACCATGATTTACCATTCTAATTGATCAGTTCTAATTGATCAGTTCTAATTGATCAGTTCTAATTGATCAGTTCACTAGAAGTTAGGGTAAAGCTAGTTGTACCACTAATAAAAATATCAGAAATGATATAGTTGTTTGTATTCAATTGACCAGAGTTATGAATTTCGTCTGTTTGGCATATCACAGAACATAACAATCATGCTTATGCATAATCACAATGTCTACATGATGGTTGTTTCCACACACAAATAATATTCTAGATCTGTCCTTAAATTTCCACAGCATTGGAACTGTTTATATTTGTTAACAAAATACTCTGTTTTGAGTTTCTGATATTTCTTTTGAACGTTATTTCACTAAAATTTTTTCACAGTTTTTGACTTCATTTATGCTTTTGACAAGTAGTTCTACTTCATAAGAAATGGATATGCTGTAATATTTTCCATCTTTGGCAATGAAACCCAAATAGTTCTAGACCAGTTTACAATTCCATTGTTGTGTTGATATAGCCATCATTGGTAACGAAACTTGTAGTTTCGACCAGATTACAGTTCCATTGTTGAGTAGATATAGCCAGCCATCTTTGGTAATGAGATCCTAGTAGTTGTATACCAGTTCTCAATTCTAATATTTGTCGATATAGCCATTCTTTGGTAATAAGACTTTGGTAGTTGTCAATTAGTTTACTGTTACATTCTTGTGTCGATATAGCCATTTTTGGTAATGAAACCTTGGAAACAAAAGCCCTGGTTAGCAATACAATCTTTACAAAACGTATCCTGAGACTGTATTATTGAATGGCGCCATTACAGAAACAAAACTCTCGTAATATCAGTGGAGGTATCTGTCTCTGAAGCATACTTCCGCTGCTCCTGAAAAGGCAAACCATCTGACACTTCCCTTCAGTGTGTGAAACATCCTGCTGGCCCAAAGGATCAATAAATGGATGGTCTGATCCATAAAAAACTGTTCCTCCGCCTTATTAGTCAAGAGAACAAAATGTAGTCAATGATTGAAAAATAGATTCATGTATACACGAATGTCAGCCATTTGTAAGGTTATTTATATAACAAAAAATGCAACATAAGGAAACACCAAATAACGTATTTATATGTCAAATTTATTAAAAAATTAAATTCATCATACTAGTAGCATGTCCACAGGATACTGACTTGTACAATTATGCTCACTGTGCAGTTGATTCAGTTCAATACTTAACTTATGTAGAGTCTGTTTAGCAAATTTTAGCAGGGATGATAATGACCAGTCTGAATTATAATCCAAATGAGAATCAGGATTCTCATCCATTGACTTGTAATCGATGCCATTGTCATAACATATCCAGCCTTAAAAGGTGAGTCTGTGGTTCATGACATTTGGCCTGAGAAATGACGAGTTCCATCAGTAATTGCTGGAAATTAAACTGGGTCTAATGCATAATGCAACTAAACAGTTATAATTCGTTCAGTATTGTGAATAATATCGGTTTATATGGATTAGTAAATTTTCATATCAGTCTTCTAATGTAGATGTATTTACCTAATTCAACATCAACTGCATTATCTAGTTTTCTTTACCCTATTTCAAATTTTACTTCATGCACGTTTGTGCTATAACTTGTCTAATAACTAGAATAATAACTGTGGCACTCGACGGATGAAATCACTGCTTAGTCATGTATGTTATGCATATTTAATATGCATTGGGTGTTTAACTTTTGTCCACTATTGAGGGTAGATATTTGACTTATCAGACGATTCACATTTTGATGTCATGGTGTTTACTGATATTTAAGTTGAAGTTATATCATTGTTTACGACTTAGAATATTCTAGACGTCTGGCCATGAATAAACGTTAGCGATGTTTTACAGAAAATAATATTGTGTCATAGTTCAGATGACAGATATTATATAAGAATGAGGTAAGCAAAATTATTAATTCTTATTTTCAGATCATTTGTCTGTGGAATAAATTTAGTTGTGTTTATATATGATTTGAAAGGTATCATTATTTACATTATCAACTGGAATTTCAAAGTGAACATTGAAATTTGGAACAAAAGCACAGCTTTAGGGTTATTGTAAATTCATTCAAAAACATTCTGGATTATATCATTGTGATGCATCAAGCTTATTGGTACATCAGTTGGTTCAATAATATTGGTACATAAAGACATGCAAGATTAATGCAATTCATACGGAACAGTGTCCAATTTTGAACTTGTGATAAAACATTTAAAATTTTTGGTATTTTATTGACAAAGCTTTAAGTTACTCTTCATCTTTCACTTTATAACTCTGATAAATAAATCTATTTTTCATTTTGTATAAACTTGTTTGTTTCGCTTCTTTCTCTTACTTAGTGTTAAGGGTATATAATTGTAACCGTAACATGCATCAAACATGAATTCTTTCGTAATGCTAGTGCCAAAATAGCTGATTGTATGTATACAGTTAACTTTTTAGCAGGATATATCGAAGGAGTGGTGTTGCTTTGTATGTTCATACAAATAGTGCTGAAATCATTCGTGTGTTAAACAAAGTCGGTAACTTTAACTACGTTATGAGAGGCTCACGTGAAAATTCATAGAAGTAGTCTCATACATCATTTACGATGCTTAACTGTGCGAACTATAACATCAGTTTCATGCATTTTGTTTCCATATTCCAAACGAATCCCGTAACCCAAAATTCGTTTTCGTTTGATATAATCATATTCTTCTTGAATATGTCTTTTCTCCATTGCTTTGCTTGTTTGTTTCTTTTATGGCCACTGGTGACCTACAGGCATTCATAAACCTCAGTAAGTTTACATTGAGAATCGAAAGGAGCATGTGCCATCATGGATCGCATAGAAAGAGATTAGTCTTTACTTAGAGTTACAAGTATCTAGCGAACGCAAATTGAACTCGAGCTATTATATTCTCAAATAACCCAAATTCGTAAAAAAGTATTGACCGTTATTTATTTTTCAACTTTTTAAAAAATAATTCTTTTAGCATAAAAATATTAAACTTGTTGACTAAATTTACCCGATTCGCCTAAAACTTCAACCGAGCAGACGGACATGCTATTCATGTTTTGCCTCAGTCCGCCGTGAAATTTATCTGGCATCCTACCCACCAAATTCATATTGCAATTTGGTCACTACATGGATCTTATGATGTTCACAGCTGTAGTATTTTGCTCTCAGGTCTCGAACATTGCAGCCATGCGAAACAATTTCTTATTACGTTTTAATTGCATATATAAAGAGAAATCATCGAGTTTGTGGCAATTATATCACAATATTCAAGTTTTATTTTTTCTGTGTCCCTGTTTTTCTCTATTTGGCACAGATTGTTTTTAATATCTTTGTAAGTTGGCCTCTTTTTAAAGATGTTAATGCAATATGAAATTTCTTTTGATGTGGATTCAGCATGATTGATAGGGTCCCGAGTGGTAGAAAAGCATGACAATCTGCTTCTAAAAAAGCTTGTCTATGTCATGAAAATAAACATTATACATGCAGTGTTTAATAACATTTTCTACAAACGACTATGAACGGATTTCCTTACTGAATAGAAAATAGATTCTAAATCGCATGAAAATAATAAACATAAAAGAACCAATGTTTAATAGCAGTTTCTAGAAACAATGATGAGCGGATTTCCTCCTAGATGAAGTTGCATTTGAAATACGATCTCCTCGCAAATTTATTTGCAAGAGATCGGTCACTAATTATGTTTTCTTTTTTTCTTCAGTCTTTTATATTTAGAAATGATGAACAATAAAACATCATACTGTCGTCATTAGGTGATGTTGAAAATTTTGCGCAGATTTAATTCGTTTCGTTTTAGAGGACATTATTGAATTAAATTTTAACCATTACCATAATTATATGCTAAATCAAGCATCCCTTTGTACATGATGCTGACATTTTACATTGAATAGAAGCTATTATCATGCATACGATCAAAGGGAAAAAGACAAAATTCCTAGAACTCTGCATTTCGTTTTCTGTATTAAGTTTCTTTCAAGTTGCATTCAGTAATTGGGTTATCAAGCCAAACTAGACGGATCTCCCAAGGAGCTCAAAACATGGAAAATTGAAGACTCAAACTAGACTAAAAACGTTTTGCCATGCTTCGTAACTTTCTTAAAAGTCACCACTCTTTAACTATTCTATGTTGGAACAACATTTAACGGATTCATAAAATCAAATTTAACATTTTTCTTCATGTTTCGCTGGTAGGCTTTATAATTAAGTATTTTGTCAAACTTTGCAGCCAAACAAGGGGAATCCGTTTAACATATAACTGTCAATTCGCTTGCATAAACGGAAGATTTTGCAGCCAAAATATAAGAAGCCATTATGACCTGTAGCCGTAGGGTCATGCAGGGTTATTATATACCTAATAGTGGGAACAACATTTCTTACATTTAACTTCGAAACTCTAAGACAGATTTATTTCAAAGCCTAACTGATATAAAACGATCTTGCGATTAAGCTTTGCAGCACGTTTGGAAGTCTCGACCAGTTTTCATTCTCCGCTTTGGCTCTATTAATGCAGAAGCATTCGATATTTTTTTTAATAGAGGTGTTTGCACAGTTCATTCTTTTAAATATCAGTTGATAGATTTTCTCTTTTCAAACTACATTCGTTAACTAATCTGAAACAAAACCTAATTAGTTGCAAGTTAAAAAGTCTTAAATAATTTTTCGATACGACGAGTGCGAGAAGAACTACTTCGAAAGGCGTATTTTTAAAGGTTTAAGACAATGCTATTTTATTTGACGATCCAGAATTGTCCAATTGCTGTAAAGAGTCGCTGTTTCCTCTTACATTTTCATAGCAAGGAACATTATGGTGTTTACTCCGCACAAGCTTTCAATGGATATAATGTCTAAAGTGTACAAGACCGTATTTTTGAAAATACCGGACATAGACTGGAGAGAATCCGCTGAGCAAACATCAATACTGGTTTTAATAACTGTCAGTCTCTGACAGTGGACTTTGTTTGACCATGCGCATTTTATCAATTGTCTCTGTATTTATAACTCTATTTACACTACTTCGTAATAATCTATGAATCATTATTTATGACTACTTCTAAAATGGATAACAAACAGAGAATAAAATAACGTCAAGGGTTTTCAATCATGAAGACTATAAGCCTTAACCAATGAATTATTCAGAACAATATATTTGGTGTCATATATTTGGTTCGTGAGAGTAATCACCTTACACTTTTCAAATCGTATTAACGCATCATGGTGGAAAACTTTATCTTTTTCGTGTACAGCTCAGCCATGTATGTCCGTATTTTTTTCTATATTGATCATGATTTAATATAAAGCTTTTAAAGAAACAGACTACTATGTTCTATAGTTATTACTATTCTATAGTTATTACTACCTTCAATTAGAAATACCTCCCCTTTGTAGGAGTTTGTGAAATTTGAGTAAAACATCCTTAATTGGTTCATATTTTGGGTAAGTATTTTTGGTTCGGCCTAATCCTTGACGCACGGTTAGAGTCTTAGGATTTGTTAATTATCAAAACCAACTATAGTTTATGCCCAAAGTATGTGAAGACCATTACGTTTTTGATCCGATTCAATTTAACTATTTTGATAATTATATGTCATCATTACACGTTATGAAATGCATTCAAAAAAAAAATTCAACTATTTGCCGATCTCTGAGATAATGATGATGTATTATGCATTACATGTCAGTCATCAAAACAAAAAACTTAACATTGATATTTTGTGTCATCTTTATAAAAGAGTAAATCATACATACATACATACATACATGCATACATACATACATACATACATACATACATACATACATACATACATACATACATACATACATACATACACACACACACATACATACATACATACATATACACACACACACACATACATACATACATACATACATACATACATACATACATACATACATACATACATACATACATACATACATACATACATACATACATACATACATACATACATACATACATACATACATACATACATACATACATACATACATACATACATACATACATACATACATACATACATACATACATACATACATACGTCAGCTTTCAATATTAAGGAAAATAGTGGGTCGTCAATAGTTTTTAAAATTTTATTCCATTTCGTTTTGGTCAGACTTGTATTGTATTCAACGAGCGGAACTGATGTATTTTGCACACACCAATTTGCTTGACATATATGAACAATTTTCACATCAGTCACAACTTCTAATCTCTCTTGCTTTCGATCGATCGACTGCTCCGATGGTCTAAGAAATTAGAGCGTATTCCTTTGATGCAGGATATTATGTGTTCAAACACAGACACAGTCACACAAAAAATGATAACAGCTGCTGCCTTTCTTGGCGCTCAGCAGTAAGTGGTTAGTGTTAGGACAGATCGACCTAGTGTCAGGATAATGTTACGGTGTGCAACATGATGCTACATGTCTGTAGCATGATGCCTCAGTGCTAGACATCTTTGTAAACCACCACACTTGCAGACATCGGTACGATATGAATGACATATTTTAAAGCCACGTTTAAAATCTAAAAAACTCTGTCTCTGTCTGTCTTTCTCTGTCTCTCTTAAAATATGTGTTTATATAAGTCTAGCACCCATTACCTAACAATCCATACCAATTACAATGCAATTATAAATCTATACGTACGATTATTATAAACTGACATCGTTTGCCAGTCATTTTTTTCCTCCACCATTTGTAAGTTTGCAAAGAGTCGCGGTATAGTTTAATAAGTACAGCGTTTGTAAAGCGCAAGAAAGGATCCGCTTGTAATCGTGCAATGATTCAACATGGCAATTTAA
This sequence comes from Potamilus streckersoni, assembly GCA_016746295.1. Lineage (NCBI taxonomy): Eukaryota > Metazoa > Mollusca > Bivalvia > Unionida > Unionidae > Potamilus > Potamilus streckersoni. The sequence goes on along the minus strand of JAEAOA010000822.1, from coordinate 2,399,362 downwards.
TTTCCCCGTGCTGTCATTCTGGAGTCTACTTAAAACTCGACTGCTCCATGTTCAGCAAGCATTGTAATTTTCCTGTGCTGTCATTTTTAAACGTCCTTAATAGCTCATGATAGCTGACATTAATCACAATTTGCAAAAGATTCTCAGATTTACATTCCACTTTTCTTTCCAACTTGCAATCTGTCAGAGAGATTTTCTTAATACAATAGTAGGTTACAAATGATAGTACAATGTTGATAAACTTTATCTCCTGTAATTCTTGTAGGTGTTGAGTGTATGATTCCTATTATATATATATATATATATATATATATATATATATATATATATATATATATATATATATATACCTATATATATATGTGTGTGTGTGTTTGTGTGTGAAACAAAGGTCGCAAAAGAAAGAAAAATATGCCAACAAAAGTCAAAATCTGGCCCAAGAGCTTTCTGAATCTACCAATTTCTTTCTTAGTGGTACAAATGATTACATAAACGAGACGAGAACCAAACAGAAAAACGTAATTACTTTACAAATTCCGCATGATGATTGACTGTAGATATTTACAGAAAAGATACAATTAGAGCAAAGAAATATAATGTATAACGTAAAGAGATATGAGAGCACTGAAACTGCAGTTCCTGAAAACTGCACAAATAAACGTTTATCACGAATATAATAGTTTGCTTTTCTGGCGATGATTTAAAACTAGTTAGTTTTGCTCTCAGGTGGTAAGGTAAATTTGTGTTCCGAATAACTAAAAATTAAAATAAAATCAATTATATACTTTTTACAGATGACATTTTACAGAGAAATTGAGGTTAAATCAAAGGTATGAGAAAATGAATCAATTGCAGGAAAACGTGATATATGTAACTTAATCTTTTCCCTGTGCACGGAAAATTGCAGGCTTGTATTTTTCTAGATTTATTCTGCTGGGTCTGTCCGTTCACATTGGGCAAATCCAATAGACCTCTTTCCATTTTATGTACTTCATTTTGATCCATTACGGTCATAATTTCATCATTGGAAGTGATGCAAGAGTAATTCTTTACCATTGGACTTCTTTCAATGTGTATAACTTGCCAGTCTAATCTGCGGTTTTCTTTTTTAATATTTTTTTTTATTTCTTCACTATATTGGATACTGCTCATCTTGCATGTAATTTAATAGGTCACATTTTCAGTTTTGCATGTTATAGTCTTGCGCCCATTGTTTAACTTTTCGCCTTTTTTGTGGCTTGGTTCTTAAATAAATTTCATTATTATATCTTCAATGTAGATTCACTTTGCAATATGTTGGGTTTACGAGTCTAAAATATCGTAAGTCGTACAAAATGTTGTGTCCAGGATAGAAGTTTTAATTACCAGTTGTTGATAACCCTGTAGATTGTGCAAATTTAACATAGCTGACCTACTTTCTTATGTCATCAATCTGTTTCCTTTACTGAAAACATATATGACTAACAATAACCGTTGCAGTACACAAGATCTTTGCAGACATAATCGTTTATGACCAATATCAATGTCTTGCTGTTTTTACGCTTTATAATTAAACGCTTAGTTTGAAGATGATCAACAAATTTTGATAATCATTTTTTCAAGATACAAATTCTATTTTCAACATTTTATTTTTTGCTATTTGCTCCGTAAACTGAGGGTGCCCTGTGTAGTGGGTTACTAGGTCACTAAAGTCGCCATTTTAAATTTGGTTATGACAGAGTTTGTAAATAAATTGACGCAGTGTTGGACTTAAAACTTAGATCAGCCCAATCCTGCCGCCTTCTTACGCAGCGTATATTTGTATGATAAGATTGCGAAGGTGAGGAGAATTTGCGAAAAGGGGATGGGAGGGAGCGTAACTGCCTGAAGGGTGATTTTAGTCTTGTATACTTGTTGTCTGGAGCAAATTTGGGTATATAATAAAAAGAAAACTTTCTTTTCCTAAGTTCGTAGCTCACATATTTTTATAAAGTGTTACCAAACATGATATATTTTAACTCGTGGTTTCGCCACTAGTTAAAAATCACTTTTTGGTTTAGATATGTACTTGTGCACACACACACACCCACACACCCACCCACACACACAAACACATACACACTTACAAATATGACATCCATATCTTAAAAAAGATTGCCTTGTGTATATGTGATTCATTTGCAATATAATATTTTAGTTTCTTCTCAATGTTTTTAGTGCGAAGAACTAATAACAGTTCAGAATAAATGATTTATTAGGAGTATGTTCATGACACTATAAAATATCACTTCATCTCTTGCCTTTCTATATCATTCACAAATGAAGATTAAAATAATACGTATTCTAAATAAGTGACTAATTCCGTACAAGTATAATGGTGACGCTTATAATATTAAATCCAGCTGACTGTCTCTATGGTAGATAAAGAATATGTCAAGATAATTTAGACGACTGAACAAAGATAGCGTATTTATTTTAACCATAAGTGTGTACCCAGATCACGAATTAGCTACCAAATGCAATTACTGCAAACTCCTACCACCGATCTCTACAATAGTCATGAAGAGCCGGTTGCATTAAGAAGTTAATGAATACAAATATAGCAATAGATAAATGGTCTGATTTTATTAGACAAGAAACACTGCAATTGATGACATCAGTAGGCAAGCGATAATGGTCAAATTTCATCATTCGTGTTCATAATATCAAAGCTTGATGACAAATAATAATTCATCTGTATTCTGAATAGCAGGCTGAGAGTGCTAGTTACAGACTTAATCAGCTTGCACATTACAGATTACATCTGCGTACACATTGTAGATTTCATCTGTATTAGGTATAGCAAGCTAGTTGTGCTAATTACATATCTCATCTGTATTCTGCATTGCACCCTGGTCATGCTAGTTACAGATTTCATCAGTCTGTTATGTAGCTACCTAATCATGCTAGTTACAGATTTCATCAGTCTGTTATGTAGCTACCTAATCATGCTAGTTACAGATTTCATCAGTCTGTTATGTAGCTACCTAATCATGCTAGTTACAGATTTCATCAGTCTGTTATGTAGCTACCTAATCATGCTAGTTACAGATTTCATCAGTCTGTTATGTAGCTACCTAATCATGCTAGTTACAGATTTCATCAGTCTGTTATGTAGCTACCTAATCATGCTAGTTACAGATTCCATCAGTCTGTTATGTAGCTACCTAATCATGCTAGTTACAGATTTCATCAGTCTGTTATGTAGCTACCTAATCATGCTAGTTACAGATTTCTTCAGTCTGTTATGTAGCTACCTAATCATGCTAGTTACATATTTCATCAGTCTGTTATGTAGCTACCTAATCATGCTAGTTACATATTTCATCAGTCTGTTATGTAGCTACCTAATCATGCTAGTTACAGATTTCATCAGTCTGTTATGTAGCTACCTAATCATGCTAGTTACAGATTTCATCAGTCTGTTATGTAGCTACCTAATCATGCTAGTTACAGATTTCATCAGTCTGCTTGTAGCTACCTAATCATGCTAGTTACATATTTCATCAGTCTGTTATGTAACTACCTGATCATGCAAGTTACAGATTTCATCAATCTGTTATGTAGCTACCTGATCATGCTAGTTACAGATTTCATCAATCTGTTATGTAGCTACCTGATCATGCTAGTTACAGATTTTATCAGTCTGTTATGTAGCTAGCTGATCATGCTAGTTACAGATTTCATCTGACTATTGTATAGCAAGCTGGTCGTACAAATTACCTCTTTCATCTCTCTGATGCATAGCAAGGTATTCATGATAGTTACACATTTCATCTGTCTGCTACTTGTATGGCATGCTATTGATGCTTGTTACAGATTTTATCTGTCTGCTACTTGTATATCAAGCTGGTCGGAAAAGGTACCGATTTTATATCTGCTGTACAGCAAGGTATTCGTGCTATTTACAGATTTCATCTCTCTGTTACATGCATAGCACGGTATTCATGATAGTTACATATTTATTCTCTATGTTGAAAAGTAAGTAAATGATGCTAGTTATATTCACGCGCCGCTATGTATAACTATCTTAAAATAATTAATATAATGATATTGTCTTTTAAAACTGTAACAAATATATATTAGTAAAACATATTCTATCTTAATGGTAAATCATAAAATTGTTGTTTCCGAGATAAGTTTTGACTGAAGCAGGTCTCGAAATCAGAACCTAGTTCATTCGCTTGCATGATTTTATTTGTTCCTTGTAAGAGAGTTGGTTTTTTGATCCAATCTTACTGAAATTTCTTGATATAAGACCATTATAATAATAAGATATAGCCGTTATTGACTCCATGAATTCCAGATGTGTCCCAAGATCACCTTGTGTCTCCACATAATTCGATATACACTAAAAATATTCCAAGATGATTGTTGTCATTTGGAACAAGGCATGCATGGTACATGAACAAATTTGCTGACCCGAGTACAGATGTGTAGTCCAATCAGTTAGAAGTAAATATTATAGCTTAGTCTTAAGAACTTCGTCCTTTCTTATTGCAGAAGTAGTTTCCTTATTTGTTGACAATTAAACGTCACATCAGCAATTTGTGTCCCATTAGACCTACTTTTACTAATGTTTCACCAGGACGTTATAGGACTCACGGTAATAATTCCGTTCCTATAGTAAACATAAGCAAACACCATGATATTATACATCCTTCTGAGTGCCCATTATCAAATTATCAGTATAGATGAAACCTGGATGTCAGCTTCTGTGTAGAGGAAAGTATACGAGCCGCTGCATTTTCTGGACCTGCATGTGTTTGAAACATGTGCTTTCAATTCCGCATCAAAAAAAAAGTTAGGTGCTAATTTTAGTAATGAGTATTCCAAACTCAAGACCTAAAGACTGGAATTCCATCAATATAACAATGTCTCTATTTTTTCGCTTACACCTAGGTTAAGCTCTCAAAGGATTCTTTTTCCTAAAATACAACTTAATTATTAACCAATCCTGGCCAGCTAAACCCATATATATATATATATATATATATATATATATATATATATATATATATATATATATATATATATATATATATATATATATATATATATATATATTAGATGCCTACCCGTGTCCAGGCTGGTTCTCATTTTTCCATACCATTAGTACCGTGTGTCCTAAAAGCATTTTAAGCAACTAATATACAGCAAAACGACACAGCAGTAGGGTCTGAAATGGAAATGCCATGAACTTGGAGGTAGTTTTAAATTCATTCTGTAAGTAGAGCTCGATTAGCTTTTAAATTATTACTATCAAATGGCTTTAAAGCAGGACAAAAAAAACCGCACTCATGGCCATATAGATATGACAGTTCTTTTGTGCCGCAGTGAAGCCTATTTTTCTGTCACGCAAGCTATACAAGTACATCCATTAGCATTGTTTAAGGCCAATAACTGAGTGAAATATTTGTCGTTTCTCGTACATACGCTAACTATGTGTGCCAAATAAAGGACAATATATACATACCTATATTAACAATCAGCAATTAGATTCCAAAGTAAAGATCAATAAACAGGGATCTGAATTACAAACGTTAATTAAATGCATAATAAAGGACAATAAACAGGGACTTCTACTCACAGTCAGTAATTTGATTCCAAAATAAAGGACAATAAATACGGTAATATATTAACAACGAGTGATTTTAATAAAAAATAAAGGACCATAAACATGGAGTTATATTAATCACCAGTAATTCGATCGGCATAATTTCAATTTTGGCTTATTTTTTACAGAGGCGAATTTTAGAGTAAAATTATGGGTAAACGAAACAAAAACATTTCTTGTAATAATTATGCATAAAAACGTAATTATTGCAAGCATACTACATTTGACTATTGCTACTGTACTACACATGACTATTGCTACTATACTACATTCGACTAATGCTATTATACTACAACCGACTATTACTATTATACTACATCTGACTATTGATACTATACTACATGTGACTATTGCTACTATGCTACATATGACTATTGCTATAATACTTCATGTGACTATTGCTATTATACTACATCTGACTATTGCAACTATTCTACAAGTGACTATTGCTACTATGCTACATGTGATTTTGCTACTATACTACATCTGACTATTGCTACTATAGTACATGTGACTATTGTTACTATACTACACGAGAATATTGCTATTATACTACATGTGACTATTGCTACTATGCTACATATGACTATTGCTATAATACTTCATGTGACTATTGCTATTATACTACATCTGACTATTGCTACTATTCTACATCTGACTATTGCTACTATAGTACATGTGACTATTGTTACTATACTACACGAGAATATTGCTATTATACTACATGTGACTATTCCTACTTTACTACAAATGACTATTGCTACTATGATACACGTGACTATTGCTACTATACTACAAGTGACTATTGTTACTATACCACACGTGACTACTGCTATTATACTACATGTGACTATTGCTATTTTACAAGTGACTATTGCTACTATGACACATTTGACTATTACTACTTTAATACAAGTGACTATTGCTACTTTACTACAAGTGACTATTGCTACTATACTACCTCTGACTATTGCTACTAGGCTACAAGTGACTATTGCTACTTTACTACAAGTGAATGTTGCTACTATACTACATCTGACTATTGCTACTATGCAAATTATTATAGTATGTACAACAGATGCTACTATACTAAATATGACTACTTTTATAGTATATACGACTTTTGCGACTACATTACATGATTATTGCTACTTTACTAAATGTGACACTTGTTAGTATGATACATGTGACTGTTAATATAGTATATACGTCTATTACTGTCATGCTACATGTAATTGCTACTGTACTGCAAGTAACTATTGCTTCTATACTACATTTGACTATTTGTTGCTATGCATGTAACTATTTCTAAAGTATGAATTATATTTAGATTGAAAATTGAATAATGTTTCGACTTACTGGCCGAATATCAAAGGAAAATCGAGTTTATCAGTTATGATAAATACATGGATTATATTATTTACAGTTTCAATTTTTTCATTTTGTCATTATTTTGAAATATTTATCTAACCGTCGTATTAACGTACACTAAATGCATTATAATCTTCATGGTCCATTAAAAATTTGCACAAATTTTCACTTCAGTCTAGTATCGGTCATTCCTGATAATGGCAATTATGAAGTGCGAAACTTTGACGTCATACTGTGACTGGACTTTTACAGCGGTTCTCTCTACAACGTCATAAGTCTGGTCTTGTATGATCTGACTCATATTTAAGTGTAAATTGTGTGTAGTTGAAATTTCCCTACTTCTCGTGAAACAAAGCAAGACAAAATAATTTAAGATGGAGGCTTGTAACTAACTACATGTATGCTAAATATAACTTACATATGAAATCATCTTTAAGACGTTTCTTAAGCTGAATAATGTGTCGCCAGAAAATAATTTCGTACAAGTAATACTGATATCTCTTTTAAATTTAATTCGTTTTTGCAAATCTCCTTGGTTGGCAATTCACTTTTCATAATATGAGTATTCCAATTCATATTGATAAACGCTACCAGAATTAGAATAAAGTATAAAGCGTGGAAAAAAATGTATCATACTCTACAAAGCTTCATAATGGGAAAAACAACCAATGATCTTTAACACCTATAACAGGAATTATGATAGCTCTTAATAATACATATATTATAAGCAAAGACAGAGGAAATTAGCTGGCATTTACTGTCTGCAAAACCAAATAGTTTTTGTTCTTTTTATGGTTTTCAAACATTCAGCTCCTTCTTTCATTTAAATTTCTGTCTGCGTGCGTTCGATTCTCGGGTTCTGCCAATGTGTGTATATGAGAAAGCTTGCCAGTAGCTTCTCGTGGGTGAGTGGTTCTTTCAGGGGTTTTTCCAGGTTCTTCCTACACCGTTGATACTGGCCGCCATATATAGTCTACCCTCTTGTGCTTAAAATGGCGTTAAGCCCTACAACAAGATCAACAACAACAACAACAACAACATGTCATTTAAATATTAGTAACTATTAAATTCTGTCCTTTTTCGTCATTTATTCATGCTGCGCCGTCGCATCCTTACAAATATTAAAATGTCCCCTTTAATGACTGAACATTACATAACCATCCTTGTTTGTAAAGCCTTTTCAGTTATACATGGAGCACTTAATAGTCATTGAAGTGACGTCTAATCTGAATTTCAGAGACTAAATTCCATTTTGAAGAAAAAAATGGGTTTTATTACATTTCATAAGTATGATTGATTTTATCTTGTCTTTGTTAGAACTAGAAATACAAAAAATTTTCAGTTGAAATAGTACAAATTAGATATTGTTTGCTCAGAGTTAACATTCTTAATAGTATGCATAACGTTTTACTCCCTAGATTGATATCTTTGTTTTTAGTTTCAAACGTCAAGAAAGTCTATGAATCCATTTTATTATTATTTACAATACTTTGAGGTCATATTGCTTCAATTAAACTAATCCGATAATGTTTGAAGTACTTTAGAACATATGCTTTGCCGTAATTACCGATTATTGACTACAGGTAATTAAAATTTTCAAAACTTCACTAATCTAATGTGGGTTGACACGGTACGATTTATTCAAAATGAAACATGTCGTTAAATAACGGTAAACACGGCTAGATCATAGCTTCCGTCTGATCATTCAAGAAATCAGTTTCCTTTCATCTTTGCAAAATGATATTGTTGAAGATTCGCATGGGAGCCATTATATTTGACGTACATGCGCATTTTCAGTGTTTTCACAAACGTGTCATTGTTTTGGAGTGCCAAGATAGTCATTTCCCAATGATTACTATAGATTTTCACGACAAAGTTGTCTTTCTAACATGTTAGCTTTGCACGACATTTTGCTTTTGTTTTTTAATGTAGTTATCGTGGCCCTCGTCAAACATAATCTAGTAACATGACTTTCCGCAAATAGAATCTAGCATCACGACTGTCATTAAAAAATAATTTATTACCGTTACTCGCCTAAAACACAAATTTGTACCACGACTTCCTTCAAACGTAATCTAAAACCATGACTGACATCAAACATAATCTAGGTACCGTGACTGCCGTTAAAATAATCTAGTACCGTGACTTTCGTTAAAATAATCTAGCACCATGAATTTTCTCCGACATAATCTAGAACCGTGGCCGTCTTCAAACATAATCCAGCACCAGGACTGTCATCAAACATAATTTGGTACTGTCACGGTATTCAAATGCAATCTTGGTAAATCTAGTATAGTGACTGTCGTTAAACATAATCTAGTACCGTGACTGTCGTTAGACATAATCTAGTACCGTGACTGTCTTCAAACATAATCTAGTACCGTCACTGTCTTCAAAAATAATCTAGTACCGTTATTGTCTTCAAACGTAATCTAGAACTGTAACTGTCTTCAGACATAATATAATACCTTGACGTTCGCCCAACATAGTATAGTACTTCACTTTTGCCAATCATAATCTGATACCGTGACTTTTGTCAAACATAATCTAGTACCGTTATTTTCTTTAAACATATGATTTCTATTTCCTGTATTACAGATTCATTCAAAATGTTATAAAGGTCATGGTCGTCATTAGTTTTCCTTTCTTCGTTCCAGGATGGTTGCATAGAATTTCATGAATTCCTTCAAGCTCTGAGTGTAACATCGAGAGGAAATGTTGAAGAGAAACTCCACTGTAAGTATTTACCACAAATCCTTCAATAACTATGAAAATATTCATACAATAATTCAAGCTTGAAGTTTGAAATCATTTACCCTTTTCAATTAATGCTTGGATCTATGTGGAGTATGACATATACAGACTGTTAATGCTGTTTATTTTGTTAAAATGCTACTACTGTTAGAAATCGCGTATATATAAAACAGTCATCATCAATGGAATAATGTTTATAATGCACTGTACTCATAATGTAACGAAATTCATACGACCATTTGATATAGTATCTGACTGATTTTTATATCGGTCAGCTATTTTTAATTCCTGTCGAAGTAACGGAAATAGCACAGCCATAAAACTGTGAAGGGGTGTTTATTTGTATCTAAGTAATGGAACAGACATCAAACTCAATAACTTAAAAATTTTAAGTTTTTGTGACCAAACCTGTATTTATTAGTATAGATAAAACCTGGAAGTCAGCTTCTGTGCATATGACAAGAAATGAGCCGCAGGATTTTCTGGACCTGCATATTTTTAAAACATGTGCTGTAATTCCGCACCAAAGAGTCAGGCGCTAATTTTTGTAATGAGTGTTCTAAGCTCAAGACTATTAAAGGACTGAAAGTCCATCAAGAAAACAATGTCTCTATTTTTATTCAATTTCAACTAGGATAAGGTCTCAAAAAATTATTTTTCCTAAAACATAACTTACATTATTAACCAATCCTGGTCAGGCAAACCCGTATGTAATCTATTTAATGTTCACCCATTTCTAGTCTGGTTCCTATTTTCAATACAATTAATACCGTGTGTCCTTTAGGGTAAACGTCAGAGGTACAAGTTATATGTTTAAATAAGCTTTCCCATCTGTTCTCTAACTTAAGAGCTGTATAGAATAAATGAAATAAAACTTCTATGCTTACTACTATGTCAACTTTATACATTAACTCTTAGTCCAGGTACATGAAATAATTATGATGCAATTAAATTTCACGATTTAGTGGCATTTAAAGTATCAGTGTCAAGGTTGTCTTCAAGGTTGTGGTCAGTGATAATTTTTCACCTTTAATACCTTTATATGTCAATGTCTTTAAGAGACAACAATGATAATTGATAATTTTCCACGCATGCCCCGTAACTATGCATCTCGATCACAAAGGTAGCATTCATATTCTCAAGTTGTACACATTCGGTGACTTCGTTACTGTTAGAAGAGGCCATCAAAATAAATAAATAAATAAATATTTTTTATTACTTAAAATTAGAGTTTGTCTTAGCATGCAGCTCTTTTAGAGTGTTCTCTGATGTCTGACGCGTTATTGTACAGTGTTCTCCGATGTCTGACGCGTGATTGTACAGTGCTCTCTAATGTCTGACGCGTGATTGTACAGTGCTCTCGCGGTAATATAAGGTAATAAGTGCTAGCTACATGAATACAAGTACGTTATTATATACATGCAGCTTGAATAGATTCTATTCCTTTCTCATAGTGGCCACAAATGTGGTATTTTCACTCTGTTAAGAAACTTCAAAGGCCACTATGTAAAGCTCTGCACGAATGAATAGTGTAAATATAAGCTGTTATTTTTGCAGAATTGCAGAGTTGAAAACAGATTAGTTTGGCAAAAGCTCAAGTAATTAAACTGGGGCTGCTGTTAACGCCATCAGATGTAATTATCAACATAACCATATTCCTTCTTCAAATTGTGTACCGTTGATATATGCATACAAATTGACTGCGGTGGAGACAAAACATGATAGCTTATATTCCAAAACGTATTTACCATCTACGTGGTAATAACACTAACATAGTGACCATTAACTCAAGTAGGAGCGATAAATTACAATGTAATTATGCAGAAATCTCGCTATGGTATTCGGACCCTTGTCTCTGAGAAATCTATTTTTTCGAACCCTTTTTATAATTCATTTTCTTTCTATATTGATACATACTATAAATTTGGGCATGTATTGAGCAAGAAAAATGTCTACGATATTGGCAGTGTCCAATGGAGCAGACGCGACTTTTAACTTTGATCTATGGGATTGTAGATTTCTTACCATCTATTAATTCCGACCAATCGCGTTTCTTGTTATTATTATATTCGAAACCTCGGAACGAATCGGCAACATTATAAGACAATGCAAATGTAATTAGAAACAATTTATCGAATTTGAGTGCTGCAATACAGTTTGTAGTAAATCAATGTCTAATTGGTCGCGTTAGATAGAAGAAAGTTGTTACAATGTGCAAGTTGTGTCGGTCAACTGTGTTCTTTTTAAATGTCATTCGAAGATAAATTACTATCTCGTGAAAGATGTCTGTACGACTCACTGTCCACTAGATTACCAACTCGTGTAAGATGTTTGTACTATTCACTGAATACTAGATTACTATCTTGTGCAAGATGTCTCTACAACTCACTGTATACTAGATATATTCACACGATAGATATGTATACAATGATATAAAAGATATTGCATGAGAAAGAAAATCAAATTATTATTATTAATATATATTATTATATTATTAAATTATTATTGCTACGTATTAGAGAATCACAAAATTCTAAATTTGAGCGCATATGTATTTCGTTTTGGGCCTTGTTAAAGCTCAGATGACAGTTACACTGGCCCAAGTTTAGTTGAATAACGTTAGATACCGCCAATGGCCTACCCAGTAGATATCTAAAACAGGCCTCTTAGTGATATTTATATCAAATTCATGTAGAGGTACAACACTAGCATTACTATATTTATCGAAGCATTGTATGCTTTATCAAACAGAGATTGTACACATTACACGCAATGTTTGCGGTTTATTATTTGTTATAGGTCAATACTAACATACTAGATTATGTGAATCTGATTGGTCCATATAAACCCATGAAATTCTTGCCCAGTATTCAGGTCATTGATATACTGCGAGCGTGGAAAGTTTCCTTCCCTATCTTTCTGGTACTTGGCTTATTGTTACCATTAACAATATGGCGGCCATCTTTCCAATGGTTAGCCGACTGGACACTGCGAAAACAATTAGAGAATATCACTAAAACGCACATTAATAATTATGGATGTTAGAATATGGTCAGTTTAACTTACTTGTGAGTCTCCAAAGTCGCGGACAGGGTAGGACAACCAGGACAAATTGCGGGGGTCCAAAACGGTCAGAGGACCACCTTCGTCACAATTTGTAATTCATAGGGACCTACTGGGAAATTTTTCCTTTGGTCAGAAAATCCTGTCCGTGGCCCAGGAACGAAGCTAACGTGGTTTGAATCGCATCCGACAGCTTAAAGGGGTAATTAAATATACCGCTTTTGTGAAGAGTATGTCGATAAATACTGTTCTTTCTCTCTCTCTCTCTCTCTCTCTCTCTCTCTCTCTCTCTCTCTCTCTCTCTCTCTCTCTCTCTCTCTCTCTCTCTCTCTCTCTGATAATTAAGTTATCGAACCACTGCATCTTTCCATATTAAATAATGAAAATATCCACTCATAGAAAACAAAACATTCCATTTGAAGATCAGTATGGAGCCTTATGACTACCAGGACAACCGGAAGCAGTATATCACATTTACACCTAATACCATTTATCCATCCAATAGTCACCCTTTCAGATAAATATCCCCCAACTAGAATGATATTTCTTCTGACATGTCAAATACAGTACTTATTGTAAATGCCCCTGGTGGAATCGACGCTCTTTCCAGTGGAAACGCTCTAAACTGTCTTATCATAATGATCTTATATGACCCTGATCCGGCTAGATGAACTGTGACATCACACAGGAATTTTCACTAAAGGTTCTAATATTGCAAGATTAATTGATGTAGCTTAGCCACTAGAAGTCCATAATAAACGAAGAAATTCTGTTCTAGTTTGAGATAAGAAACATTGGTCAAACTTTACAACCAGGCCCTTGTTGCTGTGTAGATGGAACTGTCTCCTAAACAACAACAAAAAAAAAAACCAGTCGAAACTCTCCACATGTCCTCATGCAGAGTGGGCTACTAAAGGTTTATGGAATTGTTTAAAATGCTCTGAAAATGTTCTATAAAGTTAATAAAAAGTGTCCTTTTATTTCTCATCTCTGGTGCCCCGCTACATTCTCAAAATGGTGCCAGTTGTAAGTCATAATTCCAACATTACCACTATGGTGCTTGGTTGAAAATCATGTCTTCAGTAATTTTGTTGAACGGATGGTCATATATACTTCGGATTTCATCTAAAATAGTCAGTATAACTTGAAGATCATCATAAACAAAAATGGTACCAATTTAAATCAGAAGCAACTATTTTGACCATTATCTGTATTGCTACTCCACTTAAACGAATGGCCATAAATGACATAAGTTTTGATTAAAATACAAAATTGTTACATGAAGATCATCGTAAATGAAAATGGCGCTGATAAACTATACAAAATGGCAACCATAACATCTGTCTTAAGAATCTGATATAGCTATTTCTTATTTACTGATGCTCAGATTTCAATGACAGTTTCTTTATAAGACTTCGTATGAAGTGCAGATGATATAAACTGAAAATGGCGCTGACCCGATGTCTAACATTCATGTTATTGTTACTTTCTCTGAACAGATGTAAGCTTCATTCAAAGACATATTAGGATATACGGTTGGTCCGAAATCAAAATAATGTAGGTACGACTTCCCAATATGGCCACGACTGCGGTTATCGCGATCATCTTGTTTTGAATATTTTCTCCAAACGGATGGTCGCATCAACTAAACCATTTCTTGCAATATGTAGTTGGTCATATATTAAACTGATGATGATCTGGTTTTCAAGATGGCCGCTTTAGTGGCAAACACTTGTATGGCTACTTCACGCTGAATAGGTGATTGTACTGACACAACCTTTGCATTATAGCAATATGGAGAAAGTTGTGATTTAAAATAAAACTTACCTGATGTCGAACATGGCAACGATTATGACCATCTCATATAGAACATGTCAACGAGTGTGACCATCTCATATCGAACATGTCAACGATTATGACCATCTCATATCGAACATGCCATCTATAAAGTCTTATCATCACTACACCCCTTTAAATAATGCTGGCATGTACCCTAGGTTTCACTAAAACGCACTCTGCAATAAAAATGAAAACCACTATTGACAACACTATTGTGAGCAGTTTTGAAAACTAGAACTTGTTTATATGCGAATGAAAATTTTGAATATATTTGCATGCAAATATATTTCAATAAACAAGCTGAAGTCAGCACTTTGCCATTAATTTCAAGGTTGAATGTCTTATTTGCTTGTTTGTTGCTTTTTACGTGGAATTTTGAGCATAACATAGACAAGTAGGAATTTAAGTTGGTTATACAAAATTTGCTGATATATATTGAAATATTTCAGTTAAATAACTTACTTTTTTATATTTTTTATTTAAATATAAATTATTGGTGAAACCAATTTAGCACCTGACTGTATCATTACATAATCCGAGACAAGTTCATGACCTTGTATGATATCAGGTTCAAGGTCACTGTGAACATATGAATTCAAACAGACAAAAACATATTTGTCATTAAATGTAGTATGGTGGAGTGCTAAAACAAATATCAGATTATTAAACTCGACAAATTAAAAGATAAGACCAGGGAAGAAAAGGATTTCATGTGAATTCCAAACATTCTAGATGGTCAATAATGCGTCGGTCCGTTCAAGGACTCGTCTTAACTAATAATACGAGTGTTCTGTGCAGACATTTCAATGTAAAAAGATGGTTCAATCAACAGAATCCAATAAATGGAGCGTTATTTTTACAATCAGTAAAGCTGGTGTTTTAATAGTGAGCCTCGTTTTCCCTATATCCTAAACAACCACCGTGTTCATTTAAATGTGTATCTTTTATTTGGTCTAGGACATATTTGTAGGTCAACCAGATTTTAAATAGGCCACAGCTTGAAGCGATTTTGTGGACAGTGCGATCACTTAGTCTATTTATTATGCTTTTAAACCGCAGTCAAAGTATTAATTTATGCTTTGGCTGTTTTACAGTTGCATCTGTCACTCTGATATCATCATAAGATTGATGACATTATGATACAAGTATATTACAAATACTCTTTAGGCCAAAACAATCAACCAAAACAAAAAAAATCATGTCATGCATTTATCTCAATTTATCAAATTGGTATGTGAAGAATTGCTCTTCTAAGACGTCTGAATGCTTTTTATATGTAATCTGAGGCAGCATCTAATGTCATACATTCAAGTCTGAAATAAATCCGTCGAAACCTTTAACATATATACGGATATGTGACCCGGAAATGTTGATATCCTAAATTAGTTATTGGCTTAGTTCATGTTCGTAAATACACTTAAAAATTAAATATATCGCAAGTATTAATACAAATAAACAGCCAACAGCTTTCTTAATAAGCATTCATTTGATTGACATGCAAATGTTTCTGTCAGACAAATTTTATTTTGTTATTTTATTTTATTTACCTGTTATGCTTTTCTTTATAATTTTAATGTAGATTTCTGCTTTTAATCGTTGGGCTAAAAATATTACGTCTGGTATTTTTGTAAGAAGACGTTTTTCACAGCTGCAGCAAATCGTTCAGGACTAGTGTATGTTTTTAAAAAAAGAGGACAATCTCTTGAGAACTGAATTTTTACATTATATCTTTCTTTCAGGGGCTTTTCGTCTCTATGATCTGGACAGTGATGGGTTTATTACAAGGGAAGAACTGTTAGATATTGTAGACGCCATTTATAAAATGGTGGTAAGTGGTGACCAAGCACACCAGCTTGTTGGAAAACCTTGTTTAGAAACATTTCTAAAATTTATCATGACTGTTTGTTTGGGGCTTTTTGGGTGAAAGTAAATTTGTTGATGTTGTTCTCGATACAGTTTATTTTCATATCAGATTCAAATGTAATTGATCTCGGATAACTAGGTTTCATAGTTAAAAGTAAATAAATATAATTTGAATAATCCTTTCATCCATCTGATAATCAATATAGCTATCTATGTATATTCTTGCACAGAGAGAGAGAGAGAGAGAGAGAGAGAGAGAGAGAGAGAGAGAGAGAGAGAGAGAGAGAGAGAGAGAGAGAGAGAGAGAGAGCGGGTCATCTAGCACGATCCAACGTTCAGATAATACACACGTAATCTATGATTACATTAAGGATTGTCAGAATGGTGTACTAATGTAATCCACATTATTTCCTGCATATTGCAAGACTAGTGTACTATTATAATTCTCATTATTGCTTGCATATTGTCAGAGTGGTGTACTATTACAATTTTAATTACTGCCTTAAATGTCTGACTGGTGTACTAGTACTGCAATAACTGTAGGAAGAAAATTGGACAATGAAAATAACTATTATTATTATTATTATTATTATTATTATTATTATTATTATTAATTTTTTTATTATTATTATTATTATTATTATTATTATTATTATTATTATTATTATTATTATTATTATTATTATTATTATCTTTTAGGGAAACATGGTGAAACTTCCAGAAGAGGAAAACACGCCAGAGAAAAGAGTAAATAAAATATTTGAAGTGATGGACAAGGTATATATAAACGCAAGATATAATTACATGTGCTCCCTAATTTCGTATTCCGTCAAGACTGGTTGTCAAATTATGACACATATGTTGTTATGACCATTGGAACTTGTCCATTGTTTGTTCACTTGTATCAGGAAAGGAATGAAAAACCAAAGTCGTAAACTGTATTGATCCCATTGTACACAAAGTCCTAACTATACTACTAAATGAATTTCAAGCTTCAATTGTACACAAAGTCCTAACTACACTAATCGTGAACATCAAGCTTCAATTGTACACAAAATCCTAACTACACTAATCGAATAACATCAAGCTTCAATTGTCAGTCACTTTGTTACAAAGCTACCAAGATTAATCTATCAATAAAATCGCTACTAGGAGCAACTTTCCTCGATAGCGACCAAGTTCACAAAGGGCCCAAATGAAATCTGATCCAGTTGTGAAGTGGAGCTTCTGCCATTAAACGAAAACTTTTTGCATGAAGGTGAACAGTCAATAAGTATAATCGCTCACGGAAACAAGATATGCCAGTTGCCTATAACACTATAAATATAATACACGCCGCTATGAGCTCGTAAGAGATTTATTTTATTTCACGTGTATGAAGAACGCACCGATTCTGAATAAAAATCGCTTGATCTGGCTTTATTTCAGTGTGACATTAGATTATAAATGTGTACACTTTCACCGTTTTCTTCATTACAACAAAATAAGCTGTAACGAGCCCCGGTTGACCGGGTCTTCTAATGCGCTCACCTTCACAGATTACTGACATCTCACCTGTGACCGTGTCGGTTCGAGTCTTGGACTCCGCTAGCGCAGGTATGTGAGAAAGCTTGTCAGTAGCTTCTCGTGGGTAGGGGGTTTCTTACTGGATTCTTCCATGACCGAATATACTGACCGCCATGTTGATCCTGCCGTGTGCTGAAAAAAACGCGTTTTAGTCCACAACAACCAAACATAATTAATTGTATACAGTATTCTAATGTTGATCATTATGACTGGCTTCCTAATTTGGCATTTGGTGGCGCTCACCAGTTATTATGTACTTTTGAGAGAGTGATGTATGTAAGGTGAAGTTGTTTGCATTTTAAACATGCATAGTGGAGAGAATATTGGCATATCTATATGATACTTTTATGTAATGTGACTGAAATTTTTTTGGATATCGTACTTTTGGAAATTTTTAATGATCTTAGGACACTGCTAACTAAAATGCCTGCTCCCTTGTGCTCCAAAAATCAATCTGAATTTGTCTAAAGTACACTATTCTTGGCAGCTATTAAAATATGGAAAATTAATTTTGCCAAACTAGACAATATCAGCTTCTAAAAGTGCAATGAATGAATTACCAAATACATAAAATGTAAAAAAGTTATCGGCTCTATTTTTTTACAATTTACCTCTTAAGTTCGAGACGTGAAAATGAGCAAGCAGAGCTAGCACTTGAAAGGTGCACATCTGGAGTAAGGCCAAGCTGTATACTCTCTAACCCATATTACACCCATCAATCATACATCAAAATAAAGGGAATTAAAGGTTCTTTGAACAATACCTAAGACATACAAAGTCTCTTTTAAATAGCCAGTATAACTAGTGAGAAAACTCGGGGAAATTATTTTTCTTTAAAATTCTAACCCTATGCTAAATACGAAACTGTAGAGCGCCACCTTTGACGTAAATGCTTTTTCAAATTTGTCTCTCGTCAGGAGTGTGAGTGTGAATCATATACATTACGGACAGCGATAGGTTATAAATAGTGTATATCCATTCATTTATATAAATGGTTAAATGTTTCCATCAAAAAGTGCAAAGTTAACTGTAAATATTCATTCATAGTATTCATCAGTTATCCCTTACAAATAATTCAACAAAAATTCGAAAAAAAGTTTTTTAATATATAAAAAACATTTTGTAGAATCGGACATGCCTATATAATTTATGTTTTATCAAAACAGAAGAGCAAAAGATGTATTAAGATTAAAGAATCTTTAAAGATAGTGTCACCACATAATCTGTAACTATATAATTTCTCATCATTTGAAATTATATCACGAATCCAGTGTTTTCATTACATTACATTATTGATCTGTTTGACGCTAATGGTATTGTCAAGCTAGCCGTGCTCAATCTTAGCAATTCTAGCAAACTACACTATTCATATCTTGTGTCATCAGACTGCAAATATTGCGGCACATGAGCGATAGAGTATGCAAGTCATTGTCGTACCGCACCGTGTTAACTTCATAGCTTAATGATGAAAGCAGGGTAGGGTATTACACTACTGATACGGAGGTACATAATGAACAATCCATGTCAGCTCAGTTGCCCAATCAGACTAATTAAATCAATGATATTCTATCAGAAGATTGGACTTTTGTAACGTAAAAGACACTTCCTGTGGCGTGCGCACCAAAGAATTACATTCATGTTTTTTGTTTGATATGGACATCCTTATAAATACTGTCTCTAAAGGAGAAATACAGTATGGTTCCTCTAACACGTATCGGGTAAAACTAGACACAACTCCATTCTTTGGATATGCGCCACATAATTGTATGCACACAGAAAGCGATCGTTTCAGAATAATAGTAATGTTCGATTTTCAAACGTTTGCCGAAGCACCTTGGGAAGAATCCGAACCCTCAACCTCGAACTCCTTCTTGCTCCGGTAAACACTTTAACACAGCATTCTGTAGATGTCCATATGTTTTATTAAATACACCCTTTTACGGTCAGTAACAAATTTCAGAAAATGAAGGCGGTTGTATTTTAATACAGGAAAAATGGTTTTCTTGTACAATTTCTTGCTTGATTTTATGATGGTGGTATTTGTAAAATTCTTTCCGGACCATGGGTTGTCTTGAATTCTGTCTTTTTATCTATATTCTCAGCATTCGTATTTGATCTCTTTTTCAGAACCATGACAACCGTTTAACGTTCGAAGAATTCTTAGAAGGTTCCAAGAAAGATCCCACTATAGTTCAAGCATTGACTTTATACGACAGCACGTCATCCGCCTCCCATTCATGAGTCTTAATGAAGAAACTGGAATATATTTATTTTTATTACCCATTCGGGAACCTTTTGTCTTTTCACTCCTATGGCGAGTAGAAGTGTTAATGCTGAATGAAGATATGTCAGCTTGAATGTGGAGAGAGAGAGAGAGAGAGAGAGAGAGAGAGAGAGAGAGAGAGAGAGAGAGAGAGAGAGAGAGAGAGAGAGAGAGAGAGAGAGAGAGAGAGAGAGAGAGTTTACTTTTTTCACAAGTTTTGGCAATTCGTGATAGAATACTTCCGATCAGTTGATAAATAATGTGGTATTCATCCGAATATTATCGCAACATGATTTGCCATTTTCATCGCTTTCTTTTTATTTCCATGGTATCTATTCCACCACCGATGTCATTTTATTGTTGATATATATTTTGGAATAAGGTTGTAAAATTGGCGAGATTTTTTAATTCACATATACGTTGTCTTGCTTGATGTGTCTGTTTTTATGATTGCACAAAATGTTTTGCTTGTAATTATACACGCTTATGTAAACCACTGCCTGAAAGCTATACCTAACATAAATTGTACTACAGTTATTTTCGTGCTTTTTAAAATTTAAATAGTCTTATATATTTACGTTTATGTCTTGTAAACCAGCGTATCATACCATTATAACTAGTCATCTGTATCTTCCTATCATATCGTGTGTTTGGCGTGAGAAGGAGTAGATTAATGTTGAAATGGAACAATCTCGTTTTAAACTAAGAACCTAACACAATTCATGACATTTTAAATAAGTACAAAAATGAAAATGGTTCAACCCATGTTCTTCCTGATAATAACAATATTTCATACAGATCATTTGTTTCAAGAATGTGTCAGCAGATTTGAAAAGCACTCCTTTGTAATTTAATTCATCTGCATCCATTTATCTTAAAGCCCTTGTTGAATCTAATGATCTCTCTGCAAAACCAATGTTTTATGACAAATATGAACTTGGTCTGACTGGTAGTACTCCTGGCCATGACTTGATTACTAGTATGCTTAGCCTGAGTACTAGTATATGATTACTAGCATGACCGGCCTGATTACTAGTATGAATTGCCTGACTACATGCATGCCCGGCCTGATTACGAGTATACATTGCCTTATTACTAACATGCCCGGTCTGATTACTACTATGCCTGACCTAATTATGATTATGCATTTCCTGATTACTAGCATGCCCAGCTTGAATACTGTTAAACCTGGCCTGATTATTAGTATACATGACCTGATTACTATTATGTCTGAATTGATCACTAATATGCTCGCCTTATTCTAACATGTCTTGCCTGATTACTATCATGTTTTACCTGATTTCTAGTATGTCTCATTTAATTACGAGTATGCATTGCCTGATTACTAGCATGCGCAGCCTGATTACTATTATGCTTGACCTCAACACTAGTAGGTCTGATTTCATTACTAGCATGTTTGACATGATCACTAGTACGTCACGCCTGAGGCAAGTGAGTTTGCATCGGATACTTTGGAAAATGACGCAAACATCTGATGCACATGTTAATCAATACTTTGAAAACTGAACATGCAAGTTCCCCAAGGAGAAATCTGCCTCGTATTATTTCTTCATTATATTAATAATCGATTGTCACCTGGCAATAAAAAATACAATTCGTCTTCTGCTGCTATGCTGCTTATAGCTCCAAAGTGATCCGATTTCCCTGGTATAATAATTTCGATTTTCCCCAAAAGCAATGTATGATCATGTTTTTATACGTTAGCACGTTCATATTACTCACAGCCGTACATCAAACTAATGCAGTTGATCTTATCTTGATCAATTTACAATCATCATTAATTTTGACACCTCATATTATTATCTGGCAATACCTATTATTTTCACAAGCTTCAAAGAAAGGTATAATTTCTCTTTTATTCTTACCACCTATTATGTCCTATTTATCTAAGTTCGTCTTTGTGTAATATAACCAGCAAAACTAGGTATAGTCAAATTTGGTTTTCCTTTCACGTTGTTTGCATCCCTAGTCCAAATTGACATTTGGCAAATATTTAGGCGATAAACAACAATGCCGAGGAAAACAGGTTTATTCACAATATCTGAACTATAGGAGATGGCAGAAATTGAATTTATATACAATAGTGAACTTGAAACACTCCATGCTATTCTTACATTATCACTAGCAGAGTTGCATCTAGCAAGACTCCATTTGATGAACTGCTATGGTTCGATTGCAGCCACTCTGAACACCTAAAATGATGGTTCAAAGGATGCTCTCACTTAAATCGAAACACCACCACCAGTTCCTTTTGCATGAATGTTTCAGAATGTCTTCTATTATATTGTGTTAGTATTTCAAGTAGTTTGCAAAACACAACTGAATGTAGTTGACATTTGGCCCATTTAAAAAAACCTCTTTATCACTTACACTTTGCATATTGTGCGTGTCGTTTAATATTTTTGATATGACAATTTGTTAACATACCACTTTACGTGATTCTGATATACCTGTATATGCCCACGAAATGATTGCGATATTCGCTTTTACTGATTGGCAGACACCGTAGGAAATTTCCCTACCGAGACTTCTGGACCATTTTTTTAAACCATTACTCTCAATATTTGGAGGTCAATTTCGAATCGATTGTCAAAAGTGTATTCGGAAACAGGATTATATCTATTGGTATATTGCCAATTAATCCTACAGTGACTCGTTACAAATAATATTAAGGGTACCGGTCAATGGATAGAGGAATCGGATAGAGGCGGGAAGCGCAACATGGATTTCATCCTATGATAACAAGTGTGGCATAAATGTTAACTTACGAGTAAATAAACTCACCTCTGGTTTGAGAAGAATGTGGAAATATGCATAATGTGGACATACGCATAATGTGTACATATGCATAATGTGGACATATGCATAATGTGGACATACGCATAATGTGGACATATGCAGAATGTAGACATATGCAGATCTCCAAAATGACCAAATTACCAAAGCATTATTTTGCGATGAAATACTTTCGACGAGCTGATGTTTCTTAAGTAGTTGATGCAGTTCAGACTCAATAACTTTTGTCTCTCTGTCTACTGTTCCAAATCAAAAGATGCAAATATTAGGTAACACATACAATACATTAAATCTGTAATGTTTGTATTCATCAATTATCCCTTGACCTGACTCTCCAACAACTGGTAATAGTGAAACGGACACACTTCTGGTGCAAATCTTGTAAATATTCTCATCGAATTCGATGTATGCGACTCGTCTAACATTACTCGATCTAGCTATATGACAGCACAGAGTAATTTCCATCGGCGATTCAGTGTTGAAAATAATGTTTTCTGTGTCAAAGGTTATGTTGATATGGAAAGACATTTAAATTAAACAATCTATTTTTAAATGATATTAGTACAGAACTGGTCATTATTGATTCAGCTTGCTTAAGGGACTAATTTGTACGCTCAACAACTGAAAGATGTATTATATAAGCAGGATGAAGGAAATTATTATTATTCTTTCTACTGAAATATTTTCAATATAAAAAAAACTCTTTGATAAAAAGAATCTCAGATAGGTAATGATTATCAAGTTTTAGAAAATTAAGCATGCATGATACCATCTCAGTAATTATCAGGAAAAACTTTTGCGAACTTAAATATGAGATAAGTCGTCGATTAATTGAAACGATTAGAAATGACAACAATTTCTATCGCTTTGACACGATAATATACATTTTTCTATCGTTTTGACACGATGATATAATTTTTTATCGCTTCGACACGATAATATACATTTTTCTATCGTTTGACACGATGATATATTTTTTCTATCGCTTTGACACGAAAATATACATATTTCTATCGTTTTGACACGATGATATAATTTTTCTATCGCTTTGACACAATAATATACATTTTTCTATCGTTTCTACACGGTAATGCAAAGGATGTACTCATTAAGAAACACTGATGCCTCGGTTTTTTTAAAATCAAATTCCATATTTACAAATATTTAGATTCTTTTGAAACACACACACATTATACACATGCGATGAGACTGTCGTGTCGGT
This sequence comes from Potamilus streckersoni, assembly GCA_016746295.1. Lineage (NCBI taxonomy): Eukaryota > Metazoa > Mollusca > Bivalvia > Unionida > Unionidae > Potamilus > Potamilus streckersoni. The sequence goes on along the minus strand of JAEAOA010000822.1, from coordinate 2,374,969 downwards.
ATTTCTTGTAGTATAGCTACCAAACAGGATTAGCCCGAGTCGTTATGGGTCTCAAGATGCAAACAAAACTACAAAAAGGCTATTGACTTCTGTGATTGATTTGTTGTTAGGAAAACATTAAACAGATAAAAAATTAAACCCATTATCTTGCCATAATTTTCAGTTAAACATCGCTATTAGCAAAAGAAGAAACAAATGATTCAAATAGTATTTAAAAAGAGGAAATTATTTCAACTTCCTGGGATGGAATTTCCTGTAGTCAGCAAATGACCGTAAACAATATGCGATATAAAGAACATAACCTACTAAGAGGACTATATTTTAAAGAAGGAATAGTGACATTTTAAACATGTAAAATGTAATCTACACCAATACACTAGCGGTCGTGTGATCTTTCTTGTACGATAAAGTTGTTTCAAAATACATCTGTATATCTTCTTCTATATTCATTCTAGTAAGTATTGTTGGTTTGGTACTTTACGGCACATCAATGCAAGTAGGCTATTTAGTGTCGAGGCAACTGTAGAAAAGCGCCTTGCCCAAGGACACACCACGATAGCTTTCCCGGGCTGGTCTCGATGGTAGGATTCGAACCCACGTCATTTTGGTCGTGAGTTTGTCATTTGGTAGCTACAGATACAAAGTAATGTAGTTTATCTGTAAGAAGTTTTCAAAGGTAAACATGCTTATATAACAATCATTTCAGTGTTTTACTTGTGATCTAAATGAAGGACTCCGCGTGTATCAGAAATCGAAGGAGCAAAACAGAAGGTTTAGTACAGTGCTGTCGAACATGCGGCACGCGGGCTGATATTAAATGGCCCGCTAGAGCTCGAGCAATCTTTTTGCATTTATGTAATAAAAAGTCAATGGATTACTTTCATTTGATGATGCTGCCCTCGGCTTCAAAAACAAAAATCAGTGGCTCATGGTGTCAAAAAGGTTGGACAGCACTGGTTTATAACCTGCATCGGGCTTTTATCCACTGCAAATTTACTAGTAAACATTCGGTCGTAACCGATTTCTCCTTCGGAAATCGTGCAACAGCTGTTGTTAAATCATAAAGCGCTGGTAAATCATACGCTTCAGTGTTAAATCAAAAGGAGAATATAAATCCTGTACGCATAGTGAAACATAAAGGTGATTAAAAATCCTGTAAGCTTCAGTATTACATTTTGCAGGGGATATAAATCCTGTACGCTTCATTGTTAAATTATACAGGGGATGTAAATCCTGTACGCTTCAGTGTTGAAGTTTAGAATCAGCTGTAAATCCTACAGGTTTCAGTGTCGAAGTTTAAAGCGGATGTAAATCCTGTACGCTTCAGTGTTAAATTTTAAAGTGGTTGTAAATCCTTTACGCTTCAGTGTTAAATTTAAAATCGGATGTAATCATGTATGCTTCGGTGTTGAATTTTACGTTTAGTACTGATAATTTATTATTGTTGATTCACATTATGCAGATGTTAATTTAAATAAATTGATTGTGATATGAAATAGCATTTGTCTTTTTTTAGCTTAACATATTTAATCTGAGACTTGTTGGGATCTACGGATCTGAGAAGAAAGTTCTCACAATGTCTGCATAGTGCTTAAGTACTCGCTCTACACCTCTGCGGTTTTGGGTTTTATTGTTATTCTTATCCAACTTGTTCAGCTATATTTTATTACCCAAATGGGAACACCGCTTCCGCTACGAGGAATATCGTTGTAGTTTATTGGTACTCATCCCTGTAAAGTAAGATTCAATATGTTACATGAAATATAGTTCATTTATTCCGTAGGTTTAAAAATGCCTGCTTCGGTAACACTATACTAAATCTGATGCTGTTAAAATGCGTTTCAATAGTAATTATTACCAGCAACTTAAAATCACTTCAATATATATAATGAACGTTTTATGTACCCACATCCGCAAGAAAAATATTAAAAACCTGGTTAACCTTGCCATGAGATAATTAGATACTGAGATCAGTCTTATAACAGATATCAATACTGCTATAGAAACAATTTATATAGCATATTGGCTTGGCAAAGATTGTTCAGTTAGAACGAAGTGAATCAACAAAAATGTCGATATTCAATTCCAAACCCTGCAAGTAACCGAGCTATGCTTGATGTTTTAATTTTCATTAAATCATTCTTAATATATTCAATCTTCTCCGTTCAGAAAATAAGCATAATGAATGAATGATGTATGGCTAACTCCAAACACTTTAGCAGGACATCTTAAACTGTAAACTCAAACTAAGCTCTTGGCCATTAACACACCATTTCTAAAGATTAACAAAATTCATTGTCAAATCTGATGATAAATTATCAAAGCCATCATAATATAATGTGACTTCTAAATCTTTAGTATGGCTCTGCTTGTAATCTTTGACCTTTTTGTACCGGAAGTAGTTCATGCTGACTTAAAATTTGTTTTTAACACTTATTATTGAAGTAGAATATACGTCAAGTAAAGACTCAAAACAAATGTTTAACCGATGACCATGTGATCTTGACTTTCAACCATTCTAGCCATAATCATGTTTCGAATCTGATGCATTGGTATTAAAAACTCGAATGATTGCTCAGTAGGGCAAACAGCTGATACTGTCATAGAAAAAAAGTTTAAAACCAAGCTTTCGGGTGAGTCAGACTAGGATGTCGTACCGATTATTCGAGAATCATCACATGGGAGACTGAATTAAAAAAGAGTAGCACATGAGCCACGGTGGACAAGGGAACACGCAGCAGACATTTCTCGACAGACTATGCATGAGGTAGTCGAATGGGCGCACGGTCCAACAGTAACGTGTGCATATATTGCACAAAGTAAGCACGAGAAACATAATTAAAAAAAACATTAAGTTATCACGTATTTATTTGTATCAAATTCGTAATTATGCAATACACATAATCACAGTATAACGTTTAAATGACATTGCAAACTACAGCCAAAATATAAGATTATCTGTAAATATTTGGCAGAAAAACCTGCCTGCATCGTACAAAGCAAAACAAAATCAGAGGCCAAAATTTTTACTCTAAGCAGTGAGGTAGCATGGTACGAACAAGAAATAATGCCCCTACATTAAAATTATTATCAAAAATAACATTTTGAAAAATGGAACAAAAGACGATGCCTCTGTAACAAAATTGGTATAAGTGCAAATCACGTTATAATCAATTTTCTTAGAAAAAAAAAGCTTTTAGAAACACACTGAACAGTGTAACAACTGAAGAATCTTGTACAATGCTTTTGAAAAGCGTTTAGAAATACACTGAACATTATAACAAATGAAGCACTGTATAATTCTTTGTAAAGGGATTTTAGGAACACTTTCACCAGTGTAACAAATGAAGCATTGTATCATTCTTTGTAAAGGGATTTTAGGAACACTTTCACCAGTGTAACAAATGAAGCACTGTATCAAATGATTTGTAAAGGGATTTTAGGAACACTTTCACCAGTGTAACAAATGAAGCACTGTATCAAATGATTTGAAACGGGCCTTTAGAAAAACTCTAATGAGTATAACAAATGTAGCATCATATCAAAACGATTTTTAAAACCACATGCATCATCAAAATGATGGTGGCCAAACTTACACGCAGTGAACGAGAATAGTCTCCCCTGTTTCCTGTGGCTCTTACCACCAAACTGTCTTGGTCGAGGAAATCTGATTCCTCGCCTTGAAATGTCAGCTCATTTGCAGATCCATTGTCATTTGACCCTGACTTACTGACATGTTCAACATTGGCCTCCAATGGAGCTGGCTGTTGGGAATGTGGTGATAAAACTGGGTTCGAAATGACTTCTGTTGTTTTAACCGTTGTGTTCAACTCCATTGAAGTGATGCTGCTAATATTCGGAGAGTCTGTTGAAGAAAGGCGTCCAGAGGCATTTGGAAGAGATCTTGATGTTATGATAGACTGCAGTTTTGTAATCACCAGTGGTGCCAGTCTGGTCACATCTGTAAATGATTATTAAGAATTTGGCTTTTAAGATCTAATTCGGCTTAGTAATAATAAAATAACCTTTATAAATCATTTATCTGTTTATATAGGACGTTCAGTCAGGCATATTCATTTTGATCCCTATCAGCCTTGAGGCCTATGTCTTAGAGCAAATGTAATACTTTATCAGGAGTATATAACAATATTGGTGTTTGTGTGCTTTTGTGGGTCAATGAGCATGGATGTTGTTTGCGTACGTGTATGTATGTGTGTGTATGTGTGTGTATGTTTGTGTGTGTGAGAGAGAGAGAGAGAGAGAGAGAGAGACAGAGAGAGAGATTAATTAACACTTGCGTAGATGCAGACTTAATACACGAGCACAATTAAACTTGTCAGTGAAAAAAAACGGCGGATCCCAAATTTGATAAAGTGATGATTCATATTCCTACAATTCGATATATAGTTTAATTTGCCATCAGCCTTGATGATAGTTACGACTAGAATTATAAATTAAGAAATAAATACCCTCTGGAACCACGCTTAAGATGTAAAGATCTCAATCCTTATATTTAATTAATATGTCTTTGACCCCATACAACAGCCTTGAGTATATTGACAGACAAAATGTTCAATGTACATACACTATGCCTTTATGAGTGCATTGTTGAGAGAAGAGATGGTACCGTTTATTTTTCCTTTTTATCTTTATGACTACACTTATCAAATCGAAATGTGATTGTTTTTTTCCACTGTATTCTAGAAAAGAAAAATTTGATGCAATTAATGGCCACTGTATTCTAGAAAAGAAACACTTGATGCAAATAATGGCCATTTGGAACTGCCATCAAACGTGTGGTTATCACACGTCGCATTAACTTCATGACGTCACAATGAATGGTATATGTGACATCATTATCAACAACGCAAGCAAATGGAACTGAATGATTTCCTTAATTTGTTTGATTGGACACTTGCAGGAATACAATGTTACGTATATGTAATTTAATTACTTGTGTGCTAGTTTTAATTTTTTAATTTTATTTTAATTTCATTACAAGTTATTATAATGATAACTTTATTCACTTGATTTGACTTTTTCAGAAAATCTAGTTCACTTCTAGTATAAAACAGTGTTGTTACATTGTATATTTAGCTGACCTAATTCCTGACCTTGGTTCAAAATTTGTAAACACGGTGAAAATAATTGGTCGAAATTAATGTCGTTGTTTGCTTGCGTCAGCTCTGTTGTAAACAACGGTTTTTTTTCATTTTTTATTATTAAATTTATAGTAAGATTCGTTCGTGGCGTACGTGTCAATTGTCTTATGAGCTTTCTGCGCCATTCGAAAAAAGGTGAGCACATGACCTCCATCACGTGATCAAAACCTGTGCTTAATACTAACGCTTTTAGTGATTGAGTCAGTCATATTTCATATTTTTTGGAGCTAAATTTATTTTGAGTCGTCACTATTTGAGTTGAAATTGTTATTTAAAATAATAATTTTTTTTCTGGAAATGTAAGAGCTCTTCATCAAATTCTTGGACAAAGACATTTATTGGAAATTATTCGGAATTCTATAGTCTGAATGTTATTCTTTATTCATAAAATTAAACGACGCACTGTTGACACATCAGTACAATACTGCATTCATCTAACGTCATTGTCCTCCATATCGGAACTTCATCGGAATTCGAACCTTTATTCAATTAGAACTTTTTAGTGTTAGGAATAATATTATTCATTCTAAGATTAATTTTGGATTATATTCACAAATTCTAAGTCCTTTTTCATATTTTACCTTGTTTACTAGGACATTACATTATTTATTTTAATTTTACAAAGCTTGTTGGCTTCACTCATTCTTTTTTTATTAATTTTGAACGAGCCTAAACACATAACAACAATTAAAAAAATAACTACAATTATTTCATTGATTATTGAAACGTTAAGTGTTAATTATAAGATCTATCATGTAATAAGACATTATTCTTGGCACATCATGCCGGACATTCGTCCGCCGAAAGCTTCTAATTTGGGAAGTATCACTACGATTGCTTCAAGTCTCTTGAAGATAGTCAAAATTATTCGACTCGAATTAGAAACTGACGAGGAGGTTCCGAATATGAACATGTCATGACCTCAGTCATAAGTTAGGCGGTCTTTGCTAGCGTATGCATGGCGAAAAAAAATTAAACATGTGCATGATGTACACTTTATTGCAAAGAAGCACACAGTATTTATTGCATCACAATAAATTCATAACGTCACAATGAATAGATGACGTGATGTCACTATTAGCAACGCAAACAATTGTGGCAAAAATTGAAATAATCATTTCTTCAATTGTTTTTTTTTTCAGTACAACGTGGAAGAAAATAACATTAGAAATATATATGCGGGTAATTTGTTAGATTATGATATGTCAAAAGCAATTTTCAAGATATATCATGTTATATAAGACTCAATTCGTCGTACATCTCTCTGACTGTTCATATACTAAAAAATTATTGATTTGGGAAGTATAATTACGATTACCTAAGAGCCTATTTTAGAGTTTCAAAGCCAATCGTCCCGTATCGGAAAGTAACGAGGATGTTCCAAATAACCATGAGCTGTGTCTGTTTGTGATTCAGTCTCAATTGTTGTTTAAATAACTCATAAAGTCTACGACAAACGATTAAAAGTTTCAAGGCAAAATCCACACCACAACTGCATATAATAAATTTTAAACGCCGATTTTATCTCTCGTAACACTAATAACCATGTTTGTAAACAGTAGAGAAACTGGACATGAATGAGCGTTCGTTGCAAACCGAAATCAAGTGAAATAGAATGCAAAATCTGCTACTAAACAAGACTGACAGCTTCGCAAGGCCACATTATTAACGGATTTAAATATCACTAAAAGTATAACAATATGGAAACTAAACCCATAACAGCTACACTCACAATCATCAGAATCTTCAGTTTAAATACGTGACACACTGAAGGTTGTCGGAATATATAACCATCCAAACAACTCGTTCATATTTTCCCATACAAATGCTTTTACCTATAATTACGTAATGTGAAGTCATATGACGTCGACGCGCGGCAGTATGCTCGTTGGAAAAGGTGAATTGACTGTAGCTAGGTATGGCATCATGCGATCAAAGGAGAAATGAATGCTGTCATAAACTAAATGTATGTAAATGGCCAATGGAGACTTAAGAATTGTTAGAAGTGCTAAATTACTCAATTTCTGAAAAAGTAACGGTCGTCTAAGTTTGTGACATGCTATTATTAAAGATGGCAAATAATTAGAACTAAATTGCCCTGACTTAGTGGACAATGACTTACCGTTAACGATTTGGTTATTTTCATTGTCTTGCTTTGAGATGACATATACAGGAGCGCTGGACACATGGAAAGACGTTTCTACTCCATGGAAGCTGCGTCGTCTGCGACGTACATTACGGTCGGTGGCATTGCAGCTACGGTCACATATAGCACTGGTTTCTGACACTAAACACAAGAGGCCATCACAGTGTATATATACAGTGTCAAAGTTCATAAATTTAAAAGTCTTGTACCAGAATCCGAACATCGTGTTGTTTAAAGGAAAGAATGCGACTGTTGGGTCCTTTTCACATCTGTAATGTAACATTATTATCATTCAACCCCTTCCTATTATTCAGAAGATATTATTATTATTAATATTATTATTATTATTATTATTATTATTATTATTATTATTATTATTATTATTATTATTATTATTATTATTATTATTATTATTATTATTAAAGTGGACAATTTGTATGCAAAAGAACTGAGATTTCCTTGGTTGATCTAAAACATGTACGTATTTGTCTTGATAGGAAATACATGTGGCCAACAAACTCGCTTAAAATTAATATCGCTAAACATTTAATACTATTTTGATAACAATTACCCAGTTAATGAGATAATTTCCTTCTAATGTGCATGTCTTAACGAAAACAAGTGACTTTACCACAATAAACATTTTCCGAACATACATACTGACCGAGAGACAAACGCGTCGACAGGCAAATATATTGACCAACAGACACATAGATAGATAGAAAGACAGACAGACAGAGAGATAGATATATATAGATAGATTATATACTTGTTTTGGAAAAGAGGATATTGTATAGAGTCACTTTTATTTGCTGAAGGTGTTGCAATACAGTTGGATACCACCAGTCGGATGTTATATGAAGTGTCTGACAAAATCAACATGACATAAACGTATTCCCCCAATGTCAGTTGGAATGGAAACTGAGTAACAGGATTTGTAAATGAGTTGTTCTGGTAGAAAATCAAATTGACTGCAAGTTGCCCAGGAGCCTTTTGGGTAACTGTTTCAATCAAAGGTATGATTGGCTGTTGATTTAAGACATATTTCGGAAATTCGCAGACGACGGTGATCATATACGTGTTGCCTCTCACGATATTTCCCTCTACGTTGGTAGAGTTGTATCTAATTAGGTTCTCGTAGGATATATGGCTTACGTTAGTCTGAAAAAGAAAAGACGTAAAAATGAGTAAAAGGCAATAATAAAGCTAGCATCTGTCTTCCCTATACATCCATAGAATTGTATGGTTTAAAGGCTCAGGACTGTTTGGTTAGATTAATTAGATTAATCGAAATCTTAAAGCACGCGATCTGAGTTGATAAAATTCAAAAAGCTTAATTGTAGACATATATTTTAGGACATCTCATTGAATCTGTAGCCATACACTAAGTTTATATAGAAAAAAGATCTCATTTTAGGTTCATTCTCAAAAAATTCAATGTCAACATTTTAACTTAGTTTAAATTTAAGCATGATAAATGTTTAAGCGTCATGTCCTGTTTGTTCATTATTCTCAGTCGAATTTAAACATGACATGATCAGAAAGGCTCTCGTTGGTGTTATATTAAATCCAGCCTATTACTCGACTTTATTACACAGGCTTTAATTGGCGTCATATAAATTCAACATATACTTAACTTCATTGCACATGCCCTAATTGGCGTTAAATCCAACTATCGTGATTCAATTTTGTCTGTATTCAAGTATTTCTTATATATATATATATATATATATATATATATATATATATATATATATATATATATATATATATATATATATATATATATATATATATAAATTTGTGTGTGTGTGTCCTGTATTGATAGTATTCAAGTTATTAAGTCAGCATTCATTTTTAGTCAGATGATGTGGATGATTTATTTTACCACCGATTAGCGTTGTTTTTAAGTCTTCCCTAAAGATATTTGATTAGTTAATTCTACGTTAGAACTACCTTTCATCCAATCAGATACTACACTTAAATTCAAGTCAAGACATCAGTTCTGTTAGTGAAATTCGGATCTGATATTCAAAGGAATTTAAGGTTGAAAATAATGTCATCCTCTAACAAAACCCCACTGATACAAAACCGAATGAACAAAATAACTGAATCCGCACAAAATTTCAAATAATCTAATCTTTCGCCATTCAGTTCTGAAATACTGTTAGAACCACAAAATATATGGAATGATCTTTAAACTGCTTTGTGAGGTTTCATGAATAATTATTTGTATATATTTTCATGTCTGAGTTCATTTCTTTACTCTGATGGATTTGCGCCTGCTTAGACACATACATGCAGAAAATGAATGAAAACTCTAGTAATTGTAAAGAAATCTTAATTGGAGCGCATGAGCAAGCGGATGTATGGGCACAGTTGGCAATAACTGGCTCAGTTGGCATTTACTCATCTGAGTTAATTACTCTATCCAAAAGTGTTGTACCTGCATGGACACAAACGAATAGAAAATGAATACTTTAGTAACTGTAACGAAATCTTAAATAGCATACAAGCATAAGATGCTGTGCAGGCACAGTTGGCAATAAATCGCACAGTTGGCATGCATGAGCATGACAATTAGTACAGAATTAGACGAGTTTGATTTTCAGTAGCAAAAATCTCAAGCTAAAGATAAATGTGAACGTTGATTAATCCGAATTTTGTATAAAATACTGTTTTCACTATTGCATGCCATAGTTATAGAGATAAACCTGACTCACATGACTAAAATCAGCAAAACATTATATTCATAACGTCATAACTTGTAAAGGCACGGTCGGGTAGGTTTCAAAGATATTTTCCAAAGTCTAAGAAAACATACAATGATGACAGATCGCATCCATGATGTCGTAAATTCAAAAGGCGAAGAGATGCTCCTGTTTCTGTAAAATGCCATTTTGGAAATGCTTCTATGGTGTGATACTGTATAAACAGGGAAATCATGAAGAAAATAACAGAGAACTCAGTCACACGCTAAAGTGCTCAATGCAAACAGAACAATGGCACTGGCATTATGATACCAGAATGGAATTATTTGTACTGGTTCAATCAATACGCTGTCTAGTTCTTACATGAAAGAAAAAGAAGCTTTTGGCCAAAAATCGTGTACCGCAATGAACGCTAAGATAGTATGAAATGTCATCTGGTAAACAATGTAAATGTACCATTTCCGACTGTGTTTCATATTATTGACGGTAAGGTCCCAGTGTGCTCAATCTGGTGATTGGTGGAAATCCCAGGGTACAAAATCTGATGACTGGCAGAAATATCCCAGAATGCGCAAATGATATTCTTAATCTCGATACCTTGGCAAACTACAGCAATCGAAAAAAACCCTTCCAACAAACCGCACCTCTTGTGTTGCAGTTCATGGAAGTTTTGGCAAACACAAATCATTTCATAGAACGGAAGTAGTATAATTGCAAATGTGAACTTTCATATGTCAATGTATTGCAAAATGTACTGAATAAATGATTTATGGGATCAATTTCGATTTTTTTGTAGTTTTATGTTTAAACGCATACACATATACACACATACAAGCAGGCAAACATAAATACAGCGCCTGCGAAACCACAGACAGAGCGTAGATTAAATACGAACTGCATCAAACAAGACTGCGATCGCATGCTGCTCATTTCTTCATATCCTGACTTAGGCTGATTGTGGTTGGGTGCCCGTTAGATTTGAATGAACATGTCAGTAAATACAAATGCAGTTATTTTAATGTCGCTTATCTAAATGGCGGTAGAGCAATACTAAATAAGGTTGGAATATACTGAAGCAACTGGAAAATATATAAGCTAATAGTAATACATTTTAAAAAGGCATATATATATATATATATATGTATGTATGTATGTATGTATGTATGTATGTATGTATGTATGTATGTATGTATGTATGTATGTATGTATGTATGTATGTATGTATGTATGTATGTATGTATGTATGTATGTATGTATCTATGTATGTTTGTATGTATGTATGTATGTATGTATGTATGTATGTATGTATGTATGTATGTATGTATGTATGTATGTATGTATGTATGTATGTATGTATGTATGTATGTATGTATGTATGTATGTATGTATGTATGTATGTAACTCTGTTATCAAACCGGAGTAAAATTGGTCGAGAGAAAGTCTGTGAGAAAGTAAAAGGAGTTAGAACTTGCGTGCTAGTTGTAGGTAGCTTGATTATGTTCGATAACAGATTTTTTTCTGACACGCACATAGATGATGTTTGATAGCAGATGGGAGTTGGTAACAAACATATTGATAATGGTTGATAGTAGATGGGCGTTACTGGTACACATATAGATGATGTCTGATAGCAGATGGACGTTATTGACAAAATTAAAGACGATGGATGAAAGCAGATGGGCGTTACTGGCATAAACAGATGAGAGTTTGTTTAAAAAACGTTTACGACCTTTGATAGCAGATGGGTGTTCTTACTGCAAATGTTGAAGATGTCATGCAGTAGATGTGCTTTATTGGTACAAAAATGTATGAAGTGTGATAGTCGATGGGCTATACTGGTCAAATGAGGATGATGTTTTCGTTTTCTGTGCATGATAGGGCTATACATGGCGGCCAGTATATCTTGCGGAGAAACTACCCAAAATCAATGAAAGAACCAATAACCCACACGAAACTACTCGTGAGCTTTCTCAAAAGCCCAGGCTGGTCGAGACTGAGACTCCAACCCACTCGAAATTTAATGGTACATATCTGCATGATGCTTGATAGTGGATGGGCCTTACTGATACAAAATTAGATGGCCTTTGATAGTAGATGGGCGTTACTGGTCCAAATTTCAATGATATGTGATAGTAGATGTGCGTTACTAGTACAGATGTGGACAATGTTTGATAGCAGATGGATTATTCTATAACAAATTGGAAAATTTTGGAGAGTAGATGGGCACTACAGGAACAAATATGAATGATGCGTGACAGCAGATAGGTGCTACTGGTACATGTATGGATTATGTTTGATAGCAGATTGGCGGTACTGGTACAAATTGGGATGATATTTGGTAGAAGATGGGCGTTAATTGTCATACATTTGGATTGCCATGAATATCCTCGTCAAACAGATAAACACCGGAACTAAAATAAGCTCCTACTTGTCAAATTCCTCATCGCTCAAACAGTGGGTCACAATGACAAGTTTTCCATTAGCAATATTAATTGCTGTCACTTTCTGAGGTGACAATATCGTACGTTTTTCTCCAAGTCCAACTGTAGGCGACATCAAAAAAACTAAATGAGTTGAACAATCAATGTGTCCAATATTTTCACTTCAACAGGTTCAAAAACAAAAAGAAAATATGACATGATAGGAAATGAAATACTTACAGTTGCCAAGGTACCACACTGATTAAATGGTATGATAATAATAATATAGTTTGGATCTGAAGTTTTATTTGTGGCACACGTGCCATTAAAAACCATCCCAATAGACAGGTGCTTCGGCTCCAGAAAAGGGTCTCTGCTTCGGCTAAAACTTGCTGTGAACCGACCAGTTGTGCACTGCAAGAATGGTAGTGGAGCTGAAAGTACACACAAACATATTTACAAAGCAGAAAAGAAAAATACAGCCGACCTACCCCTAAAACAAAAAACAAAACAAAACAAACAAACAAAATATAAAACAAAAACAAAATACAATAAACAATCATAATAGCAACACTAAGCGGGTGACATTTAGTGATGTAGGTGACAATATCAAAAAACATTGCATGGTGCTGATGGAGCATGTGGCAGTTTATACGAAGCGATGCGTGTCCCAAAAACCTTGTGCATGTAGGTGGGGTGCAGTGGGGAAGACTCAAAGGTACATTAGCTGCCTTAAGTTTCATCAGCTCCCTCAAATATATGCCGCATTATGGCGAACAAAAATTGTATGTTTATCTATGTAGAAGAAACAACACAGTAGCAACACAGATGTCCGCACAAAGCGCATAATTTGTAAACAAATTGAGACTGAGCATATAATGTTGCTAATAAAACCATACAGAACTGGCGGTCAATATAATTATTGATGGACCGGTAAAGTTTTAAGCGATAAAGAAGAAACTAATATATTTAACGTATTACATTAACGAGGATGAGCTACCAGAGATACAAAGTCGATGGCATCGACCATCTCAACCCAGCAGTCTAGACTTTAGCCCAAGTCCCGAGATAAGGTTAAAACCATTCGTCCTATCCTTTACACAAGTGACAATTGTTTCCATTTAGTTTAAAACGATTATTGCGATATAAAGCCAGCACATAAGAAAGTATTTAGCTCACTATATCTCAAGAGATACTTCGATGTACATGACCAAACGGCTGCGTACGTTGAAAATATAATGGGGGAGATCAACCGATATTTTGAACTTCTGATAGAGTGGCGGATGCAATATGAAGTTGTTTACATTTGCAACATGTACAATGGAGAGAATGTCGGTATTCCGCTTTGTTACTTACATACAATGTAGTTTAAATTTCTTTGGATATAGTAATTATGGAAACTGCACACCATCTGAGCAAACAGCTAACTAAAATGACTGTTCCCTTGTGCTAAATGAAATCAGCCGGATTTAGACTAAAGTACAATATTTTTAGAGTTATTAAAGAAAGGAATTTAGTCAGACTAGACATTTCCAATTTCAGAAAGAGCAATGAATGAATTACCAAATATATAAATATAAAAAGAAATGTATCGTTCTTTTTCACTATTTACCTTTTAATTACAGGAATTAAAAACGAGCAAGATGAGCCAGCTGTGCTTTGAGAGGTGTACATGTGAAGTAAGGCCAAGCTATACACTCTATAACCCATACTACGCCCATTAATCATACATTATTATGTTGTGAGGAAATATCAGATAAATAGGGCAAGGAAGGCATGGTTCCAACGAATTTCCTATGAATAAAAGATCCCTTACTTCTTCATAATTTTCATAACCATAATCCCTATCATCATCATCTTCAATGTACTTGGAAAATTGAAAACCAAACTAACCAGCAGGTGCTGAGCGATCAAGGCGAAGACAGGACACCTTTGCCCATTCCGTTGGTCCACAGTTTTGCTGGTTCCAGGGCCTAGCAGGACAGTCAAAGATGGACGTCTCGTTACCAAGACACTGAACGTCATCAAGGCGAATGGGGCTTAGGATACTAAGTAGTGCTGAGGAAGCAATTGGTGATCCTGCTTGTGCTTCCGATAAACTGGAACATGGAAATAAACAAACTTTCCTTTTTTTAGATAAGTACGCAAATTATATAGATACTAAAACAAGCTGTGAAAGTTCCACCTAACATTTTAACTATTTTTTCATCAAAGTGGTTACTATCAAGTAATTATACCTGTAGTGCAAAATAAAAGCTTCTCTATTTATGAGACGGCATGGTTCTTCACTAAAACTAGGACATCAATATAGATCTGAGCTTGCAACGTGTTCGTCGCCTCACTGAACATTAGGTTATTATGCCTGATGAAAATGGCATAAGTCTAAGACAATAGAATATCTGGTATTTCACAGCAGCAAGAAGCAAATTTTTTGGTATGTTTCCCTAGAAGCAATAGAATACATATTTTGTGACCCACATTGGATACAGTTTTGTACTATTATTTAAATTCCTGTTTCGTGGACAGAGAACTAATATGTGTATAAATGGAATAACTGGGTATGATTAACACTCTGTGCTTCCTCAGCCTATTGTCAAAAGTTTTGAGATGTTCCTTAAATATACTTAAAAAAATTAAACATTCATCTTATTTAGTACTATAATTTCTTCATATCATTGTATAAATATATATATATAAAATATCGTTTACGTCCTTTATTAGATATTTTCTTTTGAATCGTCTAACATAATTAGTTCAACTGATAATTTGTTCCGTTTTCAGCTTCATTTTTTCGTGTGCTATATATAGACATTCCATCTTTTTTTGGAAAGGTAAACTGATTATAGGAAATAAGGCAAGCATTGTATAGTGCATCATAGAATATTCCTTTATGGGGAAGCAAGCCTTATTCGGACAACTAATTGCCGCTAGAATCTTGTGCTATCTGTCATGGGGATAAAGTACACTTAGCATAAACTTATTAACATAATTTACCCGGTAGAGTTAATATAACTTTATCATTAGCCAAGCTTCCTTAAAAATAACTCTAGCTATGTAGTAGATTTTACATCATATTGTATGTGACTTAAATACCAAGCATCACAAAATTCGAATTGAGAAAAATAATACAAATCATAATTTGAACTAATACTTGTATACGTATCATAAGAATTAAGTGTAAACGAAATTTTACAATTAGAGATTGCATTGTTTTATTGTCGGAAATATTAAGGTATGAAACTCGTAACTCAAAACCAAATATGTGCTTTAAAAATTAAGCAAATCATCACTTTGCTGTCAAACATATAGTGAGATAAATATTACGGCCAGAAGCTACAGATAGAGCCTTGTTTCCGGAGACATTCACGCTTGTTTGTTTCTATTCCTACTGTTACAAGCCAAGGGTCTTTGCCTGACCGAGCGGTGTCAAAACCCTGGCGCGATTCCCACTAGAAGTAATAAGTTTACCCCCAATTTTCAAAGACTTCTATACAACTTCAGTTGTGAGTTAGAAAGCTCGATGTGTCCCTTCTATACATAAATTTTACTCTAATCAATGCAAGACCACAGAGTTTCCAACTTGCCAAATATCTATCAACCGCACATCTGCATAGTTTCTCTTCATCAACTTTCTGTACCATCCACAGTTCATACCGTAAACTCTACAACTATCCCCTAACACAGAGAACTATTTTAATTACGCCATCTTAGGCTAGTAAATCTATCATTTCAAGGCACATCACGCCAGTACTACTGCATCACATTTGCCACCATTTCGACATAAATGGTATCTGCCGATTCCAATCTATTTTATTCCATTGTGTAATTTACCGGTTTCTTACCGTAAATACTGCCACTGCAGTCACAACACCAATGTACACCACTATATTTTAATAGAGACTATATTATGTCATGGACAGTCATGCGGTTTGGGTCTGAATTCACTACTCGCTGACCATGGCATCATGGAAACTAACTAACACTTTCTCTCCGTGACGTTTGTTCCTTGTAATTGACTAATTATTTCAAAGGAATTTTTCCATTGCACCGAATTTCAATAAACAAACAAGTAATCACACAAATCTAAGAATTGCTTAGACGGGTCGCTATAACCAAATGCGTATTTTATTATACTAGGTTCATTTCCTTTCTTCTTCAATCAATTATATTATAGCTCACAAATTGGTAAATCGATATAAATGATGTCTTCCGTAAGAGAGGTTTCTGCTCAACACATTCCTAGAAAGCAATCAAAACAATCTCCAGGATATTAAAACTGTATTTTTCAATAAAATAAAATGAAATATATGAATAATTACTGAGTAAATCGACGCTCCAAATTGGAAATTAAACACTCCAAATGAGAACCAAATATTGATACCTGACTGGCTTATAGCAGATTATAAAGCGAATCATTTTTAAAATATTTTTCAAGGAACACGTCCAGGACAAAATTGAGGATAGAACATTTCCATCTCGAATAATAATCTTTGCTGTCAATATTATTACTAAATAATTAACGACCATAATGGTGAATTGAAAATGATTTTGAATCTAAACAGATAGTTTCTTGATAATATGAAGGAACTATACTTACTCGTAGCAGTACATCCGGCAAATAACCCGTGCATTATAAATACTCCAGGAATCATCGCAGATAGTTCCCCATTGATTATTATGGCTAACTTCAACCACCCCAGATCCTCGCAGGTAACCTACTATTCGTACCTTCGTATCAGGGACAGAGCCTGGAATTTATGAGAAAAAGAGAGCAGAAGTCTTCTATAACATTTTAAAAATTATGGCACACGCAAAAGTTTGTACAGCGAAGACCAATATAAGTTCCGATAGATCAGGGACTACAGTGTTCAATTATTGTCTTGTATTTAATATGCTGCATTGACCCTGATCTAACAGCGCATTATAAATACGTAAGTTCAGATATGGGTCAACTCATTATGCCATTTGGCGAGAGCTACTTTTTCGACTTTTGACTCAGTACACTGTCAGGGTTTGTTTTTGAGAATGACACCTAGTTTCAATTTCCTCGGCAGAATAAAGACAATAATATCTAACAATAATGTAAGAAAACAATAATTTAAGAAAGAAAAATTTTAAAATCAGAGATTAGTAACAAAATATATATAATCCTTTCTCTCAAAACAGCTGTGTGTGTGTGAGAGAGAGAGAGAGAGAGAGAGAGAGAGAGAAAGGGGTGGGGTGGGGTGGGGATGGAGAGAGATATCGAATAGAGCAAGAGTCCACTAGACCACTTTTGTTCCTCTCCTAGACCTGAGCAATATACTTGACCATATTATTGCAACACTGCATTTGAAAAAAAATATTGAGAAACAAAAAGAAAACAACCACGTTTTACACTACATTACCTATTCTGCAACCAGTTAGGCAATAGTTTCACTGAAACTATCCAGAAACCAGCCTGAAACTCTCAATTTTCATGCAGCTTTCTTAAACCCAGACTATACAAATTTCGCTGTGGTTCCAGTTATTTCAGGAAATTCCTATCGTTGTTTCTGAAACTGGCAGAAACCTTTAAAATGTAAAAAGGATTTTTGTGGTTTCATACAGCTTTCTGTAACGTGGAAACTACTTGTAGAAACAATGGAAACTGAAACTGATTTTAGAGGTTCCCATTAGTTTCCTGCCAAAAGACAGAAGAATATTTTTCTTTCACAACGAAAACGAATTATCACCTGAACAGCTCGAAATTTACATTTAAAATTTAACGGATTCTGGTCGACTTTTGGACACGTTTGGGTTTCCGTTTGTATCTGAAATCATTACTTTTTCGACCCGAAATTAAGCTGAAACCGTACCGGAAAATATGGTTTTCATGATGGTTGTGGTCCCTTTTGTGTTGTAAAAAGTTCAGATTTTTATCCAGTGAAGTATCATAGTAAAATACAGGTTTCATAACAAATGGAGAAGCATGACAGCAGTAATCACTAAACTAACCAATGAGATAGAAAAATGGGTGTCAAGGGTGTAAAGAATATATGTATCAAAATAAAAACGGTTATTATGGATATTACACATTTCATGATGACAGAAATAAATGATATAATATGCATATATTTAAATGTTAGTGTAGTAAAACAGTAAAATAGTATTATGTTTATAAGCACAACCAATCTACTATTCAAAAAAAAATTTGAAGAGAAGGTAAAAATATTGAAAGTGTTTATACATATACTGGTAACTGGCGTACTGAATATGGGGCAATGGGGGCGAATAGCTCCGGGCGGAACTTCTCTATGTGTAGCAAAAAATGGAAAAGAGAATAATAAAAGAGGACAAAAAAAAGAAAAGAAAAGAAAAGCAAAAGAATGAGAGGGGGTAAAGTAGGATAATATTTTGCCAATTTTGTGATGCCGCCCTGGATGACTAACAAGGGTATAGCTCAACAAAACAAGCGGCAGAGAGTGGCATCTGGTACCTCTGCCCAATTGGCATTTTATGTGCATACTCCCATGAGCATAAAACACAGAGATAAAGTTGTGCAAACAATCTCTTTTGCCTCATACAAAAAAGATGTCCGATGATAAACAAAATACATCTAAGAAACAAAAGAAAAATGTAGTATCGTTGTTTATCAGTAAAATTATTTGGCTGTGAGTCTTGTAATATAGTGACTATGAACAATTTTTAGATTTGTAGAAAAAACTTGCAATCTCAAACTAGTGTGCAGCAATCAAACGATTCGGTACTATATGCGCTCTCATTACAATAAACAGATCGTCGTTACACAAAGATGATCCGATCTTTGACAGCAACTGTCTGATTTTTGGAATATATTTGTAATGCTGTTTAGCATGTGGCTGTTTGTAAAAAAAACAACTTAATACAACATATATCACCTACAACAACAGTCCAACACAGCTACTCATTTTGCATTACAGAACTAATATGCGTGCACGGATCAGAAACCACCAATCCGATTATATATATATATATATATATATATATATATATATATATATATATATATATATATATATATATATATATATATATATATATATATATATATATACACATCTATGTCAAATCTTCACTTCCGTTTGGCGAATCAAGATTGGAACTGACATCGAACATCGATTTACACTACGCAATACCAAACAAAGTCTTCCGTCAAGTCTGAACAAAATGAGTATATACTTTTGTGGCTTGCATACCGGCTGCCCGATGTACACCAACCACAGGAGTCTGATGTTTCATCAATAAAGTTCGATCAAATCTCTGACAACATGAAATCACCTTATTGGTACTATAAATTAACACCCAACGTACCAACGTATAACTCTCATACGGCCATCACATTACTCTTATCCGTCTATTACCCTTTGAGTTTCATGGTTTAGTTTCGTAAATTGGTCCCTGGCAAATTTCTTAACTTAAGACCATGGTGTGACATTTTCAGTTAATATTGTTTACTAATTAAAGATACGGATATATTTGTGAACCAGGTGTTATGGGATTGTGTTGTTCTTGAAATTAATGTCGGGCAAGTACATCTTCCATAGTTACTATGCAGTATGTTGATAGTGAATTAAGAATAATCGGCTGGGAAGAAAAGCTAGCCTCCCATAGCAGTAAACACGTTGGTTTGGGGCAAGTAGAATATCTCAAAAACGGCTTGGATGGCAACTATTTTCAATTGTATCCGCCTCTTTAGTACACACTGTTTTGCAGAATTATTATTTAGGAAAAAGATTTGTGTTTGCACTGTGAGCATCACATGGTGTGAAAAATGACTTTCGGACATTAAAATTGCAGGTATAAATTTGGGGTTGTGGTGCATAAACTTCTGCAATGGATTGCCATTGACTTCTCTGGTCAAGTGAATAATATCTTTATGCTTTATTTTAATACAAGCATCTAAATATATGGAACTTCTTGACCTCTCTTGAGTATTTGATTTTTTTCTAAACTTTTTTTGGTACTAGATCACTGATTGCGGCATTAAATTTGTATATAAAAACTCGCCATGGCACCATTTATTTTCACCATTACGGTCACAAAGTCTTTCTACAGGACTCCATCAGGCGGAAGTAGCCGATTCTACCACGGAATGAATTGCATTTTTTAAGTAATTTCACAAAATAAAATGTCTAACTTTCCTTTTATTTCCAATTATATTATATTATAATTTTATATAAGCTTCCTGACAGAAATATCTAGTTAAAGTTAGGATAATAACAGAAATGATGGTTGATGATGTCATCACAAAGCCGAGACGGATGACGGATTCGGTAGTACGAAAAGATAACACGGACTCAGCTCCGTGAACGGAACGAGTATTAGACCCTAACGCTTATTTACTGCACGGTAGAATTTGGTGAAATAGGTTACTTCCGCCTGATGGAGTCCAGTAGGAATCAGTACACAATTAATAAAATCCGGTTCAGTACCCACGAATGTAGTCCCAGTCTATTTTTAGATCACTTTTTCCGGTCTAAATTTGGTGGTGATACTAGAATTAGATTTTGGCATTCTTGGTAAGGATTTAAAGGCAACTGATTATTCTTTAAAATGTGATCTTATGGTGTGGTTGTCTATGTGTATTTCGGCGACAGTGCACATTGAGTAATAAGGTCATGGTGATGATCCGGAAGTGAAATCTGTCTTCCGTTGCCTGGTGTTTTGTTTACAATTCAGCCTCTCAAAAAAATGCAGGTCAACCCTTGACAAGAACTAAACCGTAAAGTCATCTTGGAAGGTATTTTAGATTAACATATGATTTGTATTGATTATCACACAGTGGAAAGTTCAGTACTGAGGAACAAATGTAGAGACTATATAGTAAAATTAATTGTGTACTATGGCCTGTCAGTAAAAAATTTGAAACTGATATAAATTTTTTATTATTAATGACATATACATGAAATTTTAATATCTTATGTATATAGACTTTAAAAATATAAAACTGAAATTAGAAGTAAAAAAAAAATTTTAATTTTAAAAATTTAAATGGAATTTAAAAAAACAAAAAATAAAAAATTTCCACCAAGTATACAGATATATAATATTTTTTGGGAATGATATTAAATGATATCAGCATATATATATATATATATATATATATATATATATATATATATATATATATATATATATATATATATATATATATATATATATAGATATATATATGTGTGTATATATATATATATATATATATATATATATATATATATATATATATATATATATATATATATATATATATACTCCTCCACCATATACAAGCTCAAATGATGGATATTTGTCAAATTTGATCAGAGAAAATATCTTTATTAGTCAAAATGAGACCCTCATTTAAAATACATGAAGACAAAATTCTACTTTGCTTTGTACCTTTAGGTCATTGAAACTATTTATTTGGGGTTCAAACAGTTAATTTATGTGTTTTTGATGGGGTGACTTCCTGAGTAACACATATCTGCTTGAATAGCTATCAGTAGTTGTTTATTAACATAGTTATAGGGTATTTAGTGAGAGGACAATGATGAAGACTTTATACTAGAACCTGTTCAAGTTCTCTACAAAATCATATTAAGCTGTCAGATAATGAAATACAGGTCAGAGGGGTAAAATATACTTTACCCAGGTATATTTACTATTGCATGTAAGAAAACAGCAAAATGATGTAAGTTGAACACAGAATGCATTCCATTTTATTGTTTAGTTTCTTTAAGATGTTGATTGATGTAGTGCGACATTGTAGCCCAAATGATATTATGGGAATTCTCATGATCCATTTTGCTTTATGCATTATTAATGACTAATAATATTTGTTATCTGACACTTTAAAGATTACATAAGTAATATTTAAACAGATTATTTGAATTTAACTTTCTACAACTGATCCTAACATGGTTACATAGCTGACATGAACAAATATGCATATATTTTGTAATGTTTGGAATCAAAAGTTGACATTGTTAGGCTGACATAGTACCTATAGTGAATCTGTAAGGCTCAGTTTTGACTGTGTGCACTTAAAATATCCCAAGATGTTATTTTCATCATGAATATGCCTCTGTATGGTAACACATTTCAATTTAGTACTTTGACAGAGGGCGGTATTGCAGCGTCAGCTGATATTTGATTCCATTGAATCATTGAATCATTGAACTTAATAATTTGGTAGCCAAGACTCTTAAAAATAGACTAAAAATGTTCAAACAGATTATTTGAATCATGTTTGCACATGTGATTTTAACAAGTACATAGCATATGTCCCACACATGTAAATATCCATCCTTGTTTACAAGTTTTCGGGATGAAAATTTCACATTTAGTTGATGATATAGGATCTATTGGTACCTATAGTTGATCTGTGTGGCTACATTTTGCTATATTCACTCACAATATCTAAAATTGTTTTTCCTTCATGAATAGGATTGCATATAGTAATAAATTTTAATTTGGTACATTGTCATTTGACTTTCTACTATACTGGTATGTATCAATGTTTGCACCAATGATCAAACCTCACCGTTCCAACATTGCCTTAAACTTTATGATACATACTCTACCTGATTAGTTATTTAACCTGTAAATGGCTAAATATGCTTGTAGAAACTTCATCTATTTTTAGGATGCATTTGTCACTTTAATACATGCCCATTGCTTCACATCTTTGAGTGTCACTCTATCAAGTTTACCTTTTTTAACCATATTTGCAACCTGAATGTTATTTTGAAATCACCATATCTAACACATTTTAACTTCATTTGCCTACATTTTCCTTTTTTTTTCAGAATTAAGTGAAACATGTTATATATTTTCAGATCTAGTCTGGTATCTGGAACAAAGTATTAGAGTTGGATCAATTTGGAAGCTCTCTAGTAGTCCAATGGTGATAGCAAGGTCTCATAAGGACATGTGCAGTGTGCTGCTATAAGTGACCAGGATGAGTTCATATCAGTACACTGATATACAGCATCTCAAAGACATGGCTTAAATCTTCATGAGAGAGATTGGCATCTTTTTTCAGTAAGGTGAAACTGTATTTTCATATTGCATTGTTGACTTTTGTAGTTATCGGCATTAAAATGGAATGCATATTTGCTATAAAACATGGTAGTTGTCCCATCAAAACTTTAAATTTGAGTGGGATATTAGTTATATAAACAACTTTCCAAGTACCTGAAACAATAAATGTGGAACATAGTACCTGTCATTGTTTCTTTAGTATGTACACCTATATGCATCTGGATAGGCATATTGCAATTTGCTGTCAAAATCACTGTGAGCTATCATGCTTCAGTACCCCTGGGATTAATATTATCAGTTGTACAGACCTAAACTACCATTTGCTTTAAAGACCATTCATTAATCAACATTGCTGCCTTAAATTTGTCAAACTGAATGTCATAACTTGTATGAAAATTTATTTTTTGTAAAATAAAAAGTTTTTAAAATTTATATATTTTTTTAAATTTTCATTAAAATTTAATATATCAATATTTTTTAATTTCAAGCCTATTTTCAGACAGGACTTATCAAGTATTACAATTAGGTTTTTACTGCATTGAAAAATTCCTATAATTAAGGAAGATATAGCAAATTTAGTTTTGGTTTCTTAAGATCAATTGGACCTCAAATTGCACCCTATAGAACACCAGCACTACACACTTTCTCACAGCTGTCACATGTCTTGCTTGCAAGGAAATTTCAAAAGACTTTATGTATGAAGTTGAAACAGTAGTGGCATGCAAAATAAAATGCAAATATAAAAGTTTGACAAAAACATTGACCCTTTCAGGAATCAGTACACAATTAATAAAATCCGGTTCAGTACCCACGAATGTAGTCCCAGTCTATTTTTAGATCACTTTTTCCGGTCTAAATTTGGTGGTGATACTAGAATTAGATTTTGGCATTCTTAGTAAAGATTTAAAGGCAATTGATTATTCTTTAATATGTGATCTTATGGTGTGGTTGTCTGTGTGTATTTCGGCGACAGTGCACATTGAGTAATAAGGTCATGGTGATGATCCGGAAGTGAAATCTGTCTTCCGTTGCCTGGTGTTTTGTTTACAATTCAGCCTCTCAAAAGAATGCAGGTCAACCCTTGACAAGAACTAAACCGTAAAGTCATCTTGGAAGGTATTTTAGATTAACATATGATTTGTATTGATTGTCACACAGTGGAAAGTTCAGTACTGAGGAACAAATGTAGAGACCATATAGTAAAATTAATTGTGTACTATGGCCAGTAGAAGGACTTTGTGACCCAAATGGTGTAAATAAAGGTTAATTCGCTTGATTAGATACATGCGAAGGACGTCCGAGAATTATGCTTTGGTACGTTACTGTATTTTGAATGGATATGTGTGGCTTTTCAGTCTTTTGGCTATTTTAAAGCGATAAAAGATGCGTGAAACAAGTCGAATCGAGCGGAGGGCTGGGGTCACGCTTGCACTCCTAGTGTTAATTTATAGTACCAATAAGGTGATTTCGTGTTGTCAGAGATTTCATCGACTTTTATTGATAAACAGTCAGATTCATGTGCACAAACTAATACCAAATTCGGAAGAAGCCGATAAATGCCATAGTTAGGGACGGATCAACGGTAACTGAAACAAAAAAATGGTCGTCTATGAAAATAAAAAAAGACAACTTACAGTTAGATGGTTGAATTGTGATCTCTGGTTGTGTCGTAGTAATAGCAGAGGCTGGCGTCGGATTTACAATGAGAATGTTACAGCGGACTCCGACATCTTCGGCATGAGTACAGTCATTGTTTCCCCAATTGCTAAACAGGCAGTCAATAAGTTTTCTTTCCATTCCTGAGCACGTGACGTCATCCATCCAAATTTGCCCAGTTCCGATACCAAATACGGAACTGTTCATAACTACCCCACCATCGCTATCGTAAATAAATAAATAAATACATAAATGAATAAATAAAAAAGAAGACATTTCAAACAAATTGGAGAGGACAATAGTTTTGTTTTAGGAAACATGAACAGGAATTAAAAACCTCGTATTCAAAATGGATAAGTGGGTTCGGGAGAACCTATTTATAAGGTAATTTTTACAACAAAAATTACTAATTTCATTTTTTAAATATGAATATAGATAATTTCAAAATTTGGGGAAACAAAAACTTTACGGATGTTATATAACTGCGGGGATTTTTTGTGTAATTCGCTTGAAACTAACAAGTATAAAGAAGAAGTCAGTGCAGGAAACATTTTTGTGTACGTGCACCATAGTTTAAGGTTTTAAAAAATATTCCATTAAACAATAACAACACTACTTTCTAGACCCGCATCTTTATAAATAGGATAACAAATAATAATGACGTCGTTGAGGAAAAATAACTAAAGAAAAATCTTTGTAAAACTTCCTGCATCTAAATTTAACGAAACAATCTGTGAGATTTGAAATATCATTTTGTAAAGTAGAGAGTACTTAATATAAAAACAAGAAAATATAATTCCAATCTTTTTCGCTAGTGTGGAGTGATCTGAAAGTGTTCGCTTCCATTTACACTTTCTCAAGTATAAGTTTTCTGGCGAGAAAAGACAGATTCCCTTAAACAAATGTTCAGTTAAGAGTAAATGAGTCATCATCAGAATAAATATTTCCAGGGACTAATCAGAGAGGAGGTCTGTAGTTCCGGCACTCGGCTCCTCACGCGCCCTCCGTGAGGAGGAAGTTTTTAAAAAAAATGAATAGTTACTTATCACTTTAAATATTACCATCTTTTTATTCTTGCGCATGTTTTTTGAGTAATCGATGCACGTCAGGGCCGTTTTGAAATTGTATCACACACCCACACCCACCCACCCCACACACACACACACACACACTTGACCTGATCCGTCCCTTTTTCCAACAAAAATACTATATTTATTCAAAGCAAACACAAACAAAACCATAGTGACTGCTATAGTCACTATTGAAACAACAATAAGGATATATTGTAATTGACGTGGACATTTGTTTAGGTGGCGGATGTTATACCATGTTTTCATACTACGTTTTGAGGATGTTTAATAATTATTTATATACTTTAGTGTTTCATGTTCAAAGGTTAACAGTCAATAGGATACACTATGAACTGAGATTTTGCCAATCCAGTCTAAAGAACTTTTTCCATGTAGCAGCATACCAAAATAATCATATCAAGTGATGCCATTAAAGAGCTCCTCAAGTTTAAGTATGAAAAGTATTACCTAACATAGTTGCTGTATTGTAGGCGACTCGGGTCTTTAGCAGGTTGGTTAAATCTTCTGGTATATGAATGTTACACGAAATCATCTAGGCGCCTTCTATATTGACAATCCATGGGAGCTAACTAAAGAAAGAGTCTTTTCTTGTACGTTGAGTTATTTCCCTTAATACCAATTCTCCCCCCCCCCCAAGATATGCTATTTGAAGGAAAGAAGAAAATCGACAAGAAACAAAGCTTTATCAACGTTTTATAATATAGATTTCAGTTTAGAAAAAAAAATCAGATTTTGTTTCTCGAAAACCTGCAAAAGAGCGTAACGAAAAAAAATCAGATTTTGTTTCTCAAAAACCTGCAAAAGAACGTAACGCCTGGAAATCTGTCCATTGCTCAAACGATAGCTACACAATTATATCGTCGATGCGGGCTGCACATATGTTAGAGAAACTGATGACAAGGAGTTATCTGATAAATAACGGGTAAGCTTTGACAATTTCGTTGTCGTAGTGCATTTCATTTATGTTATCTTGCAATATATATACATATATATATATATATATATATATATATATATATATATATATATATATATATATATATATATATATATATATATATATATATATATATTGATAATTTTTAGACACGGGCAACAATAGGCTTGACTCCTATATCAAGTAGGTAAAAGCATTTGGTTACTCAGGTCTTATCCTTTATCTTTTTTGCAAGAGTCTAAACATTAATCTGGGAAACATCTTGTGAAATACATCTCAAGACGTTATTCGTTATTAATATTTAGCTTTAAAACAAATAATATCATACTAGATTGATCTTTCACTATCAAAGACAAAGGTCTAAAAGGATAAAAGCAGAACCAATCACTTAATCGAATGAGTCAGATAATGGTATTTGATAGGTTCAATACTAGTGGTGAAATTAGTTCGATATTATGAACATTAGTGTTGTTGCAATAAACATCGGCATGCCAGTAATGCAGTATATTAAGTCTTAGGTAAAATAAATATTGAGAACATTCAGTTTCGTTACCAATGAGGTTGTGGTGGCAGTTGTAAGCGTATATATCCAGAAGCTTAAGCAAATAAAATCATGTGCAATTTGGAGTCCATATAATCGCGCATTTTGGCGCCCGTACTGCTTGTGGCCCCTCGCAGTGCCGTTCGTGCTGCTTGAGCCATAGTCCCATGAACCCATCTTGTCACCAACCTACAGCTACTCGTTCGACTTATAAAAGAATCAAAATCATCTTACTTATATCCAAGCTGCATGCAGAGGACTTTGGCATCAATTTCACCAAAAGCGTCGTCACAGACTGTACCCCATTCATTTGCGTGGTATACTTCTATCCGACCCTGATTAGTAAAGCTTCCTATCCCGCTCAATCGGACATCCCCTTCCTGCTGACCTGTAAATAGATTTTCAACATGTTTGTCCCTCATCTGCCGTAAGTAGATCACAACACCCGGACAGTGACCTATGATAACCTTATGATCACAAGTCTCCGAGAGACGTGTCACAATATTTATATGTATTAACTTATAGCACAATCTGCTTAAAACCATATCTCCGCTCTCCTATGTGAAGATCTGACATCGACCGCTTAGGTGTTACGTTCTGTTGACCTATGCTATTACCAT
Source organism: Potamilus streckersoni (assembly GCA_016746295.1). Classification (NCBI taxonomy): domain Eukaryota; kingdom Metazoa; phylum Mollusca; class Bivalvia; order Unionida; family Unionidae; genus Potamilus; species Potamilus streckersoni. The sequence continues at coordinate 2,346,663 of JAEAOA010000822.1, read as the reverse complement.
TATCACCAATTTTATCAGCAAATCAGTTGAAGTTTTATATCTTCGAGTTTGGGAAACGGAGTAGTTTGGTTGAATTTGCATCAGTGTGCAGAACGATATGAATCACTTTCAGATTTTTGAAAGCTCCATTTCTGTTGGCTAATTTATAGATCATCAGAAAATGACCCCTAAGCGGTTTCTGTCAGATATTCACGTTGGACAGCGAAGATCTGATTTTAATCAGATGGGTTATAAAAGAGCTATTAATGCAATAAAACGCTTCTGATGAGATACACATATACCTTAATGCTCTAATTATTTCCAGAATGATGCAGCAAACACAAAATTTACGCAGTTTGGTAATGAGAACTTGAAAATGTTACACCGGGCCAATTTTGCTTTTACCCACATGGCTGCTCTGATTTGTATCTGAAATTTTTTTTTTGGCTCAGACATATTCAGAGCAAGCAGAATGTGTCGAAACAACGAAACTGAATGACTATATATATATATATATATATATATATATATATATATATATATATATATATATATATATATATATATATATATATATATATATATGGTTGGTTGGTTGGTTTCCGTTAGTCTCGAGAGACGATGGAAATGCGCCCATAAAAGGTGTCCAAGTTTGTAGATGTGCAGCGTCTTCTGTGACTATAAAGTCCCACACGAGAGTGGCAATCCTTGCTGCAGTTGCTACACTTGAAGTATGACTCAGGTCTTGGTTGGAACTGCATCCTCTTCCTCTGAGATCTTTTCTAATCAGCGAGCTATCGTAACTTTTCCTCGCTGGCTTTCAGACCTGTGTACAGAGCATGTCGCCAGCTGGACTTGTCGAGGGCAAGCTCTTCCCAGGTGTTGACCTCTATTCCAAGAGCTTTCATATCCTGCTTGCAGACATCCTTGAAGCGAAGATGTGGCCGTCCTATTGATCTTCTGCCTGAGGCAAGCTTAGAGTAGAGAAGGTCTTTGGGGATCCGTCCATCATCCATTCGATGCACATGGCCCAGCCATCTGATGCGACGTTGGCGGAGGAGTGTGACCATGCTGGGAATTTTGGCCTGTTGAAGCACCTCGTTGTTTGTCACTCGATCGCTCCAGGTGATCCCAAGTATGCGACGGAGACAACGCATGTGAAAGGCGCTTAATCGTTTCTCCTGAGAGGCGTACAGGGTCCAAGTTTCGCTGGCATACAGAAGAGTGCTAAGCAGGCAGGCACGGTACACGGTACACGGTGATCTTAGTGTTTAATGTCAGCTTGTTGTTGTTCCACACTCTCTTCGACAATCTAGAGAGAGTTGTTGACGCATTTCCAATCCGCTTGTTGAGCTCGGCATCGAGTGAGAGGTTGTTGGTGATGGTAGAGCCAAGGTAAGTAAACTCACTGATTACTTCTAGTTTGTAGTTGTTAATGGTTATGCTGGGAGGGTCTGCGTCCTGAGCCATCATGTTGGTTTTCTTTAGGCTGATGGTCAGCATGAATTCATCACATGCTTTGGCTAAAGCATATATATATATATATATATATATATATATATATATATATATATATATATATATATATATATATATATATATATATATATATATATATATATATATATATATATATATATATATATATATATACACGAGAATTATTTTGAATAATTTACTGGATTGGAAGACTTGAATTATTTTCCCTGTCCTTAATAGAACTTGATAATATTATGACAAAAAAAAATTAAGCTTGCTTGATATGGTGGTAAGTAAGTTGCCTGTAGTGTATGTGATGCAGGTTCCATTCCCACGATCGGCAAATAATTTATTATTGGTATATTATTATTATTATTATTATTATTATTATTATTATTATTATTATTATTATTATTATTATTATTATTATTATTATTATATGTGATGTTTAGCCTTGAGTTAGGAAGGGATATTTTTGAGCGAATATGCACAAAACAAAGCAGAACATAATGGTAACCCCCTGAAATTATCCCGCGGGTAACAGTAAGAAATTTGCTACTTCCTGGCTGTTAAAACATATTGCTTCCCAGTCTAATTAAGTATGAAAGTATGAAAGTAAAAGAAATGGTCTTTGCTTTGGGTAATTAAAACGGATATATTTATCTAGTTCTCATACATACATACATACAAACATACATACATACATACATACATACATACATACATACATACATACATACATACATACATACATACATACATACATACATACATACATACATACATACATACATACATACATACATACATACATACATACATACATACATACATACATACATACATCCTCAGTAAGACACAACACCTAGTAATTGAGAAGGACGTCAAATGTGTCACATGCGGCCTTGAGAATAGTATATTTCTATTCACGTAAAATTCGTAACACTGTGTTGTAGCTTATAGTATTGTCGGTATTAAGTTTATTGTGCCACCGTACTTCACAACTATCAAACCATTTGTCATTTATTGAAGCAACGTTATGACGTTACTTATGGTAATCGTGAGACTTGTTTTAATAGTATTTTTTCTAGATTCAAAGTGTTGATTTGAATATAGATATCATTTATATGCAGTTGCGAAGAACTATCATATTTGGGTATTGGTGATCTGGCCAACGGTATTTGAGATTGAACCAAATAGAAACATAATAAGGAACGAAGACATCAAACTCCTCGATGCGATCTTGCTTCATTAAATAAACTTCAAGTACATTTCGCCGTCTCCATGTTTGTCAGTTGACTTCCGTCGAACAGAGGGAAATTTAGGTGACAGTTTGGTTAGAACAGATGGATGATTAGGGTTGCAAAATAGGATAACCACTAATCAAAATTAAACATTTAAAATCGCCACAGTAAAAACAGCCCAATACGATCCGTGTGTTTTAAGATGTCCGCCATTTTTGTTTTGGAGGCCTCTCCAGTGTGTCATATCATTGTTTTACATTGCTTCAATGCGGTAAATCACAGGTATACTAGTTTCATTTACAGATGGATGTTTTGAGACTATGCTGAGTTTGACGTATTACAACACAATTGTTCTGTATGACTGATATTATGTACAACGTTCAATGTATTTCACAATGTCCTCCATCTTTGTCTTGGTAACAATTGGAGGCATCTCAGATTTCCACTTCTCAGTCGGTGTATACAAGCATTTTTGAACACCAATAAACCGTTGATATAACTAGTTTGTAATTGAAAAAGTTATTCTCAACAATAAGATAATGTACTTACCATCTTATTGAAGGATATGCATGTTCGAATGTTTTCCGCACAACCAACTTGTTTGGAGTCCCATGTTTACTCTGTTTTATACGTATGACACAATGCTTTTAGTGTTTGATCATACGTTTGTAATTGAGAGTGTAATAATATAATTAGCATTCAATATTTGTTTTGAATCTCAATAATTTAACCGTCTTTAATATTTACTTAGTCTTAAATACTTGTTTGCAATATGTACCATTTTGGAGGAGTGTTACGCTGTGTAGTGCAACCGAAGGTTATAAATACGGGTGTCGTGCACACCAGTCAGTTTACCTTCAACCGGCATCGGGTTCGTATGCAAATGCAATACGTAATGTATAATCGGCTAAAAAAAAAGTTGATAGTGAATGTTATCATTTTCTAAATAGAAATTAACTGAAAATAATCATATTAGAAAATATACATTTATTTCTGCAATATATTTTTTTTTAATTTTTGGACTAAAGAATATAAAATCCAAAGATAAAGCGTTGAGTACTTTTACGTAGGGATAGAGGGCCTCCATAACACTATTTCAGTACATTTGTATGACTATATTTTTATCGTAACAGAAATGGTCACCCGTTTCGCATGTTATTTATATTGATTTGAATCCGTTTGATATTGGGACTTTATTGTTACCCTATGAATATTCTTAAATCATTATAGTAATTCTATTTGATTAATATTAATATTTTTGTTGAAACTGTTGGTTATAATAATATGTACATTCTGTTATATTAATTTATTTATTGACATGGAAGAGAATATGTAAATTCTATTATATTGATTTGCTTATTGACATTTTAAAGACTAAAATAAATTCTCTATTTTTCTCATTCAGAATTTATATTGTTTATATACTTAGATAAATAATTTCCTCTCATATAAGTAGCTGGTATAAGAAGCTATTTGTTCTAGAGGGATTTTGTCTGTTATCATAATACTTTCTATATACTACTAGTATATTATAATACTTCAACCAATTCAAGGTGTCAATTTAAGGATTGCCGAAGTTTCGAAACAGGAAGCAATTTTCTAAATACAAGTGAGCTTGCGCTGAGAAATTAAACCGGGGTGAGCGCGCTACAATATTAAATGGAAAGGATTTAGCATAGATGCAGTCGATATGAGAATTGATACTGTTAGTTTAACATATAAATATGGACAAATATATTATTTGGCTATACATAACCCATGTTATTGTAGAAATATATAAACATTGTCAATATCATTAATATTATTTTTTTTTAAATAAAATGATTATATATTAGTAAGTCAACACTAAAAATTTGGGGGTCACCGAACTAGAGTTCATAGTATGTGCATCATTGTAATGCAAAACTCTGTATTGGATCTTACATGGGATTCGATGGAAGTTTGGCATACATGATATGATTTGACAACAAGATTATCATATCAAAGATTTTTTAATATATTTTTATTGAATCAAAGAATTTTTCGCAAGAAATAATCAAATTGATAGGTTCCCGTGTTTGATATAATCCTACAGCAATATTTATTTTGAACATACTCGAATAAAAAAAATAATGAAAGTAATGGAGGCACTATGATGAGTGTTAAGCTAGTCAGCTTAATTTCGCCAGGTTAGCTAGACCTAGTAAGTCATTTTATTATTTTAAAACAAACTATTTTGTATATAAACTTAAATTTGAGACCTCGAGACAGCTTTTGTCAAAACGAATTGTTAGTCAGAATCTACAAAACCAGCATACACCATTTTTAAGGTTTGTTGTAAAACGACATGGTTGGTGTCCATGCCTCAGTTTCGTATTTGGTACGGGGTTAATGGTTTTTTTTATTTAAAAATTTGGCTTTGTTTAATGATTAGAAGAAGAAACACAACATGGTTCTTTCATATTACTTTTGGGATAATGGGTTATGTTAAGTCGAATCCGAATATGTGTATGGAAGTGTTAAATCTGTTTCATTTAGTATGGTCTGGCCATCTAGCTCAATATGATTACTTCAGGTTTCGAATAGCCAGTTTAAGAAAGCAAAGGCGGATCAAAACTTTTTAGATGAAAATTAAAAGGGTGTAGACAGTCAGATTTTCATGAAATTTTGTCTGCATAAAGACACGTGAAGGTTCTTTAATCTCCAAACTAGTGTAAGCACAAGATAATGTGTTTGAACAGGGACAAGTACAAAATTATTTTTGAAGCCTGCTCTAGATGGGTGCAGAATAAATTTTGCTTAAAAGTGCTAGAGATTCACTACCGAAAAAATAGCGGATGTCATACTTGCCAGAAAATATTATTTTTTTTAAAAAAAATAGGGGGAGCGTAACGTTAACACAAATTTGCATATTTGGGATGTTTAACAGAGTTTGAATATTCACATTATTTGTGTCACTATATGTTTCGTTCCATCTTCAGTTTATTATTAATACAAATTTAATCCTCGTATTTCCTCGTATTTAATCCTCGTATTTCCTCGTATTTCCATATTCTTTTGAAAGGTCATTATTTAACAGTGCTAAGAAATAAATGCGGTAAAAATCAATGTTAAATTTAAATCAAATTAAATACTATTTGTTGTTCTAAAACTGAATACTAAAATAGTTTCACCAACGTTTATTCAATCCTGATATAAAAAAAATATTTCCAGCGAACATTATTAAATTATCAGAGTTTTGTCTGCAGTGTAGCAAGCTGCACTATATTTACGTAGGTAAACGTTACTGCATGCACAAACTATTTGACTCCGGAGTCTGACTCGTCTTGTTAGACGTTTCAGTAATTTATGCGATGAATTTACCTTGCCAAAGAAATACTTACTCAGAACATACGATCCAAAGGAGATAATAAAGCAGAAGGTGAGCTTACATCTCATGTCTCATGTGTATCGAATTCACTTTCGGCGCAACGATTAACGCAAAAATGAAGTTCACTTTCTTCATTACCCGCTAAACGTTATCCAGAGTTTTACACACATTGGCAGATATATATGTCATCATCTAATGGTAACTGAAGCGTCTGAGATATTTCCAAACTTATACGCCACATCGCTCGTCCCTTTCCGTACAACAAATGAGGGTCACATGACGATCAGTCTTAGTACCTGCTATTTCAATGTTTTTTCAAACGTCAAGACGTGACGTCATCGGTGTATGACGTCAAAAATAACAAAACTAATCAAATATCATATATCATATTACGACAGACTTCGCATCTGCTAGTTAGGGCCAAGAAACCATGCTTTTGTTATAGCCTTTGAGGTGGAATATCACAGAGGCATAATTATTTAACTTTCTTGAGGCCAATATGAAAGTTATTAAATGAATATTGAAAATTACAGTGTCTATGACCATGTAGCGCAGGATGCCCATATAATCGGTCAATAACTATTTGTTATGTTATGCTATAAGAACAAGATATTCAAATAATATTTTCACGTTTTATGCAACATTTTATATGACGCTCATTATATGCATGAAAAATGAATATCACGCAATAATACACGCTACTTTACAGCTATGACTAAGTAAGCGCGCATGCGTACATGGTTTGAATCTAGTTATGCAGTGAACAAAACTAAGTTGGTGAAAATGAATGGAATGTAGTGCAGCTAAAGAAACACAATTAATTTGATATTGATAAACAATTGAACAAAAAAATCAATGAAAATTTAAGATATTATTAAGAAAGATGCGCCAGTAAAGAATCTATCAGCTTTTATTATCATAATTGTCTCAATATTGCTGTCCTGGTGGTGGGTAAATCCGAATGTGCAGTGTGCGTCATTACTATTGCCGGGGTATTATAATCGATCGGTATTGTCCTATACATCAGAATATATATATATATATATATATATATATATATATATATATATATATATATATATATATATATATATATATATATATATATATATATATATATATATATATATATAATAGAGTTAGCTTGTGTTTCATGTTATTTCGAGTACTGCATAAGGCAATGCTTTAAATTGCATGGTCATAAAGTTATCTGGAGTAAACAAAACGATAAATTAAATAAAGGTCTCTCTCTCTCTCTCTCGATCGATCGATCGATCGATCGATTGATCGAACTAGCAGTACCAGGTAGCTATGATTAACCATTTTTTTTTTCTCCTTACAATTTAAGACTTCAATTCAGACTGCATCCATTAGATTTAGATCGGCATTTTCTTTGGATGAAAACATGTACTGATTCTTCAGTACAGGTGTAAGATTGAATTGATTAAATTAATTATTACATACGTATAAATTTATTACCATCATTTTGTTTTAAATCTTCAATTGCTTTTAGTCGAAAAACGAAACTTTTTCAAATCAGTTTCACCATTTACTGATCTGAATTTCTATTGTCGACATTACTATGTTAATAATATATTCTGTTTTACGCCAGGCCATAAATTACTGGAGTTTCTGAGAGAAATAATCCTGATGTTTCACTGAAGAAAAAAGTATTAAACTTTTCGTTGCCCATCAATAGACACGGATAACTTTATAACCATGCAATTCAAAAATTCAAAGCTTTTTCAAATGTTTATGTAGTAGAGTGGTAAATATATCCATCTACCATTACAGCCAGCTCGAGTTCTAATCCAATAAGGTACAAAGGATATTCTTTTTTGTCTTTATGTGTTGTTTTACTTTGAACGAAAACAACTATACTATTTTTCTTTTCTGTGCGAATAATCACAAAATACAGTAGAACATAAACTGTAAACTTCTGGCATCCAGTTAAAATACATTTTGGTTGCCAAGACACTTGACAATCAATCAAGGAAATGGATACAATTAAGATTAGAAAATTAACAAAGCAAAAGGCATTGAACTTAAGATAGACAATAATTCGTTCTTAATCATAAACCCAGTTTCCGTCCCAATTTCAATTTGAACACACGTTATATTTGGTTGTGTTATTATATGTTAATATGATATGGATGTTATGATACTTTATATATACGAACATTTAATTGAATTTGTTTCTAGAATAGGACGGTAGTATTTTGTCCATTTGGTATTTAAGGACATTAAAATCATTAATAACTTTATATAGGAAAGGTTCTTAAATGCGACATGGGAAAAATAGGCATTCAGTAAATAGATAATGCATCCGATTTTGATTATTATTTTGATCAAGTGTATATATTCGTTATGTAGTTCAGTTATGTTTTTGGCAACATTAAAGAAACGACCATAGGTCAAGTACCTATTGACGTATTTAATAATCGCATTTCTTCAACAAAATGTTTTGACATATCCACTTTTAAAAAGTTTTCCTTTGCATGATATTTGAAATAACATTGAATTTCAGGATCTTTTAGAAAGTCGTTATGTCATGCGACACGCAATTTTCGTCAAATTTGGAACAAATTCAGAGCTTTTAAGCAAACATAAAATTTAAGTTGTGTTTTATATGTCTGTTACGTTGATAGAAATAGTGTCTTTTCGGAAAGCACGAGTATCTGACGCTACTATAGAAAATTAACACTAGCAATCTCGGCGACAATTTGTATTTCTAACTGCGTCCATTTACCATTAGTCATCGCTGAAGTTCAAATAAAAATAATATGTGCATGTGATGAGAGAATAAACGATATATTTGATCTTGTGGGTAAAACATATATTGTCACTCTTGGCTTTGCCATTCTAAGAATAGCCGAATTCTTTATGCACTTGATGAAATATATATCCATGATTCACTCGTTTCAAGCAAATATCTATTTTATCGGCCTCAATTGGCTATCAGATTCACGTGGTCAGCGTTCGGTGTTTCTGTCGCCATTTTTATTTAGGCGTAACCAGAAGTAGTTCATCAAATACGAGCACGTGTTGACCATGCAATTGTTGAATAATTTTACGTAACAGAGAATATCGACCTGTAACAACGAATTATATCTTAAACACGTAATAGAAAGCAGTAAACGTCATACTAATCGAAATAAGGGTGCATATTTATTTTATTGCACGATTTAGTGCACAAATCCAATACGACACGTTATAGAAAAATATAAATGCCAAATAATCTGTATGACGTCATAACAAAAGTTCACGATTACCTAATTACAGTACATTAAAATGAATGCACAAAGTAAAATGCAATGTTTAATCTTTTTCGAACCAGATTTATTCCTGTTTACCAAGAGATATCTATACGGATAATTTGATATTTGATAATAAATTAGAGTACTGCTGAAACTGACGAAATGTTATGTACTTTGGGAGGATGTCTCATAACGAAATATTCGCTTGCTCCCTTACATAAAAATAGTACTAAACAAAACTTACTGTTACCTAGAAGTTACCTTAATTTAGGGTGGTCGCAAAGAGAGGTTTTGCTGTATATTATAGTGCAGTTCTCAAAGCTTTATACACTAAAATCATGCTTTGTCGTAATTATAACGTTTGCAAAAGATAATCGTCATATACGTTATGTTTTCTTTCTCATCTCATAATTTCAAAAGAACATAATAGTTTCTTTCTAAGTTTTGATATGAAGCAGAACGTAGCATATGTGATGACAGACTAACTAAAACTGAAACAAGTGATCGAGTTTCTTGATCCATTATTGTATACAATGTCCATAACTTAAATTGCAATTAATAATAAAATTAATAATAATAATAATAATAATAATAATAATAACAATAACATCATTATTATTATTATTATTATTATTATTATTATTATTATTATTATTATTATTATTATTATTATTATTATTATTAATGTTTTTATTTTAAGAACAAAATATGTCTGATATTAAAAGCAAATCTTCTTTCCAATTTCAGTAGGAAAGTTTCCTAGACCCGATACAGAGATTTAATGAAATACGAGGAATGATATCCTGAAATTTAAGGTGCATTGGTTTGTGAAAAAAAAAACTATAGTCACAGTCATGCATTGATTCTTTGGGTGAGATACCATGCACAAAAAAGTATAATAATATTATTTGCATTGGGAATATTGCAACCCTTGACAATGCAATATGATCACATATGGTAAACAATTAAATTTTTAATAATTTCAGAAGCTAGTCTTTAAATATCTGATTCTAGAATTATTCGGAAAAGTCGGTGGTGTAACTAAGTTATCTTATCAATTTAAGCAATGCCGAAATTGCCTAAAAAAGTGCATCCACAGTCAAAGATAAGAATACAGCTCTTATAATAAATTCCAAGTTAAAATACAGAACAATTCCTAAAATATAATTTGTATAGTTTTTCATCCGATATTTTCAACTATCAAAAATATATCTTTATATTTTCACATGTGAAAGCATAAGACTTCCTTTCATACCATGCGACGTTTGATTGTGTGTGCCAACAGAAGTTATACCACCAGCAACAAAAACGAGCTTTTAGTGAGCCAGTACAAATGAATGGAAACAGCATATTTATTTCCGACATGGACATACATTTATGCTAAATAAATTTGACTCTGTGCCATTCGAGTCTATGAAGTTAATTTTATGTACTTCCTTGACAACAATGATAAATCTTCTGTGCTTTATTTTTGAATTGGACTTACATTGTGGTCAGATATTCTCAAATAGTTGGCAAATTTCGCAAATGTAATTTATTGCGACATATTAGGTCGTTCCAGAACTACCGGTCTCTTAAGTCATTGATCTTTCTATGATCAACCCATTAAAGAGGCAGTCTTGGATTTACCATTGACTGAAAGGTAAGAGAGGTTGAGGTTGTTCGGATCTTATCTTTTGGTAAATGGTGAAATCCAATAATATGCGAATGCTAACGCCATATTCCATCCATGTTCTTGTTGTTTCATCCAACTCGGTAAACATTTGTTGACTTTTCTCCAGTATGCCACGAACTGAATGAAGCGTGTCTAAATGTTTTGGAAATCGAACTATTCTTGAATACGTCTGGCGTAAGTTATAAATTAGCAGAAATAATTAGGACAAAGTAGCATGGCTAGAAATACCGAGGGGTGCGGGCTCCTGTCTTCTTTTGTGTCACATTCTTACAGATTGGACACCCCACCCGTCCACCACAGCTGCCTGATATTCATTGACAAATACTCTTAATTTTCTTATAACTAGCCCCTGTGGGGTTAGCTGCAGCGCTTTAGCTTTAGAAAGATCGGAATTATCTTCACACGACGAACTAGCAGACCTCCACGGCCTATTGTCAGTCATCGTGTAATTACCAATTTTCTCCAGATGGTGCTTTTTCCTATGGAACGTTAGATTTGTATTTCCACCGGAAAGCTTAATATCAGCCTCAAATACACTGTACAAAACAATAGCCTCGTTGATTTTCCTCACCGTTTTACTCTTTCGCAAGCAAATTTAGTCCATTTGGTCGATGGCACTTGTGAAATTATCACAAGGTCGTATTCAGCCATGCTTGAAATACTTTTTGTTTTAGGTCAATGTCGGATAGTCATCAACGTTTGTGTTTCTTCGTTGACTAAGATAAGTTAAGGCTCCAAAGGGATTAAAATAAACATAAACGTAGCTTCCGATTACCCATACCGCAACTTCCCGGTGAAGATATAATTGTTAATGAAGTAGATTATATAAGATATTGGTATGGAATTAAATAAGCCACTGACGATCGGAAAACTAATTTAATTGGTGAAATATTGATAACATTAATTTATAAAAATAATAGATTTGTTACGTCAATTCGTATTATAGTGATATAACAAATTTATATCGCGATTATTGTATCGTCTGTTTATTAGAACAATATGCCTGTATTCTATATTATCGTCCACCCCTAGTTAGCACGGTGGAAAGGTTCAAATTACAAAATAGCTCCCATACACATTTTTTAACCAGAGAAACTCACAAATCGAAAGAAAGAAATAGTTACGGAATTCAGTCCTTCTTTAAAGAGGTGTTACTACTCTGCGATGCACCACATATTTACATCGCTGGGGTGCGAGAGGAGAGGTTACCATGTTCGAACTGTAAGAAAGAGGCTGAACTCGGAACTGTGCAAGTTAGCTCTTGATTTGTTTAATTAGTAAGTACTCTATGTGGAAAATTACATACACAAAGTTTTACCATCCAGATATAAAATTACACATAAACGTTTTATATTCATTCAATGCATACCAGCTTCATTTACATCAGGAATTTAGTCTTTTAAAATATGATATAAATGACACAATATCTAATGAGCTAATCTAGCGAAAATATAACTAAAATCTAGTAAGAACCAATGTTTTTAAAACTAATCTTAAATTGTTTTGTAGAAAACAGAAAAACTGAATTTTCGACCTTAAATGCCAAAAACAAACATGGCAAGTAACGTTATAGGTATTTTAGTTTTAAACTGAATTATCATAAAGCATGAAGTGGGCAGTGAAATCGTTTTCAACAATAGTATAGTTATTACAATTAAAAATAACATAAATTCCATTTAAAATTTTTTAAAATTCATAAAACTAGATTTGGCACTTGACACCATACAATAAAAATGAATATAGTTTATCAAATGAGAAAATTTTCACAGTGTCTTCCAACACCTATTTATTGCGTTGTGGTATCAGACGAGAAGACTTTAACATGCACACGTGAGAGAAGAAGACTATAACATGCACACGTAAGACGAGAAACTTTACTATGAGACGAGAAGACGTTAACATGCACATGTGAGACGAGCAAACTTTAATATGAGACGGGAAGACTTTAACATGCACAAGTAGCAACTTTAGAATGTAAAAATGTAATTGTTTCTTTTCTGTAAAGAAGTGGCAACACTCAGAAATGCACATGTACTATCTTGCCTCCCGACGCATCTGGGCGGATGCCTATACAGGGTCTGAAGCTTGGAATGCGTTCACCCTTGCTCCCAAAATGGACATTGTCTAGAGCTAATGAACACATCTTCTTACCGTGGACGCACGAAATTGCTGTTTAACGCATTCCTTGCTTCAAAATGGTCAACAGGTAAGGTGTAGCTCATGTCACCTGACTTTAGAGGTCATAGCTTTCCTATCACCAAAACATGTTTCCAACTTGCCGACATAAAGTATTGAAGAATGTGATAGTATATGGGACAATCACCCAGTTCGTGCGTTTTCCCGCGCGTAGCATCTTATTGCATAATGTTACATCAATTACTTAAATAAAATATAGGTTGGATCACTGTAATGAAAAAAGCATCGCAGCCTTCATCTATTTCACAATTTCTGCTTTAATTTAAATTTTAAAAATTTCAGTCTTAGCAATAAAAATTGGATTTTATGAAAATCAATGCAGATTAAATTGCAAAATTATAGCTATCATCACTAAGCGTGCAAAACAGATTTTGATCGTCATATCAAACGCAATTAAGACTTTTGGGAAGTTTGTTTTCACTCCCACGTGGATCACATATGCAACATACTAACACGCGTTTTAAATTAAGGCAGGACAGTTGATAAACTTTTAACTTAAGTTATTATATTGAAACTATATGTCTGTATGCTACGCAAAGTTCTTTATCATCCTGAACTGAGTGTATGGTTTATTTATAATATCATGTGGGATTTTGAAACCGAAAATGTAAATCTCAAGGTCGTAATTTGCAACAGCATCTGTTAAAATTCAAGTGTAAACCGTGGTGGCTTAGTGGTCAGCATATCCGATTCACAATTAGTGAGTTGCTTATTCGAATCCTGCAAAACAAAATCTTTAAAAAAATATTGAAACTCACATGCTCATACAAAAGAAAGATTAGGCAAAATTTGGATATGTGTTTCCAGTCGGTCGACAGTCGCTGTTTCTCATTGCCGATCCAAGCACTCCCCACCCCATGATGCAAAACAACCAAAACAAATAAAATAAAAAGATAAAACAAAATCACATTGCATATACATAATGCTAAAGAACCTGATCTGGTTATCTTAATTCTAAATCAAGTAAAATAGGAAACATATTTTATGTCTTATCTAAAATAATATTGACTTTAATATGCAAGTATATTATCTAAAGATAATTCCTATACAAAATAAATTGTTCTACAATCCAAACACACATTCTGGAATAACATACGCACTTAGGGCTCTTTTTCTCTCACTCAAGTTTCGGAAATAACATAATAAAGCTAAGCAGTCGACCTGCTATGTGAAGATATGTATAAGAAAACGCATACACATCTTGTTTTGAAGGGATGTTTTGCTTTAAGCTCTTTTCCAATTGTAATGAAACACGTCATTTAAATAATTGAATAACTGCGTGCTCCTTATTCACTCACTTGAATATAAACCAACTGTTTTGACTCTGTTTAGGCTATTTGCATTTCGAAAAATAAGCTAAACATCTGTAGAGCATATGTAATAAATGCAGCAATAAAATTTGTAAAGGAAAACCCATGTCCTTTAATAATATATCAATAAAATTTCAAATTCCGTTTGCGAGTGAGTTTTCTAAAACTTAGAACTTTGATTATGTATAGTTTATAGAACACGTGATACATGATATTCTACTGTCAAGAATGAAAAATGGGCATCCCGATCACAGTCATTTTGCTCACGTAAAACCGAAATAAATAAACGAAAGATGATGTCAAAGCACCACAGTATATCATTAAGCACAGAGGCTCTTGTTGAGATTTTGCTTCTATATGTTCCTCGTGATATGTATCAATGTAATGTGATGTTTAAAACAAAATGTTATCAATAGACAAAATATTGAAAATGTTATTTAAAAAAAACAACATTTGTACAAAACAGTTAAAAATATAGATGGACGGATAGGTGTATAAAAACATACAGGACACAGATAAAATGGAACCTTTTCTACTCGTTATGTATGACAGAATATGACTAATAATTCAATTCAGTGTTAAAAAATATTAATATCGGTATCACAGTTTCAAAGTGTCCATTATACACAGGCAACAAATTGAGTAAGGCTTCATCCTGTTCCAAGCATCAAATAAATATAGTAAAATCTAATTTAAAAAAACAAAACAAAACAAAACAAAGAAAGAAATAGTTGAACAATACAAATCAACTCACTTGCATGAAGTGTTTTAAAACAGTAGCGTGCTAATTAAGGATTAAATCATTATATGAAATAAATTATCAGCAAAATGATTGTTATTACAAGCAGCATGAATTAGTAATACAAAGTTTTCGAGTACAAATCTGTGAGTAACAGCATGCAGCATTAGTTAGCAGCATAATGTTTTAGTCCTTAGGGTTGGAAATACCAGTCAGTGGTCAACAGTAAGAGGAATCAGTTCGTAACACATGAGGCTGCAGTGTGTGTCAACCATCTTGCTAGCAATAAGCACCGAAATACGCATGACCTTCTTATTTCTTATATGCGGGCTAACATGATTAGTACTATATCATATAACTACTTCTGCTTTATGCAAGTATTCATTTATTAATCATCTATAAGCGTGATAGAAGCATGGGGCGCCCGCAGCACAGGTCTAAGGGGTAAACGTGCTCCCCCCAATAATACTGATATATATATATATATATATATATATATATATATATATATATATATATATATATATATATATATATATATATATATATATAACTTAATACAAACAATACTATCAGACAGTTAGAGAAATTAAATTCGTGCTCTACGGAGTTTCGAACCCAGGTCCGCGAGTAAATGGCACCCATCGCCTTGCCTGCACACACCAGCCCATATACCGTCACGACTAAGTACGCATCACTAATAAAATGATGGCACTGAATCGGTGTTATGTAAGCTCGTGCGTATCGGACACACTCGCATGACTACTTAGTAAATTATTCTCATATATATATATATATATATATATATATATATATATATATATATATATATATATATATATATATATATATATATATATATATATATATATATATATATATATATATATATATATATATATATATATATATACACATACACACACAGTCGTTCCAGATTCATATGAAAGAAATCAAGGTATATGGAATTTTTGTATTACAAATAATTATAAAATATACCAGACATAACATACAGTGCTATCCCTGGATTCTTTTGTTGAATCTTGATAATAGTGGGCCGAAATAATAATAACAATACTATGTATAATCATGCAAATAAAATTGAAAATATGTCACAAGATTCTGTTCAAAACGTTTAGTAAATATTAACTTATGTTTCAGTCTTCTTACTATGCTAACTCTCCCGGCCATGAATGACTGACCCCTCGCAAAAATTCCTGCTTACCTCCCCTGCAAAAAGTCCTGCGGGTACCCATGTATAGAAGAGGATAGAAAGATTAACGAAAGAGGCTAAAGTTTGGGTGCCTGGGTTAATTAGTTCGGGTGCACTATAGCAGCGTTGGCGTTAAAAGTTATGGTTTACAAGGCCTTGATTAGCCTGCATGTGTGTACTAATAATGTATGGATCGCTGGTGGCATTCTCGTAATTTTAAAGCATTTAAGGTTGCGTTTGTAGATAAAGATCTAAGTTATGCAGATTCAGTTGAAATTTTAAGTACACAAGGAATCGAAAACACGATTCTTGAAAAACAATTACAAAAAAACAACTTGGTTATTATTATTTTGCGAAAGGAAATTAGATTTTGTAGCAATTTTACCATTGCCACACATGAGTTTAAAGTTGATTTAGACATTTTATAATGAGAAAAGAGCTTTTTATATATCAACACCTTTTCTGTCTGCCAAACAAGAGGTTGCGAGTTCGAACTCGGGTAGCCATACCAAATGTAATCAATTTTTTGTATTTTTATTGTCTAAACATTCGTTTAAACTCGCTTTTAGTTTTGGTTTTTAATTTTTATTTTTCTTTTTATTCCCTTCCTATTATGTGCAATTAACTTAGTTAACTATATAACCCTTGCAAGAAGCATTTTAAAATAAGGAACGGACATAATCAAACGGCCTTTGATAAAGAAGCCAGTTACTCAGGTTGTGTAAACTGACCTCCAACAAATTCTAGTCGCAAATATGCAACAAGTGCCCAACAGTGAATAAACATTCAAAACACGTCTGCCGAAATGTCCACTAGTTTATAAATCAAAATTGGGACATTAGAGTGTAAAAGAAATACTTACAACAAATGACGTCAATCATTATCATTTGAAATAACACACTGTTGTAAAATTCATGTTACAATGGTGCAGTGAATTAGAAATGTCAAACAGTAGTAAGTATTTTAAAGTTAAAACAGCGATCTACAAAATAATCGAGATGTTCGATACCTTTATAACAACAGATAAGATACCAAGGCAAGAGAGCTGGCTTAAGGCACTTTGAAAAGCACGTATTTGCATATACAAAAATAGAAAAAATGCTGAAAAATCTTGTACACTTACGACCACAACTAATACAATTGTCAGTATTTACTAGCAAAACTTGGTAGCATTAATTGTAAAATTAAAAATGTAAAAATTAAATGGTTCAATTTAGCCTCCTAAGTCTTAAATTTCATGTATTTATAAATATAATTAATCCTGTGTAATCATACTTGCAAAACAAAAAAAAATCCTAACAAAAGACACACACTGCCTTTTTAACAGAGGCTATATAATGTACTTAAATGACTTGTTGCATTTTCTATGAAAATAGACTTTTAGCAAATATAATCGTCAGCCTGGGGGGACGAGAATTCATGGGAAGTAAATATTCTCCCCATTAAAACAAAAGGATAAAGATGATAGAGGTAAGAATTACATGCCAAGGGATAGACCGTAGGTCTGTGTGCCCTGTGTCCGATGCCACCAAACTGGCCTGGGTAGGTAAAGTAAACTCATCGTTAGCAGATGGCATATTTACAGGTTCAGTCTCGAAAGTCGCTGGCTGCTTCGATGGTATTAAACTTTCTTTATTTGAAGGTGCATCTGTTTGTGTTTTCAATGTAGTGTTTTGCGATACAGAAGTGCGAACTACTGGTGCCACTGTTGATGGAGTTTGTCTTATGGTACTTGGAGATGACGATGACGATGGTGCTGTTGATTTCTGCTTTGTTGTTGTTTGTGGTGCTAGTGTTGTCACTCCTGTGAACGATGAATAAAATTGCATCTTTTGATTTCAAACCAGATATTTTACTTTAGTATTTGTTTAGTTTTGCAAGCGTATATTTTACAAATTTCCAATAAAATTTCTTTCTTTTCTCCTGTGAAATGTCAAAATAATAATTCCATGTATATCTCATATTTTTTGAAAACTTTGAGTAAACAGGAATTATGCAGATTACCGTGTCCTTCCAGTTCCGTGCTAAATCCCTAACCCTATATATATATATAGTCTTGATTTAGTCTTGGCCTTTACTCTATCCGTAAGCCAAACCTGACATTAATTTGAAGCCTACTTCTATAAAACTGAGAAGTACTTGCTTTATTTAAGACAGATCAGCGCAGGTTTACAAACTAAATGTAAAAGTTAAGATTGATGCATGTTCCAGAACAATATAAACAACACTGCTGCTTTAAGATTACTGTCGCATTCCGTCATTGTTTTGCAGTTAAGACAATGAGAATCTTCCAACGTGCAAAAATTGTCCTGATGGTTTTACAGAAGCAGTTCAACTTTGATGAAAGTTTTTGAACAAGTCATGTCCATTCGGATACATAGAGGAAAATGATATTTTCGGATTGAGAATGAAAAATCAATTACAAATTAATTCTGCGAAGAAATGAAAACCACTTACCAACTGGAATGTCATTATTTATATTTTCTTGCCTAGGGTAGACATAAAACGGATTACTAGACACCTGGAAAGATGTTCCCGGCGCATCACGCTTGCCACGTCCGCTAGCTGCACTCTTATCGGTTGCATTACAACTTTGATCACACTGGGCAATGGTTTCCGTTATTAAACACACAAGGCCATCGCAGTGTATGTATACAGTGTCAAAGTTCACAAATTTGAAAGTCTGGTACCAGAATCCGAACATCGTGTTGTTAAATGGATAGAAAGTAAGTGTTGGATCATGTTCACATCTATAATGCAAAAGTATTTCCATGCAAACAGTTACGAATTCCATTCATGCTTTTAAAATATATACTATCCCAATATACATAAACAAGCGTTACAGTTCAAAAAAATACCATCGGGCTTAATTTGTATTGTCCTCACCTCTCTCCAGGCAACAAGGGTAAATAATGAAACTCATTTGACGACATCGTGTCATTCAGTATATTTTTGTTTCACTGTTACATATGTTTATGTATAACACAATACTATAATGTTTGCTTACAAGATAGGTATTCTGTATGTGAGGACATACACACACATACATACATACATACATACATACATACATACATACATACATACATACATACATACATACATACATACATACATACATACATACATACATACATACATACATACATACATACATACATACATACATACATACATACATACATACATACATACATACGTTGAAAAGGCAAATGAGACAATAAAATAGAGAGACGGAAGGTTTTGCGTATAAAGAGGATCTTACATAAGTGCTCGTTTCTAATGCAATTTATTAAACTGTTCGAATAATTTGTATCTTTTGAGAGCCTCGGTGAACAAATTATTGATTATTTCATGTGTTTCCTCAAATTTATTTGAAAGGAACACAACTGTAATATTATGCTAGTCGCATAAGGAAAAAAATAGTTTTTTTTAAAAAAATCTGTCTAAATTGCAGAATGATGTAGTGAAATGACCTGTAAATTGATTTGAAAGCCTTGATTTTTACACCTTTTCCTTTCTTCTACGCCATAAACTACCTCGTACCGCCATGAGGTACGTATGTGATATATGTAGAAGATTTCAAATGGGTAACGATTTGATATTGAATTTATAGAACGATTTGAATAATTTTCAGTGTTTGTGAGCCTTGGCGGGCAGAAGTTGAGATTATTCAACGAATTTTTAGCAAAATCCATATTAAGTCATTGCTCATTTTAGTTTCTGCCCAAAACAAAATTATTATTTTGAATGGAAAGAATCTAGATAGAAGAATAAATGAGCATTTCATTTAATTCTGACTCCGATTTACACATTTCATCTATTCCACATTGAGTTGAAGAAATATTGCGCAATCTGATCACCAATGACGCTAAAACGTACATTTGCACAAGTCTGCAAATTACAATTCAAAGAGCAGCCATCCTTCCAATGAATGGAACACTGTTTCTCCAGTCTGATCGTACATTCTTCATTCGGTCTGTACAATCGTCGTTGTTAAGACGCCATATGCAGGAATTTCGATCAGACTAATTAGAGCGTTTCTACCAAAAAGATTGTCAACTCGACCAGGTGTACTGTTGTGTATAAAATATCACTCCAGTTGTTGATATTTGTTTGAATTGATGATTACAAGATGCAAAAAAGTACAAGAAAATGTTGTGCAGCTGCCGGTTTGTATTCATATAGCTCAATAATAATTCCCAGACTGGATATTTTTGCGACCGGATATTTGCATTATTTAATTTGGAAGAATGTTGTAATTCAAAACCTTTTGTTGCTTCAGAGACCAATAGATTTCTTCATACGAGAAGTGGGTTTTTTTTATCTTCCACAGTCTTTAGATTGATATTTAAACCACCCTTGTCATGGGAATGGGGTGCTCAGTCCGTACCGCGTGGTAGCAGAAATGTAAAGGGGAATCTCTGCCTTACGAAAAGCGCTTTGGCATTTCTCTAAATCGACTTCGTATGTATCATGTTAGACAGTGTTATGGATTTTCTCAGTTTTCCTACATTCTCAATTTAGCTAATGAAAGTACAGTAGATTTACTAATGTTCTTGTTTTAGTCTCGCATTGGGAAAATACTGTGTTGTAATTGGGCCATATTCAGACACACACACACACACACACACACACACACACACACACATATATATATATATATATATATATATATATATATATATATATATATATATATATATATATAGAGAGAGAGAGAGAGAGAGAGAGAGAGAGAGAGAGAGAGAGAGAGAGAGAGAGAGAGAGAGAGAGAGATCATACTTATTCTGAAATAGTGGATACTGTACAGGGTCACTTCTATTCGCCGATGGTGTTGCAATACAATTTGTGACTACCAATTTGATGTTTTGTGCAATATAATTCAGGCTCAGCGCAGCGCTGAGATAATCACCCAGGGTCAAGCGAACTGGATATTGAGTTACGAGGTTTGTAAATGATTGGTTTTGGAAAAAATTCAGATTGACTATAAACTGCCCAGGAGCTATTTGGGTAACCGTCTCCGTAAGAGGCTGGACTGGCTTTTGATCTGTGATACTTTTTGGGAATTCACAGGTGATCAGAATCATATACGTGTTGACTCTCACTATGTTTCCATCAATAAAGGTGCCGGCGTACTTAACTGTATTCTTATAAAATATGTGGGTAGCGTTGGTCTGGAATAAAGACAGAAAATATGTTGGACACATGGATGATGCCTGATCAATCACATACATAAAACTCGAGATGGAAGATGTCAGGACGATATATAACTAGCATCTCTCCTTTTTTCGAGTTCTTAGAACATGGATACAATATATCATTCCATATCTCTGACATGCTTTCGAGTTCTTGGATCACTCCGTACATCTGACTTTATTTCGAATTCTTGGAACATAAATACAGTACACTCCGTACATCTGATCTTATGTCGAGTTCTTATAACATAAATATAGTATCACTCCGTACATCTAATCTTTTCTATAGCAAACTGGTCTAATACACCATACTAAACATAAGATATTTAATTTACAATTTATATATGCCGATCCATATATTTGGTTTCTCCGACATAATAAATGCAAATATTAGGTATCTGATGAACAAAATTAGTTTACACAAAACAACATGTATCAACATGGCCGCTGTCCATTTCTTCTATACAAACAGTAACTGATATTGTTAGCAAGTTCATAAGAAGTACAGAGCAATATAATTTTGTACACTAAGCACACTGAATGCGGATAGGACACTATGTACACTAAGCACACTGAATGCGGATAGGACAAAACTTCGTACACTAAGCACACTGTATGGTGATAGGACAACACTTTGTACACTAAGCACACTGTATGCGGATAGGACAACACTATGAACACTAAGCACACGGTATGCGGATAGGACAACACTATGTACACTAAGCACACTGAATGCGGATAGGACAACAGTATGTACAATAAGCATACTGTATGCGGATAGGACAACACTATAAACACTAAGCACCCTGAATACGGATAGGACAACACTATGTACAATAAGCACACTGAATGCGGATAGGACAACACTATATACTCTAAGCAGACTGAATGCCGAAAGGACAACACTTTGTACCCTAAGCACACTGTATGCGGATAGGACAACACTATGTACACTAAGCACACTGTATGCGGATAGGACAACACTATGTACACTAAACACACTGTATGCGGATAGGACAACACTGTGTACAGTAAGCACACTGAATGCGGATAGGACAACACTATGTACACTAAGCACACTGAATGCGGATAGGACAACACTATATACACTAAGCACACTGTATGCGGATAGCACAACACCTTGTACACTAAGTACACTGAATGCGGATAGGACAACACTATGTACACTAAGCATACCGTATGCGGATAGGACAACACTATGTACACTAAGCACACTGAATGCGGATAGGACAACACTGTGTACACTAAGCACACTGAATACGGATAGGACAACACTATGTACACTAAGCACACTGAATGCGGATAGGACAACACTATGTACACTAAGCACACTGAATGCGGATAGGACAACACTATATACTCTAAGCAGACTGAATGCCGAAAGGACAACACTTTGTACACTAAGCACACTGTATGCGGATAGGACAACACTATGTACACTAAGCACACTGTATGCGGATAGGACAACACTATGTACACTAAACACACTGTATGCGGATAGGACAACACTGTGTACACTAAGCACACTGAATGCGGATAGGACAACACTATGTACACTAAGCACACTGAATGCGGATAGGACAACACTATATACACTAAGCACACTGTATGCGGATAGCACAACACTATGTACACTAAGCACACTGAATGCGGATAGGACAACACTATGTACACTAAGCATACCGTATGCGGATAGGACAACACTATGTACACTAAGCACACTGTATGCCGATAGGACAACACTTTGTACACTAAGCACACTGTATGCGGATAGGACAACACTATGTACACTAAGCACACTGTATGCGGATAGGACAACACTATGTACACTAAACATACTGTATGCGGATAGGACAACACTGTGTACACTAAGCACACTGAATGCGGATAGGACAACACTATGTACACTAAGCACACTGAATGCGGATATGACAACACTATATACACTAAGCACACTGTATGCGGATAGCACAACACCTTGTACACTAAGCACACTGAATGCGGATAGGACAACACTATGTACACTAAGCATACCGTATGCGGATAGGACAACACTATGTACACTAAGCACACTGTATGCCGATAGGACAACACTTTGTACACTAAGCACACTGAATGCGGATAGGACAACACTATGTACACTAAGCATACTGTATGCGGATAGGACAACACTATGTACACTAAGCACACTGAATGCCGATAGGACAACACTTTGTACACTAAGCACACTGTATGCGGATAAAACAACACTATGTACACTAAGCACACTGTATGCGGATAGGACAACACTATGTAAATTAAACACACTGTATGCGGATAGGAAAACACTAACATTTTTTAAAATGTCAGTATTCACAAGCAAGGTAAGTAAGATTTGAGATGGTAATTAACTAAATCGATTTTTCATATCAAGCTCAGATTTGAGGGTGGTAAATAACCAAATCGATATATCCTGGCGCGGCAGCTAACATATGAGTGGAAATGCATAGGCAACAAAACAGAACATTCGGCGAAAAGTACACACAGAACAATTTCAAAGTCTAGAGACAGCGACTGTAGTGAAAGGTAGCTGTATAACTACATTCAAGAAAATTTACGCTTTCATTTATTGATTGTAATCATTAAAAATACACATGTACTTTAATGCTTTAGAAAAGATGCTTATTTGCATATTGTTCTGAATATCGACATCATCATTAACTCCTGACAATTATATAGTAGTATCGACTCCGACAGTTATATGGTAACATCAACCCTGACAGCTATTTGCTAACATCAACCCTGACAGCTATTTGCTAACATCAACCCTTACAGCCATTTTGTAACTTCAACCCTTACAGCTATTTGGTAACATCAACCCTGACAGCTATTTGCTAGCATCAACCCTGACAGCCATTTGCTAACATCAACCCTGACAGCTATTTGCTAACATCAACCCTGACAGCTATTTGCTAACATCAACCCTGACAGTTATTTAGTTAATAGAGTTCAGCTTGTGGAAGAAATAAATTTCATATAAAAGTGGGTAATTATGCAAATTTGTATACAGCTACATATACCGTGAAACTTGAGGATCTCGTACATTTGGTGAGGTAAGTGTATATTGATTCAAACACGTATACAGAATTATCGGAAAGTAAAGTTCGAATTAACAGCGTATGGTGATTCAGCATATCGAGTAACCGCAGCAAAGTCATGCATATCAATCGCAAATCTGATAAAAATTGAAATTTCTTGACAAGTTCAAATGAAGTTAAGCAGCATTGCAAATTGCTAATAATCAAAGTATTTTTATAGAATGTCGTCTGAATGGCTCGTTGTTAATACCTGAAGACCATCTATCTGTCATTTACCGTAACACGCATCAATTGGCACCAATGTTAATACCGAAGGCATTTACCGTAGCACGATTAGATTGGCTCCAAGGCTAATACTTCTGTAGTAGGCAAGGAACAAAGCAAACCAGTCGTCGAGTCTTGAAATTACAGTTAGCACACAAGCCACCAGACTAACAGAATGTAAGTTCGGGTAGGCACCTTAATAAAGAAATCTCAGTCGAAAGCTTACCTTGTTCTAAGCTATTTGACTTGTCTTCTGCGTAACTTATTAACTTTGGTTATTGTTTTTATATATAGGTCAATAATGTGCCAAAACATAATTTAAGTTATTATTTCTTTTGTTTCCTTACAAAAGTAAAAAAAAATTCAGAAAATTTAATAATGCGACAGAATATAATTTAGTAGCTATTTTATCTTTCTTTTTTAAGAATGTAAACAAAATTTTATTTTAAAAAATTAAATGAGGCAAGTAAATTCCAGTGATAGTTTATTGGACTTATTATCGCAATCCTCTACCAAGGACAACAGATGAAATAACTATGGAGTTTTGCTCTATCACAATTTTGACTTGATTTATTGGTAAAGTTGTGTATAACAATATGACGTTATTTTTATGCGTGATTCGGTATCATGAGGTAAAGAACCCAGACTCAAAGTCATAACCTGATGCAACCAGCTTGATATTACCAGACCATGTCAAGACAAAACAAAGATTGAGTTTGCAAGATTTCTCTAAGACGTAGATGGGAATAAATGTCTTTGTTCGTATACAAATACGGCTGCATTCCAGCTCTCCACCCACCCCAAACGTATCCCTTATGTTAATATTCAATCCTGAATCCCAACCCCGATTTATCTCTCAGAGTGGAGGATATGTGTTCTACACAGGGCCGGTAAGAAGTGGGTGTGGGGGTGGGGGTGGGGCAACCAGAGATATATCCTCAAGGCCCTGACTCGCAAAGGAGGCCTGGGCCGAACAGCACAATTTAATTTGATTAAAGAAAAAATGCTAATTGAACGAGAACTAGAAGAGGCCCAGGTGTTTCTTACCTCCTGGACCGTGATCGCTCTGTACGGCCCTGGTTCTATACACAAGAACAGACTAATAAGGTTTCAACAAACCCCAAAAAATAAAATAGACGAAGCACAGTCGCCGTCGATATTCTATCCATGTACTTCTGTTTCACAGTCAAGGTCATTTACCACGATACTAAATTATCTGGACCAACTTAGCTGGTTTAGTATGCGTCCTCATATGCATCTACTGCAACTTTCCATAGAAAAGAGTACTACAATGTACAGTATTTCAAAGAAACGAGTACAACACATTTACAGTGTTTTTAATATTAAATTGTAAATGGCCGACATTTTAAGTGAATATCGGATTACCTACCGTTGCCATAGTTCCACATTGATCAAAGGGTATGGAAATGGTGACGTAGTTTAAATCTGTACTTTTGCTCATGCCACATGTGCCGTTGTAAGGAAGACTCAAGGTTAAATGTTTCTCCTCAAGATAGGGATCTCTGATTCTGCTAAAGCTGGCATTCATCCGATTATTGACACACTGTAGGATCGGCACTGGAGCTAGAGTGACATGAGAACATCATCAGTTCGTTCTAATCTGCACTCCCTCCCCCCAAAAAATATTTTGATATGTATTTTTTAGCGCTTCATGAAGTACAAAAATACGGTTATAATGTGCCAAAATCAGTAAAGTAAGTTTTCGTTAAAGACCTTTAAATGCCATAACATTAATCAAGATACTTACTCATGGTGAGAAAAGAAAAAGACGATAAAAAGAAGGTTAGAGACAAATGATTTTCTAACATTGTTTTTCCTTTGAAACATCTATTTTCTTTACTTTTTCCTTTTTTCTTATCTTTTTCTCTTTTCTTCTTCTTTGCACTCTTCTTCTTCTTCTTCATTATCAAATTCATGGTAACAAAGGAATATTTTGACAAGGCTAAAACGAAACTCATCGGCACTTACAAGAAATTCTAAGTGAAGTTTCTATAAAAATGAGCAAGGTATCGTACTTACCAGTGGGCAGAGTATAATTAAGCCGGACACATGACACTTTGGCCAACTCAGTCGGTCCGCAGTTGGTCTGATTCCATGGTGATGCAGGACAGTTAAAAATGGACGTTTCATTACCAATACACTGGACATCGTCAAGGCGAATAGGGTTTGTGTTATTAACTAAATCTGCGGCAGCAATTGGCGCCCCTGCCAGGGCATCTGTTGTACTGGAAAGTTATTTCTTTGCATTAACAAAATGTTGGTCTCAATTATCATAGTATTAAAAAGACAAAACCAAGAAAAGGAAACAAGAAAAGAAAACAATCAAGAATTCTCAGCTGTTTTCAATGAGTAGATACCCACATACAGAAAAATTAATAAAGCATACATACTCAAGTCAATAAAGACATTACGGTCAAAAATTACCTATTGTCTAATTGCGAATAGAAAAGATACAAGTAAAAAGCGATATTATGTTTCCTTTCCTTAAAATAAAGCACAAAGATTTACATCCGACTATAGCAAAGATGAAGAGCAATCCTAAAGGCCAACAAAAACACCAATGCAAGACTTTAAGCTCTAAATATTCCATCGTCTTCAATGAAAACTTCAAGACTATGAATTACGGTAGGATGATATGATTACTTGTCTGCTTCACGTGTTCTTTTTATATTTGTTTTCCATTCACCACTAAATCTTGATGTACCAGTGTATACAGACTATTTGACAATTAACAATTCAGCCAACATTATAATTGCAAGGATTTACTTCAACTATAAACAAGAGTCCATTGAAGGGACTGGTACTCTACTGGCAAGAAGAATTCGTAGAGATAATCATTAGCTCCGTTTCTTTGCTTTTTTATTATTTTGACTGATAAAATTTGGAAGTATCTGCAATATTCTTGAAAAATCCCATGACAGTGTCAAACGTAAGAAAAAATGTTTTGTAAAAAAGTTTCTCTTTCAATAGAAAAATACATGTTGTCAGTATTTAAAAGTGTGTAGCTCTGAAAATAGGTATTTATCTTCTGAAATAGATACAGTGCATTGAGTAATTATTTTGATTCTAAAATGTAAAACAAATTCAGCTTGTTAAACTGATTTCACTGTCTTGACCTAGTCCTACCAGTAGCTAGCATTGCTCTTAACCACTGGCTGCGCATTTACGTTAATGCATTAAACGTTACACGATACATGGCATTAGAGGTTATACTATTATTAACATTTCCGCTAGTTGAGAATAAAAGATATGTTTAATTAATGACCGCAAGTCTTAAACTTATTATTATTATTATTATTATTATTATTATTATTATTATTATTATTATTATTATTATTATTATTATTATTATTATTATTATTATTATTATTATTATTATCTCATTATTATTCAGTATTATTTAGTGTATCTTACATATAGAAGAGATGTACTCAGGTGAACAATTTCACCCAAATCCATTAATGATTTATAATTGAAATATCGTATTCACAAACACGTATTGTAACCATCGTTTGTCTTTACTAACGACATTGCTTCCACAGCCATCTAATGTCACTTCAAGCCCTATTCATTAAAGTTTGCAATAAACGATAAACAATTCAAAAGAACAAGATTGAAACAATGTTACGTGCATGCAATAACCTGGTGTAAATTGTTGATGATGTTACAACTGGCAGGTGTAGAAGATTTTCAAGCCGGATTGTGTCTGCTAATGAGAACACTGTTGTTGAACTTGAAACCTGGATATCAAACTTGCCTCATTAGTAGATGAAAGGAAACAAACCGAACGAACCAGTATGTATGTATGTATGTATGTATGTATGTATGTATGTATGTATGTATGTATGTATGTATGTATGTATGTATGTATGTATGTATGTATGTATGTATGTATGTATGTATGTATGTATGTATGTATGTATGCATGCATGCATGCATGTATGTATGTATGTATGTATGTATGTATGTATGTATGTATGTATGTATGTATGTATGTATGTATGTATGTATATGTATGTATGTACGTCTGTATGTATGTATACATATATATGTAAAATTACAGACATTAGAGATAGTACGTTTGACCTTTACTAAAAGGTCATTGAAGGCTGACTATTAAAAAAGCACTTAGCATTACTGATATTTATAAAATATAATTTTAATCAAAATCAACTTTTATTCTATAGATAACACCAAATCGTTCTTATTCAGGTAACAGAGTTCGCCGGCCATTACAAGACTCCAGTTCTTATCATGAAACCAGAGTCAACTGAACTGGCTATCATACATGTCTAAGATGTTGCTGAGAATGAACTAAATAAGGAAAAGTTTCACCAGACTTCATTCGTACTTCTTCAAACTATGGTGTTTGCAGTCATTGTAGTTGAAACGCCTAAGTCATTATCGGCCAATACTTACTATCAGCGTCTTCTAACATGTCATTTCGATGATCACTTATTCATAATTGATCAAAATATATTTGTATATCCATGAGTCGCTTAGTATCTAGATAAGACATATTCAAGAAATGGACAGACAATGTAATCTTCCTTTATGTATAAAATTATAAATAAATTCATTACTTACGCTCGGTTTTTATTTACCCGCTAATTTATGTATGAAACCTGAACTATCTATATTTACTAATTGTAAAGAGGTGAGGTGTGAGATGTGTACGTGAGACGTGCGTGTGTGCCCCTCTGCTAATGATTTGGCTATAGTTATCTAGGTGATGACCTCCCTCGATGTTATTGCCCAGTGTGAATATCATAACATCTATCTCTGTCTCTATCTCTCTATCTGTCTGTCTCTATGTCTCTCACTCTCTCTGTCTCTGTCTCTCTCTCTCTCTCTCTCTCTCTCTCTCTCTCTCTCTCTCTGTCTCTCTCTCTCTCTCTCTCTCTCTCTCTCTCTCTATATATATATATATATATATATATATATATATATATATATATATATATATATATATATATATATATATATATATATATATATATATATATATATATATATATATATATATATATATAAAGAATACAAATCATATGGCGAATAACAACCCTTTCAAGCGTACTAGATCCACCAAGGAAACACGTGTGTCAGGGATTAATTAAAATAGATGCAATAAACTGACGACGAACAGTACGAAACTAGTAACTAACTAGCCTAAGTGATTTCTACTCTTAATGAGTCTTTTTCAAAGGCAAATACAAAACACAAAAAACATATATACGACAAACAAATAAACACAAACACGTTTTGTTTGTAAACCTCTACATGGCTGTATATATATATATATATATATATATATATATATATATATATATATATATATATATATATATATATAGAGAGAGAGAGAGAGAGAGAGAGAGAGAGAGAGAGAGAGAGAGAGAGAGAGAAAGAGAGAGAGAGAGATTCAGTCAAACATGTGTTAACAAATAATCTGCATAACATATCACTGCGCACATGTTTGTCTCTTTTTTATTATTATAATACCAATTAAGATAGATCTTTAATTTTTGCTAGTACTTTGCAGTTTACACTGATTATCACTTAGTCACTATGGAAAAATTACCTTACATTTTTTTAATATTTCTACATATGAGTTATCTTCATTTGTTAAGGAAAAATTTTGAATTTCAAGAGATTGAGGAGTTCTTTAACTCTCGTCGGGAAAGAACATATCCTAAATATGGCGCTTTAGATGGATTTCTTTATCCCTTTGAAAAATTGCATTGCTGTAAAAAAAAAGATCCTTGAGGAAACAATTTGTGACTATTAGTGAAACATGGGTCAAACTAGCGCATAAGCCCTATTGGCTTTATGTCCAGTTGAATTCAACAGCTTCCTAAAATGAACAAGGAACTAAACTCACTTAAAGCAGAGCATCTTGCATATGACTTGAGCATTGGTCAAACCCCATGAGTCATCGCAAATAGTTCCCCACTGGTTATTTCTTCTAACTTCAACGACGCCCGTTCCGAATTGGCGACTAATCAAACGAATATTTGGGTCTGGGGCGTCACCTGGAAGGAAAATGATAATCTGACAACGCATAGCAATTTAGAGACCGTGCAATCTGCACAAATTCAGTAATTGATATTTTGTCGATAGACTGTTCCATTTTTTTTATTACATATCATTTATGCATGAGGCTGGATGGCGTCAATGCAATAAGGAATCTCCATTCGGGTTCTCTGTTTAATTTCCATTTGCTCGTAAGTGAAAATAGGAAACCAGAGAACTACAACAGTCTTGTGCGACGATGCATTAAGAATGTTACCATTTACCGGTGCCCAACTTTGGGATTAAACGTAAAAATACAATATGAGACTGCTTTCTTTCTGGTCCGAAAATCAACCACGTCGAAAAAGTCAGTTCTACTTACACTTGGATGGTTGAGCTATAATTGGAGACTGTGTTGTGGTTGACAGAAGGCTTGGCGTTGGTATCACCGAAGAAGTGCTACAGCGGACCCCAACGTCCTCGCTATGCTCACAGTTTTGGATCCCCCAATTACTAAACTGACAATCGGACAATCTTCTTTCTGTCCCGGCGCAGTTAACGTCGTCCATCCAGATTATACCAGTTCCAGGTCCAAAAACATTAGTAACAACACTTCCTCCGTCGCTAAATAAATAAATAGATAAATAAATAATTAAATACATAAAATAAAGGAGCAAGGGCAGTTTGCGGTTCCATAAACATTATATAAAGCTAACTGACATCAGGGAAATGAAAGCGTGCTTTAATTTCCTGCAGTGCTGTATTTTGAGAAATCGTTATTTTTCGGGTCCTTTATTTTTATGTCATTAGTTTGATTTATGCATTCCGAAATTATTCTTCTAGCAAACATAGGCCTTTAGTTGCGAAACATTATGGTACATTCATATAACTGTTTAGTCACCAAAACAGGTG
This sequence comes from Potamilus streckersoni, assembly GCA_016746295.1. Taxonomy (NCBI): domain Eukaryota; kingdom Metazoa; phylum Mollusca; class Bivalvia; order Unionida; family Unionidae; genus Potamilus; species Potamilus streckersoni. The sequence continues at coordinate 2,314,717 of JAEAOA010000822.1, read as the reverse complement.
CGAACATTAAGATCCTAAATTAAGCACTGTTTGCACACAGCCGAGTATACTATTTCATAGAGACAAGGAATAAAAGCGGTAAATGTAACTCATGTACCCTGCTACAATTATAATTATTCTCTCTTCCCCGAAATGAAAAATCGTCAGAACTGATGACCATTGAGGCATTCACCAGTGAGCAATTAATCTTCTTACACGAATATACATTTCCTCCTGTGGTAACCCCATTTGAGAATCTACAAATGATGCCTGTCTATGTATATAAATCACGAACAGTGCAGAGAATGGAATAATAGTAGCATTAAGTGAGAACAAACTCACGAAAAATGTAAATGTTCATAACTATCAGGAAATGTCTAAATGTATTGCATAACAACAGCTACAACACCACAATGGTATACTAAACACTACAGCAATGCACTCTAATAGTAAAGCTTGAATAATACTAGTCATCTACTGTAATAAAGCGAAATTGTTTGCAATAAGCATAATTGATACTTTTATGTACTGTGACTGAAATTTCTTGATGTGTGGTATTAAGGAAACAATGCGCTGTCTGAAGTATCCAGCTGATTGAAACGGCTGTCCCTATATGCTCTAGAAATGACTTTAATGTGTCCAAAAATACACAAGGTATAGCAGTTATTAAAATAGAAAAACTAAATTTGGACAGAATATACAATACTAACTTAATAGAGTAGAATGAGTGGATTATGACACATGAAACAGCTAAAAGAAGTTATCGGCAATTTGTTTCCTTCCAATTTACCTCTAGCAGTGTTAAGAGAGACAATTTTAATTGTATAATTAGTCCTCATATTTACTATAGACGTTAATGGATTATGTTATAAATATCGAGACGATAGCTGTTACCCGATATCTATTCACTAATGTATGCCCGATATATCGACCGATTAAAAAATTAACTGCACTCTAAATGATAACCTGTCCTTAAAAGGAACGCACGATAATTACAATGAGAGAGCGTTTCGTTTTCAATTTAAATGAATAAAATTTTGAGTGAAATTAGATTTGGGGGTAATAATAATATTTCCACTCTTCTATAGAAATATGAGTTACAAATGTCCTTTTACGTATCAGGAATCAATCAGGGCTATATTTCCAAATAAAAGAAAGAAAAAGTATCAACCAATAAATCGCCTGCAAGTATTTTGTAATATCAAGAGTGGGCCAGACAGTGCCTTTACAGTACAACGCCGTTTGCTGTAGGGTGAAGGATATACCGTGTACACTCGCTTATAAGTCGTGTAACACTGTAAACAATAAAGATCGGGGTCTATTTTTATTTTTACTAATTACTTCTAACAAACTGCTCAGATCCAGATCTGCCGGCGCATTATGCAATGACAGATCTGGTTCTGTGCAGTTTGTAGTTGGATCAGCTTATAAGCGAGTTAATTACGACAAGCTTCTATGGCATACTTGAGTATTTTATACTGAATAATCCGGAATGTCATTAAAAGGTGATGTTAAAAGTAGTACATTAAATATTTTTAACATCCATATATATTTAAGTGAGTACTCATAAAACCAAGAGACTAATCATACAAACCTTTGCCTCAATTTATGAAGTTTACGAGTTTTAAGCTCTAGAGACCGCTCCGGTAGCCTAAGCCGTTAGAGCGTCCGGCTCAGATGCTTGAGCTTGCGAGTTTGATCCCCGGCCGAGTCATGCCAAAGGCTTATAAAAAATGTACTAGTGTAATGAACATTACCTCCACTACGAATTTACAATGTAATATTACTATGCATCGTGTCACAGATGAGAGGTTTGCTTTATGTATGTTAATACGTTAATGTACTTAATTAGGACTACGTTTAGAAATCGAATTTTGTTACCGGCAGTGTGTATTGGAACACGGTGACTCACGATGTTTTGCCACCATGCAATAACCCTATAAGGTACGTATTATAACCTTGTATGATTATTTTGTACATATTTTACTTGTTAGTTATATCAGTATAATGAAATTACCTTGCCTAATGTATAATTCCACCAGAACATTGTCAATTTATTTCATAATTCTAATGTTTTGCTATGCACGCGTTGCCAATACATACTAACCCACCATTTTCACTCTTCGATCAGTGAGAACTATGGAATCTGATTGGCTATAGGTCACATGACCTTTTTGTATAAATTGCACCATGTAAATATAATGTGGAGCTTCACTGTTAGCCTGTCCAGCGTTTGGAGCAGACGAAAGTAAATCATTGGGTGACGTTATAACCATTTCATCAATTCTAGAAAATCTCAGGCAATGTTAGATATAGTAAATTTATAATGGTTAATACCTAATGAAATTTGATATGCTTGTTTGATATTACGGTGAATTCCAGAAGTTATTCATTATTAATGAGGTGACGTCTGCTGCCGTGTTGGTTGAAATGATTTCACCTACGGTGAATTATCACCGCAATTAATCTATAATAGTGAAGGTGAAAGATCATTTAAACCTATATATTCCTGGGAAACATGTATATTGTTCCCTCAGGAACCGATATATAAGTAATTAATGTTAAGTTGCTACCAAATCGTCACTTTTAACCTTCGTAGAACGCGAACTCGCGTTGCACCTTCACCTTATGATATTCAACACCTTCAGCTCCTGAAAATTAAAAATATTTCACCTTCACCTTATTCACCGTAACGAATTAAACAACTCTTTCTTGTGCTTCCATGAGGTGAATTCTGCGTGATATATATATATATATATATATATATATATATATATATATATATATATATATATATATCTATATATATATATATATATATATATATATATATCATGACAAAGAATGTCTCTGACATTGAACTGACTACATATGACATCTATGGAAATAATTTCGATATTTCATTTTGTGTATAATCTACTTTAAATATATGAATTTATTTTATTATTACTGTGCTATATAAATTTATGTTGGTTTGGTTGGTGTTTTATGGTACATGAACACGTATGGCTTATTTAGCGCTGAAGCATTTGGAGTGAAGTTCATTTTGCAAGGACAGATTACAGTGGCGCAACCAAGCAGAGCCGGTGGTAGGACTCAAATCCGCATCCTTTCGGGCGAGAGTCTGAAACGCAACCCCTTGAGCCACGGCGGTTCCTTTCTACATTCATATACATATATGATATTTCCCAGTAATACACAGGTTTAATGGTACCCATTATTAACTACGATACGAAGACAAACAAGGTCAAGGCGTAATGTTCATTTGACTCAAACCGAGCTGTCTGCTTAACGTTGTGCTTCTATCACCTTGTCAAATATATTACACAGTTGTGTTTTCTCCATCAAAGTTGTAACCCGTCATACAAATCAAAGAGGCATTCAAGGATACAGAGATAACGAATTTATAATGGTGATTACACCGTCCTCATAACAAAAACGACAAACATTATTATTAATGGTGAATTGATTTTATTTTATAATAGTCCTAAGTCCCAGTGGAAGGGCACAGACATTACTAATTAAACTGGTGGTCATCGGTGCATGAAGAAAATGCACAGGTAGATGATGTAAAAATAGTAATAAAGACATTTAATTTTCATATTTAGCCAACACAGGCATATAATCTGCTCACATAGCCGATCGTTTTGTAGTTTTATTGTATATACATTTGCGAACGTTCAAAAAAAATAATTTTGAAAATGCAATAATCCCTGCCTTAAACAACGAATACACGTTGAGAAGTAATACAAGCAAGTTGACTATTAAAACTCTAATGGACATAATTATTCACAGGATAAATGGAAACAGCACGATATAAATATACGTTTACTTACTCTACACTATCCACTAACATTTTTACTATTTAGCAGCATACTAAATTTGTACGCATTTACTTTTTTTTAGAAATATAAGCAGCTTTCATTTTTAAAAAAAATGTTCGTAGCATGATACGTTGTCTTAAAACTAAAGCTTTGGATACGAAATCATTGGTGATAAGTGATGCGGTCATATAAGTATAGGTTGAAGTACGAAGCAATATCAAATCGTCATTCAAGTTGTTTCACATAAATTGTCAGATTTCTTAATATCAGTCATTGCAAGCACGAGAAAGAATTTGTATTCTCGTTCCGATCAAATATTTGGCATTTTTGTAGTGAACTCTAGTGTACGTGTTCAAGTTAAAAAGGCAGCTTAAAAAGTCTCATGATAAAATAACTGAAAGTTAATTCGATGTTTTTTTTTATAAGGATGTTTGTTTGGTTACGATGACTGGTCCTATTTTAGTGAACTTTCGTGATATTTGTACGGTTACGAAAACTGATTCTATTTTAGTGAGTTTTTATGTAAATTTAAAAAAAAATCATACTCAAATCCAAATACATTTCTGAATAAATTGTGGCGTTGTAAATGAACTATTATAAACCATGTCCTCAAAAGGATAATTATTATCTGAAATTAAAGTGATTGATCTGATTTGGTGAATTGTTGTCTTGAATCATTTTCACATGCAAAGGCAAATACATTTTTACAAAAAGCACGGCCTCCTCGAAGACTGTAACAATAGACTGGTTAATATCCGTGAAGGATATGGTGCTTATTGACTGTATACATCTTGGAAACGTTTTGCTGGTGAAGTAACACAAATAATGTCCTTGTCTTCTTTGACGCAGACTTAAATTATATCTCGATCTTTTGAATGGTTAAATAGAACTTTAGTCAACATTTCAAAGGTTTTTGCATTTGGTCTTTGAGCAAATCTTCAAGGACATTTACATCACAAGAATGTCGCGCCATTGTATAGTATAGTGAAATTGTTCTTTATTTCTTTCTCTTGCAATTAAACGTGTATATAGAGAGAATTTCGAACATATAAAACTACATAAAAATTCTACATTTTTAAAGCAACGTAGATCAGTCAAAGGCTTCCATGGAAGTAGTTGTTTTGATTATTTGAAACAGTTGCAGATTTAGTATTTCCAATGTCTCTGAGTTTTTTTTCTGCAATAAAATTGGAATCATCTTTCTCCATTTTTATACAAGGCTGATACGTCTTGTCTATGAAGTCTCGCTGTGTTTTAATGAACACGAATAATTCTTTTTATGTTTGTAAGCTTTTCTCTCTAGACCAATGATTCATCGGCAATTAAATCAATTAACCAACAATAGTACATTTTTTCATGATTTATTTTGTTAGGACGCATCACCAAAACGAACCAAACTTGGTCATATTTTCGCTCAGAACGATGGAATGTTTTTGAATGAAATGGTTTCATTTTCTGTGTAATTTATAAAGCTAATCATTCCGATCCTTTATTTTCCAAACAAGGATCCAAAATTTTACTATGTGCCCATTGTGGAGCAATTAACAGGATCTGAAACTTAAACTAACACCAAGATAGTACATGTATATTTGAAAATACCATATACATTTATTGATAATTTTGAAATAAACTTACAAATTTTTTTAAAAGTAATCCGTTGTCATGTCAGAGAAATTAATAAAAAAAATATAGTCTTTCTCCTCCTTATATTTATAAACACTGTTTCATTTGAAGACAAGCAACATGTACGCCAACTATAAAACTTTGAAATTTTCTCAGGAAACGAATGAATTTGTTTCTTATCACATATGGCTGCTTCCTACTACATAATAGTAGTAATTAACTTCATTCTCATCTGTCATTAGTTCTTTATAGTAATTACAATGTCTCTTGAATATTTACTATTGTGATTTACTGATTGACCAAATGTGCTGCAAGCAGACCTTTGTGAGACGTGACAAATTTCGGAATAGCACACCGATCTTGAGATCAAATTAGTTACCTGGATTTGAGCTTTTGTTTCAGAAACATTTGGCCTGACCATCAATGATTAGTTTGTTCTCAAAACAAGAAGAACGCCTATGTTATATAATACATGTATGCCCATCATACTTTTCAAACTCTCAGTTACATTTAATATTGAAATGTCGAAAAAATGATTGTGTTTACTAAACCACTTATTTCGTTTTTGACTTTGTCATGATCAAGCTGCTTTAGGTGAATATATCGATGATGCTTGCATCATCAAATTTGCTGAAATGTAACGTGTTTTCTATCAATCTTAAAAACAAGAACTACAAGCATATTGAAACATGAAACGTTTTTAAAAAATAAAACTCAATATATTTAATTAACCCGATATGAAGAACATATATATAGTTACTGCACTGACGCCTGCCGTAATAGCGCTGGTGTTCTACAATTTTGGAAGAGACGTACTGGGGTCAAACTAATTTATTAAATTATATGTCTGTATAGTATTCAAATAAGGATTATTTTCTAATACTTAGAAACATTTTATATGTATGCATTGCTTTGACGCTAATAATGAGAAAGATATACTTTAATGTTACTCCGCTCTCACAGCTTTTTTTCTAAGTCACTTAAATTATACAGTGACAATACAAAGTACCTGTAAATGTGTTTTGTATCGCTGATCGCTATCATACTGCAAACACGGAGAAATTTGTAAGCACTCTTCTGATCCCCATTTTGCATTCTGTGTAAAATTTGCTTAAAAATGAATATGATTGTCTAATACAATCACAGTAGACAGAATGTCACGTAGAACATGTGTGTTTTGGCTATCACTAAACATCAATTTAAATTGAAAGTTAAAACAAATGTACAATTATACCTGACTGTCGCGATTGATCTCATAAGTAGATTTATTTTTGGTGTGCTCGTATTTTGTTTTCATGAGACTGCCGTCCGAGAAGAGCTATCAATGCAAGCATGAAATATTGATTTGTAAATCAAGGTCATCATGTCATTGATGTAAGCAGACATATACGTGTAAAAGCACACTGAATGCATACATCAGGTTTTTTTTTATTTACTTGCACATGATGTAGCAAATCTTGCGGTTGCGATGATGACAGACACATACTGCTATAAGAAAGTGCTTCTTATTGGGACTCATGATTGACATATCTATTGATCTAATAAAGTTTATACAACTAATTTCTAAATTTGATTTGTTATAATTCCATGTATCTAAAACAGGATCAATGATGAGTTGTATAACCGTTTTCACCTGTTGTTAAACACTAAGGGTGATATAAGAAGGGCTGATATTGTTCGATAAACAGCACAAATGCTCCCTTTCAAGGCCTTCTGTTCAATAGCTTTACATGAGTGAAATTTCGATACCAATAGATCCTTTTCACCTTACATGCAGATAGAATAATTGCACAATTTCGATATGACTCGACAAGGAATTTGTACGTATTTTCATATTAGTTTCGTATACTTCTTTAGTATAACTTGTCGTAGATTTATTTGCTTTTGCTGTGTACATTTGAATCTTAAGTTCCTGATCAATATTGATTCACATGAATGAAACAAAAAATACAAATACCATCGACTGTTATATGCACCAAAGGTTTCTTTACTAGTTCATATAATATTTTTGAATTTGATGTCTGGTTATAATACAATGTTTGCAGGCCTGATATTTGATAACACAGATCTATTTACAAGATTTCATCCGTTTAATGGAGGACATGGATTCGGGCTCATGTATCAACAGATTTTAAAGAAAGATACTTTAGAAAGTCACAAACAAGCACCAATTGTGTAAAAGGAGACTTTACAACAAATCAAGTTTTACATTGCTCTAGGTGCATTTTGTTCCCAGAAGCAAGGACGTCCTCGATTAGAAGTGTCTTCGTGACACAACATACAAATCAACACAGGCACATCCATTTGCTATCCGCCTGCTAATTAGTTGCTTTCAAACAGGGACTTCTTACTTGTTATAATTCACATTTCTATCAAGATCGTCTGTTGATTCTCAATCGTAATAATATTGGTGAAAATTCTGAACCTTTGTTTGAGAAGATATCGCTGATTATGTGTTAGTAAAACTATATATAACTTCCCTGGAAATGTTTCCATAACCATCAGAATTGATGACATATTTCGTGTGTGTGTGTGTGTGTGTGTGTGTGTGTGTGTGTGTTCGTTTATATTAGTCGCTCCCATACCATGTCTCTGTTTGCCATATTTGGGAGTTGCGATAACTTAGCTGGAAAACGGTCGCGGATTCAACAACACCTGCTGAAGCAACCCGAGTCGGCTGTTTTTTATGCTCTTCGAAAAGTCGTTTAGTTTCCATTTATCTGTATGATACAACTAATAATGTGTTCATCAACGTTCCATGTCGTACCATCACCCTCCAACCCCTCTCAACAAAAAACCCAAAACAAAACAAGACAACAATGGATATTTATTATGAGACATGTTCTTTTTTGTGCCATGTGGGGGATATATTTAATGTTTGTGAGTGTTTTGGTGTCTAAACATTGAAGTCATATGGGTAGTTGCACACGTTTGCATATTCGCTCGATAACAAAAATAAATAAATACATAAATAAATAAATAAAAAATAAATAAATAAAAAATAAATAAATAAATAAATTTAAATTGTTAAATTGAACGACAAAATCAATATTTGGTATAAAGAAATACTGAACAGCAAAAATATAGTAATGTGAATATACTACAAACGTAGTCAGCAAAGTCACTATACTATGTTTCCTCTCTGTAGTATGCAAGTGTCGGTTCTTATATATATTTCTCTCAATGTATACAAGATGTTAAACAAACAATTGCATCACATCAAAAGAGAAGAGTTTGACCTATCAAACAATATGAACTGCACGGTGCATTATATATTTTTAAACTCTCACGTATATCCTAGCTGTCTGCAGACAACCGATGCATCAGCTGCTTCAAAAGCATCATCGCAGACTGTTCCCCATGTATTGTTGTGATAAATCTCCACTCGACCCTGCGTTGCATTTGAGCCAGTCCCTTGAAGTCTAACATCTCCCTCTTGTTGTCCTGTAAGTACACAAATCAATGTTACAGTTTCAAGATTCATACATACTGAACAGAATCTACAACTTTGTCATAAATGTTATACAAACATGCTCTCTCTCTCTCTCTCTCTCTCTCTCTCTCTCTCTCTCTCTCTCTCTCTCTCTCTCTCTCTCTCTCTCTCTCTCTCTCTCTCTCTCTCTCTCTCAATTTAATGATTCATGATTTCAGAACGTTGACATAGTGTGACACAAATAATTTAATTATTGAGATACACACACTGTTAATCGTATCTTACTACAGAAATCTAGTCAGAAAAAAGGTTCGCACGCAATCGTCCCTGGGACGAATAATCTACATGAGTCACGGTCCCCATTATACTCTTCACAGAACACTTTTTCACAAGCTGCTTACGCCTTATCAAAGAACCATATTTACTTCATATAATGTTGATTAAAAATGGGTCGAAAGCATGAAAATAGTATATTCTGATACATGGCTTCTTAGATAAACTCCCGAAATTGAAGTTGCGCGCGTAACCTTTTGATTCGCGTTTACAATGAAATCTTCCAATAATCAAGATGTCATCATTTTTCAGTCTAATTAGTTATCACGCATATTTATGAATTAAATATTGCAAACGTTTGAGACAGGGACTATCAAAATGTTCTGATCTTTTGCCTGGTCACACATTATTACGTTTGTCTCATATCACCAGTAATTTTATGACTGTACCGCTTAATTAATACATTGTCTACGCAAAGACATCCGATATGTATGAACATTTCAAAATGAAAACTGTCAGAAACTTGCATTTGAAAGAATTCCAACGGTCTCAATTTCAATCAGCTTTCCTACAAAACGGTCCATTTTCGTCGAACCTAAACTCTACAAGCAGGCCCCATAAAAGAAACACCGCCTAATAGCCAATAGAATTGAAACATTTGTCTTATGTTATCCGCTTTACAAATAGATTACAACCGTAAGCATTGTCTGAAAGTTATCTAAAACTGGATGAGACACTTAAAATGCTCATTTCGATTGTAAGTTAACAACATTTTTCTTGTGAAGAGTAATTTCATGCCTATACAGATATATGCCGTCATCTTTATTTTGGCATGACAATGTATTAATAAAGCTTCCATCCTGAAATTGTCGGTGGATTACGGCAATGGTAATATCGCCTGATGGTATGAAGAGAAAAGAAACCAACACTCCGATGTCGATACTCTCTCTCTCTCTCTCTCTCTCTCTCTCTCTCTCTCTCTCTCTCTCTCTCTCTCTCTCTCTCTCTCTCTCTCTCTCTCTCTCTCTCTCTCTCTCTTTACGTTTTAAAGGTCATACTCATAATGATGATCGATAGATGATTGAAAAGGAATGTCTCCTCATCAAAAATAATTAATCTAAATGTAAATGTAAACACCATTAAGCAATCAAGGACTAATTGTGGAACAGCAACATAATATATTAATAATATTTACCCAATTTATTACCAAGGTTATATCTGGTACCTATTTAAAAATGATGTTTCCATTGCAAAATGTTCAAGAGATACAACAAGCAGGTAAATTAAGTATAAAATGCTTTTAATTAATGCTCGTCAGATTTATTCCCAAGATACGGATTTGCATCTACTTTGTTCAAAGACGAGTACAAAGTTATATAATTAGGTACAATATTTAAAAAGTACAAATTTATCCCCTTTTTTCTGAGTACGCAATAACTGTCATTTCAGATCCTTCAGCTCAAATGCATCATACTGATTTCTGTTGGGCAAGTTGATGTATGACAGTTCTTTTTAAGGTCTGAGATCATGACAACGTTGTAGCCATTATTTATTTTCAAGATATTTGAAAATTCACCATGATATTAAATTTGCTATAATAATGCGAGAACATTTTTAGAGTACCGAACTCTCTATTAGGACCGTTGCAAACAATTCAGAAAATGGTGCGCCACGTGTATATCAGACTTCAGTCTGTAGCTGATGCTGTGCAGGTTTTTATTCCGTACACAAAAACTTTATAACTTTCTATCCATCCCCAAAATACACGCTCATTTAATTTCTCCGCTATACATTTTCTACTTAATTTTTCCTTTTGAGTATTTTCAATTTTCGTTTTCATTGTTGGCAATTTTTCTATCGATCAAACTAATCGAGTAATATATGCATAAATAAAAGAACTGATGAATGGATGGGTAGTTTCTTTCGTCATCAAGATCTATCTTACACGGTTTTATATTTTATACAGTCTTTATAGGTCACCATTTTTATATATTGTTATCTTTGTGTGTAATCAAAATTTCTGAGTATTGTAACTCGCAAGGGGCCTCACTACCAAGCGAATCAAACATGACCTGTGTGACTGGCTTGAGATTGATATTTCCTCTATTTTCAAGAATCTCAATACAATATTCATTGTCATCTAGATGATCCTTAAACGTGCAAATACCACAACTACTTTACCTCTTATCAACTGATAATCACACATTCATGAAACACTAATTTGACACTTACATGGTGTTTTTATATGAATTATCAGTACGATTTTCTAAGCCGTAGAACGGTACTTCACGCCCCAAAAACATCCAATTTTTGGACGATGGATACGTAAAATGCTTGAAATACGTGCATAACCTTCCTTAAAGGCTTCTTTTAAACCCACAAAGGTCTAACATTGAACAATACCTAATGGAACAGTGTAACGTTTCTGATATAATCTACATCGTAGTACAGTGTAGTTTCCCTTTCTTTTGTTTAGTTGCTGTTCTTCTTTCTAATGTAAAATTTTAATATTATATATATATATATATATATATATATATATATATATATATATATATATATATATATATATATATATATATATATATATATATGTGTGTGTGTGTGTGTGTGTGTGTGTGTGTGTGTGTGTGTGTGTGTGTGTGTGTGTGTGTGTGTATTGTACCTGTTTTCTTTAAGTCTCTGATAATATTTTTAATTAAAATGTTTGCCCCGTCTGTGCTATTTAGGGAGATAGCCTAGTACTGGCCAATTATGTGGCTGCGCGAGCCTGCTAATACACGTGACCAAGCGGCGGCGTAATAATGTTTTTAGCCTTTTGTTTAACTTTATAAGTTTGTTTTGTTTTCAATTACTGCCCCAAACGCCAAACTGCAAGACGGCACATTTTACGGAACACCGGTAAAATACCTCCCATTCACAAATTTAATTTATTGCATTTTATTTTATGTAACTATTTACCTCTCTACATTTTGACTTGTATCTTAGAGCAACACCAGTTAGGGCGAAGGAGGAGTTGATCGTCCTAAAGGCTATAGTGATCATTTTTAACCATTACCCATCTCTTTACCGGTGCTGTATAGGTTGCTAACCCTATACATACATACATACATACATACATACATACATACATACATACATACATACATACATACATACATACATACATACATACATACATACATACATACATACATACATACATACAGACAGACAGACAGACAGACAGACAGACAGACAGACAGACAGACCAGACAGTCCAGACAGACAGACAGACATATCAGGACCGGGCCGCGTCAAACAAGGTACTGTTTTCATTTTGCCAATGTGCTTTAATTTCCTGAGCACGATATAACATTTCACGTTTTCATAACCGATAAAAGGCAAACAAATGAACAAATCATCCAAGTGAACGGAAAGTTGATCAACTTCTGCTTTGTTGATATATAGCAATATTGTCATCATACACTTTGTATAGGTACTACAAGATGACGGATGATTCATACATCAAATGTAATACGGCGACTTTGTGATTCAGCGTTAGTACACGTGGTTGCAAAGAGTACTAGAGAATAACTGGTGATTCACATGACTGGTGATTCACACACACACACACACACACACACACACACACATATATATATATATATATATATATATATATATATATATATTCTATATATATATATATATATATATATATATATATATATATATATATATATATTCTATATATATATATATATATATATATATATTGTAATATGGCGACTTTCTGATTCTGTGATAAATACATGCAACTGCGTTATGCAGGTTTTCAACGTCATTCAACGAAAGTAAATACAGCATATTGTTTACTTACGCCCAGTATTAAATAAAGTAATATTCAGAGTTAAACAGAATTAATTCCCGGCACGTTTACTTAGGCGTGACAATTACCATATATAAAGTTCTGACACCGCATTTTATTGTTTTCTGATCTCTTTTCACTTGTTTGCATAGCAAATCAGGATCACTGATTTAACCAGGTGACCTATGTATTCATTCATTCATTCATGGAGAGAATCGTACAAGAACGAAACTTGTTTACGTATTATCAACCAGATATATGAGTAAAACTATCCAAAATAAAATGTTTAGTTAGTGGATCGAACTTGTGAAAATCTTTCTCAAACAAAAGCAAAGAACCCGGATATGACTGGGTGCAAATCTATTTTCAACAGGTAATACACCAGTCATATCATTTTTAATGTTGGTTCTCTTTTGTGTTCTGTAGATCTTAAAATAACAAATTGTGTGAGGGAATATAAATTTGTGCAGCGCATACTAATTCGAATGAGTTGATAGATTTTGTTAATGCTCATCTGGACATAAATATCATGCATAAAACGTTTGTGCTAGGGTGGAGTTGAGAATTGTTATGAATGTGATGTACTTTCATAAGATCTTCCATTACAAAGGCGTATGTGTATATATATATATATATATATATATATATATATATATATATATATATATATATATATATATATATATATATATATATATATATATATATATATATATATATATAAAAGAAAATGCGTTGTTTACTTTTTAAATCTACCAACTGTCCCGAAGCGAGAACGCTAAAGCACAGAACATAACTGAAAAATAAAAATATATATATTAGTGTCTAGTTCGTCTTAAGAAAATATAAACCTTACATTCACAAGGGTATTGTGACCCGCAGGACAAGAAATGCAGTTTGTTTGAGATTTTACGACAAGTAAAAGCATCTTTGAGATTGTATGACGTAAATACAGCTAGTTTGAGATTGTATGACTGGTAAATGCAGATTGTATGATACGTAAATGCAGCTTTGAGATTGCATGCCTAGTAAATGCAGCAAGGTTGAACTGGGCAACAAGTAAATGCAGCAAGTTCAGGACTGGATATTTCGTAGAAAAAATGGGATCAAAATATCAATAGGACTGATCTTGAATATGGCTGTAGACAGCGAAAGCAGCATTGAATATTTCTAACTGACAATTAAGTGTTTGTGTTATATATATATATATATATATATATATATATATATATATATATATATATATATATATATATATTTATATATATATATATATATATAACCTCTTTGTATGTTGTAAAATAATAACTCCTAACTTTGTTTGTTTTGTAGGGATTGGTTTGTTTTGTTTACATAAAACGTTGTGCTATCAATCATGACTCACTTAGAGGATGCACAATTTCAAACCACAATCTAGTCACAGTCAATATATCTATGTTCACACAGCCATATTATCGTTATGTATTGTATTGTGGTTGACAAAGAGCCTCAAACCAACCCAGTAACGTACAAGGAAACTATCTTGCGGTCCTTATATTATAAATGAGAATTGAATGTAATCCAAAATGAGAGTAATTTAGCTAGTGTCAAGAAAGCTTTGCAAACCAAATTTAGAAATCTCAAAACTGATCGTATCGAAATTCGGTCTATTATACACGATTTATCTATTATCAACAAAATCAATGCACAAGAGATGTTAGATCTTTTTATTGGATATGTTAACGAGATATGCGGGATTGTTTTTTCTTTGAGAAGATATAACGAAATATTCACTAGTGAAGTGGCAAATATTCGAGACAAGGCGAAATGTTTTACTTCACCTGTGATATATTTCATATCTCAAAAAAATCAAACCTGTACATTTTCTTTATGTTATTTTTTGGGACAAAAACTGTCGATCTCTAGAGATTTGTTTTCTACATTCTATGTAAATGCAATCAACGGTTCCATTGAAACATCGATAAAACAAGCTCCGAAATTTATAGTAATTTTAGGACATCGACCATTTGCAAATTAGGCTTGATAAATAATTGATAAAATATACATTCTATGCAATTAATTAATTTCATTAACCCATTTTTAATGCGGAATGATACCGTTAACAGCGCTGAGTGTGGGCACAGCATCAACATCAAATAACGGCCACAACCTACGTCAGAAGAAAACATTTTGAAAGAAAAACATTTAATGATTGTGAATTTATTTCTGTGGGTTATTTTCGTCTTTTCTACATTCAAACATAAAGTTTTGATCTGGCAAGCTTGACAGTTTTGTAGTCCAGTTGCACCCATATTTTGACCACTTCCTTCGATTTGTAATTAACTCTCATCAATGCCCAATTTCTTCATCGTGTTAAGACATGATGGTGATGATGTTATGAGCTAGGGTAGATATATTATATATATATATATATATATATATATATATATATATATATATATATATATATATATATATATATATATATATATATATATATATATATATTTATATATATATATATATATATATATATATATATATATATATATATATATATATATATATATATATATATATATATATATATCCCTCAAACTATTTCCTTTTGTCGTAGATTGTAAAAGGCATGCCATACTGGATGTGCGATATAATTTCGAAAATCAGCAGCTCATGTAAATTAGGTCAATAATAGCTTGCACGATTCACGTGGAAGATTAATTAAAAAGAGTGATCTTTGAGCCTACATTTCATTATTTAGCTCGTGTTTTTAGGCATTCGTGATGGAGCCTCCTTATCCACCTTTGACCTTACCTTTGCGGTCCTAATACATATTATGATTTGTTCGTCCGGGTGTGTGTGTGGAGAGAGAGAGAGAGAGAGAGAGAGAGAGAGAGAGAGAGAGAGAGAGAGAGAGAGAGAGAGAGAGAGAGAGAGAGAGAGAGAGAGAGGGGGTACTTAATTCCAAACATGATATCGCCACTGTGGCAATGAAACTGGTATCACAACTGTAATGTTATAATTTTCCTCACGCAAATGCATTCAAATATCTCATTAAAATATATAATAAATAGTTTTATTCATGTTGTGCGTGGCGATTTGTCTGAATATTGACACGTTTGATGAAACTACTGATAAATGTGCTGACATCATTAAAAAAATATGCACGAAACAATTTTCCACAGACACATACAAATCACCAGTAATTTACTGAAGTAGCTCGACAAATTGTCCATTTATTTTCATTTGCTTTCTGTTGTTCTTCTTCGTTAAGAAAATGGCCATTTAGGTGTAATATTCTCTTAAGTTTAATCAGGATTGCAATAATTTTTGGGGGAGGGTGTTATTTTACGAATTTTACTAAGTCGTTACAGGCCTTATATTTCAACTATATTTATTAAATTAATTCACAGAACGACCCTTTTGTTCTTGCTAGTATTTACGGACCGCACATTTCTACTTCATTAATGCAATTGTTCATACAATTACAAATTTTCTTCTTTCCACAACAAAATTAAATATACTTAATAACAATCAGTCGAATACAATTTATTCAAAGCTTATAGTAGAAGGCATTTCACAACTCAAACAGTTCTTTCGGCCGACTAGAAACCTTAGACGAGCCGAATTTTGCCCAACCCTGGTTTAGATTATTAATACAATAGTATAATTGAAAGAAAGTCGCAATGCTTTTCTTTCCTAACATTTTTGCACCATCCTTTATCACATACAGAACATGTTACTTAGGGAAAATCATTTTCAAGGTACATGGACCTTCTCTAACACATATATGTAAAAGGTGTGTGTGTGTGTGTGTGTGTGTGTGTGTGTGTGTGTGTGTGCCGCATCCGTTAAAATTGACGCGACTTTCAAACTATTGTATAAGGTCATTTGTCTAACATATGCAGTTTGAGGTCTTACTGAAAAATTCGTTCTGCGACAAATCGTGTCTAAGCAAGTGCAAATCAAAACTGCACCTCCATAATTTTCTTAAGACAATCAATTCGCAATAAACAGTGTTGGGCAAGGGTTATGCACTTGCATGTACTATGGTAGATGCAAGTCAATCGACCGAAGTACATTACAATGTAATGGTCAAGAAGCATAAATTTCATACTCGGAAAGGACTGAGAAACTGTTTAAATGACCTACCTGCATGGCAATTGTTTAGGTTATTTGGTCCGTATATTTGTTATACTCAACCTTCATAACGTTAGTGAAAAATCGGTTAAACCCCGTAGGTTCAGTCCCATTCATAATACCAAACGGAATGATAACAATTATACTTGTAAGGAACGAGACTTATAATAGCAAAAACGGTCGGTTTTTCACAAATTAGTAAAACCATGCGTATACTCAGCAGATTTAATTGGTATTATACAGACATTTCCAATAAATGTTACCCTGAAATTAATCTCCAACCTAAATAACACCGCACTTATCGGTGTAAAAATGGCGTCATTCAAAGGGAGATACATATTTATGACACCTTTGCTGATAATGACGGAGATAGCGTGTGATAAATTATCCACACCCTTTGTATTATTCTTTTGCCCATTAGCCTATTACAGGAAACTGTACACCGCTAGCCCCCACGCGACGATTACACCAACGGTAGGCAAACTGCTATATCATGCATGAACAATACACCAACTGCATGTACACTGCTATATTACATGTTAACTTTGCACCAACGGCACCTGGAATCAGAACACAAGTAATAATTCCGGTTCATTACCCATGAATGTAGTCCCAGTCTATTTTTAAATCATTTTGTTTTCCTGTCTCCGTTTGGTGGTGATACAAGAGTTAGATTTTGGCATTCTTGGTAAGGATTTAAAAGCAATTGCGTATACTTTAGAATGTAAGCTTATGGTGTGGTTGTCTGTATGTATTTCGGCGACAGCGTACAGTGAGTAACAAGGCCTTGGTGATGATTCGGATGTGTAATCTGTGTTACATTGCATGGTGTTTTGTTTACAATTCAGCTTCTCAAAAAAATGCAGGTCAATCCTTGACAAGAACTTCACCGTAAAGTCATCTTTGAAGATATTTTAGATTAACATATGATTTTTATTGATTGTCACGCAGTGGAAAGTTCAGTACTGAGAAACAAATGTAGAGACTATATAGTAAAATTATTTGTGTTCTATCGCCATGTACCCTGATACCTCACGCATCAACATTACACCAACGGACGCTTTCTCTAAAGGCAGGTACAAGCTGTATCCCTTTGCATAAGGACATAGTTTACAGCATTAAAGGGTCAGGGCTGTCTAAAAGGGGATCGAGGTGAATATTTTCCTTTCTGTCGCAACCTTTTCATTTTTTTTTTGCAATTATTAAACAGAGTTTAATAGGAATGAACAGAACCAAACTACCATTTTACCATATGAACAAACATAGGCCGCTGAACTGGATATAATTTTGGACAAATTTTAATCGTAAAGAAAAGATTATTATCTTACTTATTATCTTAATATTAAAATATGATAAAAAAAATCCACATATTTGAGTGCACTATACGTAGGCCCTAAAATCGACAGATCTGAGTGCAGTGTTTATAGAAAAATTAAAATCCACAGATCTGACTGCAATGTACGCAGGACCCTAAACTCATAGATCTGAGTGCAATGTACACAAGACCCTAAAATGGACAGGTGTGAGGTGAGTGTAATATGCACAGGACACTAAAATCGACAGAGCTCAGTTCAAAATACATCGAAAAGGTATAAGTACGAGATAAACTGTACATCGATGGTGTACACGTGCCTTTTTCATACATCCTTGTGCAAAAGATTTGGTTACAATGTTTTCGTTTGGTAAATATTATTAAAATGTTGTGAAATATTGGTTCTGTAATAGCATATTCAACAATTATGTTCCAATTAATTCTTTACAAGAAGAACTAGAGAGATAGTTAGATCGATACAAATTTTCTTGACTGTTTACTGATTAATCCCTTTAACACACACACATACCTTTATATATATATATATATATATATATATATATATATATATATATATATATATATATATATATATATATATATATATATATATATATATAATACTGTTTTCTTCTCGTATGAAAGTATTACTTTGTAAGTAAAAGGTCCCTATTGAATATCTAATTTTGTAAGAAACTGCATATAACCAGTCTATATTTCCACCCAACTGGAAGCGAAACGTCACTTATACTTCGTTGTGTTTAAAACGAAATCGATATAACAAGCAAAATTTGTATATTAACTGGACTTTATAATTAACAAACATGCAGCAATTTCTTCATTGCTGCAAGCAACATTATGTTGACATAATGACGTTCGCTTTTCAACAATTACAAAAACTGACGTTTGCTTGGTCCAGTTCTTATGTTCAGTATATAATTTAAAATGGTAGTAGCATCTTGTTACTATGTGCTACGTCAACATGTTGCAATAGTTACATGTACCATAAGATACTCATGTTACTATCTGTTTAACATGTACAGTATTTACTAACGTTGCCATTTGTAACATATGTTACATCACCCGAATTTACGTTATTTACTGATATCAGGATCTATAATATCAATCTGTAATATCAACATGCTACATGTAATGCATTTACCGATGATACCATACATAATATCAACATTTTACATGTAATGTATTTACAATATAATAGCTGTCACACCTATATGTAATATTAATATGTTACATGCATTTTGCTGTTACGACCGTTAATTAGCATGTAAAATCATCATGTCAAACGTGCCCATATTTACTAGACTACGATTTGTATCATCAATATATAACATCAATTTGTAACATCAATCTGTAACATCAATAGGAAACATCGATATGTAACAACAATATGAAACAATGTGCACGCAACTGAAAACAACACATACGCAGAATGATGATTGACAATGCAAAAGACGATCAGGGTTAACGATGTTTTACAGTGCACTGGAAGATATTGGTTGATGATGTTTTGCAATGTAACAAAATCGGGGTTAACTATGTTTTACAATGCACCAACAAATCAGAGTTAACGATATTTTACAATACACCAAAAATCGGAGTTAATGTTTCAATCTGACTAATATCTTCACTCCCATACATACAAAATACATTTCCATTTGAATGGATAAAATCTCCTGGTAGACCTTGCTATGTTAACAGATTATATAGCTTGGATTCCTTTCATAGGAAATGAAAGGTTGTGCATTGCTCTATCAAACAAACGCGTGTCCTCGGTTAATAAAAGGTTTACTGGTTCATAAACAAGATAAGATAGTAAAGCATAAACTAAAAGTCATTATAGAGGTGGTCGTCTCTTCTTGGAAATAGCCAGTTTTCAGTTTGGACAAAGACTTCGTGAGCTGGTTTTCTGCCTTTCAGGGAAGACGACAGGAAAGTTCCTAAATGTATATGAAAAAATTATGCGTTTTGTGTACAGTCTCTATTTCAGTTTGTTTTCATTGTTTTCATGCAACATCTTGCGACTAATGCCTTTTCTCACAATTTGTTTACATATCTTGTCATTCTTTGTGATCAATACACAAAATGCATTCAGTGCGTTTTGTTCATTCTTTATTACAATTATCCATATCAAGTTCTATAGCTATGAAATTAGTCTGGATGCTAAAATTATCAAATACTCTTTCTGCGTTCCATTTGTATATGTTGCAAGCATTTTTGGCCTCTCATTATCCACGCGCATTCTTACAATTAATGCAATTCTGACATTAAAATATTTAACAAAAATCCGTCAAACTTGCACCTTCAGATAGATAGATAGATAGATAGATAGATAGATAGATAGATAGATAGATAGATAGATAGATAGATAGATAGATAGATAGATAGATAGATAGATAGATATGTTAGGTAGGTACGTAGGTACGTAGATAGATAGATAGATAGATAGATAGATAGATAGATAGATAGATAGATAGATAGATAGATAGATAGATAGAGACAGACAGACAGACAGACAGACAGACAGACAGACAGACAGACAGACAGACAGACAGACAGATAGATAGATAGATAGATAGATAGATAGATAGATAGATAGATAGATAGATAGATAGATAGATAGATAGATAGATAGATAGATAGACACGGAATACTTGTACAAATAATGACAACATGCATCCTGGGAGAGGTCAAAATGTCAATTTCCAAACTAAAAAATCATCTGCAAGAACGATGGTAGAATTTTAACAAAAATTTACAAGAAGCATATATAAACACGAAATAAGCAAAATATTTAGCATGCTTTTAGTCTTTGCTAGGGATCAAACTTGGTTAAAGGACACATAATGTAGTCTTTCTAAACAAAAGTTATATGAATCTATACAAATTTCTTGTAGATTATGCAACAGCAATTGAAATACACGATGAATATTTCTTGTTTTTCACTGCCTCATCTTTGAAGGTGTACAAATGTTATTTATCACCAGGTCGTTCAATTTGGGTAAATCCGCATGTTTTACCTTTCTGAATTCAGTGTCAGGAATACAGAAATATTCATAATACGCATACCCCTTTATTGTAGATACTTATCTATTATTTAAAAAATTAATTAACCTAAAATCGCTTAATTGTCTCTTCAAAGACTATGAAGAAAAATTGCGAGTATATATATATATGATAGAAAAAGACAATTACCAATGCCATGGATTCGAATGTGTGAATGGGAGTGGAAGGTGTTGTGTATCGAACCACAACCATTAAACGTTGCAAACATTCCTGCATACAGTTGCTTAATGCAACCTAATTAATCCTATGGATTGCCGGGTGCTGTGGAAAGTTTCAAAATTAAAATCGAACGGATATTGTTTGATTGATCGATTGAATAATTAGTAGGTGTACGGCACATCAAGACCTTTGGGGTAAAGTATTCTGCACGTGACACAGCATAGCAGGAGACGCGGCCTATTATGCATGCCGCTAATAATGGGTATCTCGAGCGATCTGGATTTATAAATATGACAGTTAACTAAATACAAAAATTCTTATCTGTACCCCACACCTTCAATTCTGCGATTAATTGGCACAAGGTACATCTCATATATTTTATAATAGACAAACTGAATAAAAGAACTGCAAATGCATAGTTAAGAAATTATAGCGTTCACATGGAAATGTTTGCTGGGGCACATAGAAAGGCCCATTTGGGGAATGGAAATATTTTTGCCATGGGAGTTACATCTAATAACTCATATGCTGCACAAAACATCACCCTATGGTTTACTCCACCTTTACCACAACCATATCTATACATAGAAAATATACAAATAGATGGTACTAAGGTGGTGACAAAACGTACGACGAATTTAATTTCATGTTCTTTTTGTTGGTTTGTTTGGGGGGTATTGTTGTGTTTTTATATAAAACAATTGTTATGGGTTACATTAATGAATGCATGCACGCTTGTTATGGTTGTGGTAGATAAGCTAAACCTAATTCGAAACACAACAATATATCTGAAGTTCCAGAGCCATCACGAGTTTGCCTTGAACGGAAAGGTGCTTAAAAGAGAGTTTCACAGTGGGAAAAATACGGTAAATTCTGACATTCAAGCTTTGCACCCCGGGCGTTCTCCCATATTGCCCGACCCTTTCAACATCCATGGGAAGATCTAATGTGCCATATTTTAGGGGTAGTCCGTTGTCACACCTCTTTGGTATACATATTATGGATGAAATAAATTTTAAATCACACACGAGTAGAAATATTTAATCTGAAAAACTTGATAGGCTCTATGCATCTTTCCCCGTGTAGTTTGTTATAGACGATATTTTCATAAGCTTTTGAGGTTTGAAATACAAGTGCAAGATATTATAATTCTCAAGGGAGAGAAAAATAATTATCGATCACTGTGCTGTGACAACGTACGTAAACAGCACTACGAGCACAAAATATTATAGCTTGCAATTATCAATTGAAGTGACGGTTGTTGCGAGCTTTTATCAAATACACACCCTTATTTACAACCACATCAACGAGGAGCATACACGAGGACTGTAGATAAAATCTCTGATTTGCCGTCAAAACAGTTTTAGACCTAGGCTGTAAATGGCGCACTGACCAAAGCATGTTCTCACGTATTTCCGGCCTTTGCTCTTACGATCAGAATGTAAATATAGCGATATTTATTGATATTTTAGCAAGGTATCGAGTGGTGTTGACGCATGTCATGGAAACACTTGCCCTAAGCGTGAAGCTATTATTCCGTCTACCCTCATGTATTTATTTATTTACTTATTATTGTTTAGCTTTCACTTACGATATTAAAACTATTTATTTGTCAGTTTCTCTGTTAGCTCAACAACGTTGCTAACAACTGAACTACGTTTTACTGGGATGTAAAAAAATAACTGTCTCCAACATCAGTCAGCTTCGTGTATTCAATCGTACCTCGGGTATATGTATTAGTAATCAGGACGTCGGCACATTGCTGTCCCTCCCCTACACTGGTTTCATCTCTAAATATGTTTTATCCCACATCAGTGAAAGTTAACAGCTGACCACTTCGTGTTTGCCACCCAACCCCTCTAAATTTACGGACGCCATTGTAAGATATGTTTATTGTATACACTGCTTATTTGATATAATATCACTTTTATACACTTTGTCGTTGAAAAGGAGCACATGAAGTTTGAAGAACCACTACATATATAATATTTATCATGGCTTCCAGTCGGTCAATAATACTTATACTGGTTCATAAAATATAATATTCATCTGAACGATGGTCAGTATGTCTCTATTGACTAAGTTAAATATCACTTGTACTATATATAGATGGCTAAAAACCCAACAATTAATTATGGCTTAATTAAAGTAGTTTTGTTGTTTTGTTTGTTTCTGAAAAGCATTTCATGGTTTGTGACATTATGAACATAAGCTGTCACGAGACAATGAGAAAACTGGATGACTCTATGACCAGTATTAAAACTTTCCCATGACGAAGATAGTTGATTTTTGAGACCATTGAATAATATAAACCCAGAATTATTATTATATGTTATGTACTGCTTTCCGCTCATTAAAGTATTGCAAATCAATATTTTATGGTTTAACCTTCATTACCCCCACCCCAACCTCCAGGATAATCTAAAACTTTTCGCCATTTATTGACGTAAATATAATCCGGACTCAATCGTACTATACAATTGCCCTCAAGATGGAGATGACATAGCATACGTAAATATAGAGCTAATAGAAATTACTGTCAGCCTCCTTACCCCGAGCTGCAGTAAACAAAAGCATCAGCTCTTTGAAATGACATAAAAGTACAATGCCTAATGGTCTGTTATAAAATTACAAATCTTAATGGTCTGTTATAAAATTACAATGCTTAATGGTCTGTTATAAAATTACAATGCTTAATGGTCTGTTATAAACATCTTTATATAAGTAGCATGATGTGTTTCACTAAAATCCATCAGTAACTGCAAAACTAAATGCAGTAAAAGTTTATGCATATATTGAACCAATCGGAAATGAGAAGGGGCAAACACGGACAGAGTACTGTACAGGGATAGATCAAGATTCACATCATGTAGATAGTCCTACAACGTAAGCCCCATTACCTCGATATTTTCTTCTCGATGGATGATGGGTCTTACTGCCTGACTAACGGCGATGTGAAGCGTGTTTTGATGTCGATTAACAGTGTGACGCAAGTCAAATTTTCAGGAATATCACACACAACTGGCAAACAATAACGACGCCTTTCTACAAAGTAAAGTTACAATGTTTTTTTCAGACTTTACTTACTCTGATGTTTTTTCTCCAATAAATTAAAATTCTCACCAAACATTTTTAAGTTGAGTTGGCCTACATTTCAGTTGGTGGCTGGAAAGCCATGATAGCTGAGAATGCCGAAATCGGGTTAGGTTGAAATATTATTCTTAACGAAACGAATATATATATATATATATATATATATATATATATATATATATATATATATTATGCCTAATGGAACTATAAGCAATGTTTCCTTTCGTTTAAGAAACATATCTCCCACATGAACCTACTGAAAGATACTTCTGCATACCTTTACTAACGTCGCAAGGTAAAAAATTCAAATGCATGTCAACGGAACATGAAAATGCGTACATTTGCAAGTGTCATATTTTGATTCCACCGTGATAACGACAGAACAGTAAGTATATTAATAACACATAAATTAGGGGATGAGTGTCGATATATGCTGCCAAGAGTGTGAGATATTCTTGAAACTTTGACTACTCGTTCCGATGTCAACGACATCGGTACTGGCTATGTAAGGCCGTTATTAGGGTAGTAAGACATAGCACGAAAACAAAAACATGTGCTATGTCTTCTATTGTAGGACTAAACCTTTAGATAACAATACAACTGTGTAAGTCTAACTTATTTCCATCATTAACTGCATGAACAGGACGAGTTCACAATGTTATACCACACAACTATGACTAGAATATTTGCCAAGTTTCATGCACTGAAAAACTACGAGGGTAGATGAAATTGAAAGATTCTGTTACATATTGTATCCAGCTGTGGTGGTGCTTGTTTCGGGTTTGGCGTGTTACGGCACCGCATACAATTCATATTATTAGTCGATTCGCAGAGATCACTTGACAGTCACAGGTCCAGCATCTCAACCGCTGAGACACCGGTGTAAGTAAGTGAAACAGGCCATACACTCGTATAAAACGGAGCGAGCACAATCATGTGTCAACATACACATCTTCAGACAATAGTGTACTAACGGGAGAGAGGAACAGACTGGGTGGTTGTTCCAGGTGCCAGTATTCTTGGGGCTCCAAAACCACGGGCGCCAAAACCCTTTTTGGGCCATTCATTATTGTCGCCCTGGGCGCAATTTACTCTTGTCTTCAGATGTTTATGACAATAGTACGTACAAGGATTCACAGCAAAACACGTAAATTCAGAATGAGTTATTAGCAGAATTTGGTGCAAAGACTGGCAGTCATGTTGCTTACTATAATATATTGCTACAAAATATTAAACCTTTGATGGTTGCAGTTTCAAATATTAAATATAATTTTATATACAAATTGATTTCTTGAAAGAATCAACAATGTTCAAAGGAGCACTGTCCTATCCGAATGTTACATGCAGAGACAATATCTAATATTTATTTGGGATTTTCAGGTAACAAACATATTTTAATGAACCTATACAGTGTATATAAAGTAACTGCTATCACGCCCATAATTTGCAATTTTCAAAAACGACTGTAAAGAAATGAACTTTTATATGAGACGTGCCAGTTATGTCCGCGTTTATAGAAATCCTAAATGGAAAAAGTTTGACAAAGATTGTCACTGGACAGACAGTTAATAGAATCATTGGTAAATCTCTACCCTATATTAAGGTATTTGAATTATTGGTTTATTGACAGAAATGGCACATTGGCAAACAAACTTATACTTTTTAATGTAGATTACCCAACAGTAATGATGGCATCTGATACATAGTGTAAAGAATACTTTGGTGGTGTATTGGAGAGAGAGAGAGAGAGAGAGAGAGAGAGAGAGAGAGAGAGAGAGAGAGAGAGAGAGAGAGAGAGAGAGAGAGAGAGAGAGAGAGAGAGAGTATCATGAGAAATTTTGTAATGCGGGATATCGCGCTATTTCTGAATGTAGCGCGATAGGTACCACATTATAATGCAATAATATTACGGACCAATTCAATTTTCACAGGGCTTAGATCGATTTGGCCCAATTGGGCACTGCACTCTCAGCGGTCCCACTCGTGAGCAATTTGTAAAAACATATTTTTAGAGAGAAAGTAATTTTAAAGCAACTGAAGATAATTTTAAGTTCAGTATAAAATAAAACTTTTTTTTTTCCAAAGACCGTGCTCATAGGGGGCCCAGCGCCTAAATTCAGGGGACCAAGCCAAAACGATCTAATCAGTCGCTGCGTTTGCTATAAGACCTTTGCTAATGTCCAGGGGCAGTGGCCTCACACTTTGCTTATTTTCTGTATGTCTTTGCCTGGAAAATTATCTTGCGCTGATTTAAAGCAAACTAACACCATATTATATCTATGAAATTATTTAGAAAACAATAATTTTTTTGAGCTAAAAGAAAAAAAATATTTCAGCTGAAATAAAACTCAACGTCTCTTCCCCTTCCTATAACTAATTGGTCATTACCTTTTAGAGCACGCATGTGTTGTGTTCTTGTTAATTGGAAACTGTAACTAAAGTGGAATAATTAAGCCTACACTGTAGCTGTTACGGTAAAAGTCGTCAGTGCGAGATTAGAGGTCCTATTAATAAGAATAGGAAGGACTGTTACTGAAGCCTAAATGTACTAGCTATAGTGTTGATATCAGAGGCAGGAAAATTTTAAGAGTGTTGCCAACACCCGAGTAAAATATTTGTCTCAGAGGACTTTTAAACACGCATAATCAGCAAACGAGAAAAATTTTATTGACTTGGGAAAACATCTTCACTCCTGAAAACCGTTGGATAATTTGCCGCCTTGCAAAGGGATCAATATAATTAAAACACTCGTATATGCTAGAAAATAGCCAAAACATGCCATATATTGTCTTGTTTTGATTTGTTTTGTTTCGTTTCTTGTTTCACTTTTAATCCGAAATTTTTCCAAAAGTTTGATTTATTTCGAATATCTGGAACAACATTGCATTTGGTCACAGCGCTGGCAAACGTGACACATGTTAAAGATGTGATTAAATGCTTATACTCATAATTATATTGGAAATAATCGCAATACATTTGTGACAGATACAGCCGTGTAATAAAAAAAAATCTTTTTAATTATTTTGTCATAAATAAGGAAAACACATTGTTAATATCATTAAAGTAGTATATGTCCTTACTTACGGAAATTACTGAATTACCGATACAGTCAAAAACCACTAGAAAAATAAGAATAAAATGGTAATGGATCACTGATGGATGAGTTCAGTAAAGAAGAAGAAGAAGAAGAAGAAGAAGAAGAAGAAGAAGAAGAAGAAGAAGAAGAAGAAGAAGAAGAAGAAGAAGAAGAAGAAGAAGAAAGCATGACGTTCAAGCAAATGTTGTGAGCACGAGCTTACAGATAGAAATCATTAGGGGTTCCACTTGCGAAATAAGTATCAGAAAGCTATTTATTTAGTGCTCCAGTAAGAATAGATGATTGTAAAGGTCAAATATGCGGAAAGTCTTCGACATTTATAAATTTCAAGATTTTCGTACACCTACGTGTGTAACGACCCTCCCACCCCACCCCAGCCTACCCCACCACAACAATCGTCCAATCAAACTGAAGCCAGTATGATTTAAATTCCATTGCTGATATTTTGTGCTGGTCGGACCATAAGACATAAGCCCAAACACACTGTAACAGTATAATCAGATCTTCTAAGAAATTGTTAGCTTTCACTTTGAACAAAGAGTTTGTCATTTCGCTCTCTATTGTTCGGAGAAGAGAATGAGAAGTTCTTTGCAAGCACATTCTTGTAGAATGGGATTTATAATCATACGGATTAGAACTTCTCAATCAATATTTTTTTGTACAATTCAGTTAAAAATTTTAATTTCACTTTGTCTTCATTGTCACCACGTCAATACTGCAAAAATGGTAATAGTCTGTCAATAAATGTTAAAGCCCTTCTTGCAGAAACGTATCTGGACAAAAAATACTTAAAGGACCTTAAAAAAGGGAAGAGTGAAGTCGAACATTTTAAGTTTAATGCAAACTGGCATTCAGTAATTGTCTGAATGCTATGTAACAGCAAGCACATCACCACATAAAAGGTGTACTAATGCTAAGGCACACCCCTAAAAAAATCCGAATTTCCTCGAAGCTTTCCAAAGCAGTGTTAGATAATTTGCACAGCTATACTTGGTTCTGGTGGGAGTAAAGGTTAAATATCTAACACAGAATTCAGATAGTTACGATGGGGTGAGATTTCTGGGAGGTGTCGTCCTACGTCAATATAAATGTCCAAATATCTCTGATGTGATGTTTACGGTCAGAGGAAAGTCGATTTGAATTCGAACCCTCGTCCTTCCTTTTGGCCGTCCATAGGCTTAACTAGACCTTTTTCGTCATATGCAAGTATATAATGACAACAGATATTCCTCTCATCGCGTAGCGAACAAAAAAGTGGAATGATTTTCCTCATATCAAAGCTGATTGAAATGCTAATAAATCATCAAAATAATTGATTTTAAATGCATTATTTATTTTTCTTACCAAAAATTTATTAAGTAGCCGCGTATCTGCGTATAGGCAGTCTGAGCTCTAATCAATGAGCTACGATGGTTTCTCTAAAAAAAAATATTTTGAAACAAAAAATTCTCAAGTGATATAGATTTACTAACCTGACAGGTAAATACAAACTACTTGAAGAAAAGTTGTAAAATGCGTCCTTTTCTTCGACCTCTTGATAAATGGCAAAACGTAAGCTCTATATCTGATAAATTAATAATTGCTAATTTAGATAAAACTACTGTAAATGCAGTGTGGAGGTTCCATAGATGGACATCCAATGGGTAGATATACGGTACGGCTACTAATCCCATTACTGATTTCATTCTCACTTTCCTTTATCCCACTCCACTATTTTGCCCAATGAGATCTTTACGAATAAAAATTACTTACCCAATACATACGATCCCACTGTGATGACAAAACATATGATGAATCTGAATTCCATGTATTACATTCGCTGTTTTCGCTATGAAATAAATTTAGTGTTGCAATAATCAATAATCAATACAAGGAAACCTTTTCCAGCTTTACCTATTAATTGAAACTAATTTACAACACGTTGCACAATATCGATCCAATCGCCTCGGTACCAAATAATCTTCTTGTGTTGTATGTTGTATAACACCAAACCAAATCATATAAAATATCGCCAGATAGTGTGATAGTGCAACGGTAACTTAAAGCTCAAAACGGTGCATATGGCGAGCGTGGAGCAAGTTTCAATTAACACAGGTGTAACATATAATTAATCTGGGAAAGAAAGTATTAAGCTCCAGCGTATTTCACAGTATAAAATGTTAAATTAACATGGGTTTAATTCTCATCATGTATTGAAGGAAAGCATACATGTTCAAAGATCTTTATATTTTTGGGAGAGGAAGTTTGTAGGAGCAAATTCTATAGTAACACCGTTTCCTTGACTACTTGTCGCTAACACCGGTGACTTTATGAAAGAACAAATGTCAACTTTGCAATGATCGATCGGGGTGACATATGGTGATAAGGTTTCTTGACACCTCCCTTCTCAACAGCTCTCATATGCATGATACATTGGGATTATAAACAAGAAACTGTAGATAATGCCCATAATTTACTGTTAACAGAATAGGAAACTAAGCAAATAGTGTACTGCCCAAAACGTGTTCGTACATGTTCGATGTCGTTGACTGCACACCGTTATATGAAAATAGCTATGGTTGATTAAGCTTTGATATGCATGTCTGCTTATCATTATATGTCTATTTATCCACAAAGTATCTTTTTGTTAAATAGCATCCTTGTTGACTTTTAACATCCTGGTGAAAAATACATTTTACTGAAGTCGGCTGCATGTTTATGCATAACAAGTATACATGGGATTTTATTCACGCAGCAATTGCATAGACGTTAAAGCTAATCGATCAATAAGTTTCTAGAGTACATTCGAATGTCGCCATCCTACAGTTAGTGACAAGGTCACACAGCAACCACATTTAGTACGGACCTTACTTATCTATATCGGTTCATATTTTAACCCACAACTGTTATCTTAATTGCCGTTCAATCAGTGTAGAAAGTAGAAACGTGGAATTGTACTGTTGGTGTTTTGCATATTTTACATGTATGTGATAAATGCCGATTGAAGATCGGTACACCATGATAGGAATGGAAGTCTTGAATTACGTGTGACATGTTCACGACTGATCTGAGGATGATATTTGCAACATTTTCCGTGACAGTTTTTATCATGATTCAAATAATGGCAGGTAAGACGAAAGTTTCTCAGCTTTTTGTATACATAACATATGTAATAATTTAATATATTTACTCAGAACATATGAGAACATGACTCTTTATTTTCAGTTTGGAAAAACTTTTAGTTCATATATTTCAGTATTCTAGAGAGCAAATTCAATATTGTGAGATTTACGCTCACCCACATCCGTGCATTCTTACATGTATGTATATTATAATGCCAGATATGACGACGACGCGGGGAATGGGTGATTGGGGTAGGAGATATCCGCAGTCCTGAAGAGTTTGTTTACTCCTTTAAAATATAAAATTCCTTGACCCTAGGGGCAATGGTGAACGGGGTATGAGGACAACCCCCATCCCCGCAGAGTTTGTTTTTGCCGGGACAGTTACTTTTCACTTGCCGATGTCATTGGAAATAACAGTTCATGTATAGGTGATCTAGTGTTGCTAATATGATAAACTATATGGTACATACATGAACGCTGAACAGTTGCAAAGAAAGGCCATTGGTAAAAAAAAATTTCACAGAAAAATGAAGAAAAAGATCAAGTTCGTATCATACGCTTACATAATACACACACACACACACACTTTGCCAAATTTCAGTGAATATAGACGAATCTAAACATATGAAAATTAAACTTTTTTAAGTGTGTCGTTTAAATCTGAGAAATTGTTGGAGTCGGCATACCGTGTTGTTGTAAGCAGAAAAATGAACCTCTACTTGAGACTGATCATATAAGCTTTAAAAAAAGTAGGTTTAAACAGTTTGTAATTGATTCTCAGAACTAATCATGTAAGCTATTTTCACTTTGCTGTAAATTTCGTAGGAAAGGCAAAAACAATGTTCTATTCAGGAGATTGAAAAAAAGTAAGCGGATATTTTTCTATAACGTCAACCCACAGCGACTTTACTGTCGTTAGCTTGGAATCAAGGCCAGTTCATATTGTTTATTCATACAGTATTCAACGAAGCTATTCTTGCGAAAAGGTAAATCTTTTCTACAAAAGGAATTGCCGGGTAAATGGATCTAATGTAATATTAAGCCTGTTCATCCATCTATTGTCCATTTCCGATTATCTTTTCTTCCTGAACTCCTTATTTCGCATATTCTTTCTTTCTTTATCTGAGTGCTTACTCGTTAGTTTGAATCTGGTTGCTCAGATGTTTTCCCTCTGCAACCGTCCTAACAAAAGTCACTTAAAACTTATGCGTATACCATCATATTGGATCATTTTCATCAAATAAAAAATAGCTACTAATACATTTATATCATATTAATGTATTATTAATTTCCATCATCATTAAAATATTTATTAAAAATTGATTCGTCTGTTCCACATTTCACAGATTTGATAGTTGGCATTGTAATAATAATAATAATAATAATAATAATAATAATAATAATAATAATAATAATAATAATAATAATAATAATAACAACAACAACAACAATAATAATAATAATAATAATAATAATAATAATAATAATAATAATAATAATAATAACAATAATAATAATAATAATCATAATAATACTTTAATGAGGGCAACATATTTGGTCATGAAAGTTCTATCTGCCATTTGGTCCTAAATTTTTGTAACAGGTTGTGTTATTAAAAGAAATTACCTACACCTGCATTCATTGAGTATTTACACATATTTAAAATGAATAAATAAATAAATATACGGGTCAACGGGGACATGTATGAACAATGCACTGTACATAGATATACACATTCCAGCATTGTCACAAGTTGTAATACATACATGAAATAAAATATGCACATATTATTTCTGGACACAATGGTAATAATCTGTTTTGGGAGGATTTTTTTTATATCATTTCAGCTGGTCAAGAAAGGGAATTTCAAATATGCATACTCAAATGTAAGGAAATGAAAAAGTAAAAAAGCATATAAAATGATTTGGTGTATACCATGGAATCTGAAGCTCATTGTTAGTTGCTGAGTGGTGATTATGCTCTGTATTTTATGAGCTTAGTTAGGTTTGGTTAGAGATACAGTCTGGAGAAAGGTCATTTAGAGACATGTGTCATGATTCCTATCAAGAAAATAAAACTTTGGGTATTTTTGTGTTTTGAAAAATACTTTTTGTATAAGCATCCACTGTAGACGTGAACACAGAACATTTAAGGGAATCGGAATAAGAAATTTCAGAATTATTATGTCAGTCCATTTTGGAATTTGTCACTTCTGGACAGATTGTCGTCTTTCAGTGGAAGTATATATCCATAAAAAGTTCAAGCAACTAGGGAAGTAGGAATTCAGAAAAAAATTAAAAGAGTTATTCTGCTTGACGATCATTGCTCATATGAGAGAGTTATGTGTATTCTAAATAAGATGTTGATCAATGTAGATACCATGAAGTTGTTTATTTTTAACTCTAGACACGTGCAAGCAATTTTGATTTAGGAGTAAATGTATGTTTATGGATAGGCGCTGCCTTGGTCCTATTGTCATACATTCGTTTTAGATGCATTAAAAGGCTTCTATTTGTTGACACTAAACTGACATATTACCGAGGTCGATTTAAAGTTAATGTCAGTGGATTCAATAAAGTAACCAGATGAATACAATTACTAGTGTTACATCCTAATCTGAGCTAGGAAGTATTCTGCATTGCATTTGGAGCCTCATTCCACCCTATTATAAAAGCGATCTTACCTAAATTCATACATACATACATACATACATACATACATACATACATACATACATACATACATACATACATACATACATACATACATACATACATACATACATACATACATACATACATACATACATACATACATACATACATACATACATACATACATACATACATATTAAATCTTTTATGCCTTAAAAGATGAAGACAGTATTACCCATGTACTGTCTCTTGCAAGCTTTAAAAGGTTACCTAAATTAGTCAGCATCTAGCAATTTTAGGAGATCAAATGGAAAGAAAAAGAAACATTGCCATGGGAACTCGTTTAATTACTTAAATCTACCATCTGTCGGTCTGGTATAAATACGATGAAAAATCAATAGACAATCGTGTATAATTATCACGTGTCTCCATGCAATAGATAATTAACTGGGATGATTTATTGATCACATTATTTGATTTTCTATCAATTAGCAAACATATCAGCTCTTCCTTAATTGTACTTTTGGTCATTTACTCATTCATTATTTGACCTTAAGTCAACTGACTTATTCCCTTTCAGTTAACTCGTTCTTTCCTTCCTACCTTTAATTTTATACGTATTGTTATACTTCTTTTGAAACTATGCATGACAGTCGGTTGGTTCATCGTCTTATTGTTTGGTTTTCAGGTCACGTAAGAGCATCATTAGAATAGAAGACATTATTTTATCATCATTACTAAAACCACCAATGCTACAATTGATACAAATACAACTACAACTGGGAATGCAAATACCACCACTATTACATCGACTACTACTAATATTAAAATCAGCAACAATCTCAATGATAATACCATAAATCTTTCCAATGGTATCGTTGCTATTGTTGTCAAAACTTTTTCAAATCAGTACAGATATGAGATAGAAATATCGTACTAAATCTCACTGACCAGATGTGATATAGAATGAATGATGTTGTTGATTCTTTTGCTATTTATATTATTATTATTATTATTATTATTATTATTATTATTATTATTATTATTATTATTATTATTATTATTATTATTATTGCACAATTTTCTCTTGTAATATAACTACTTTCATATAATTTTTCCTCTCAGTGAAAACTATATATGGGATGTAAAGACTAATAGCAATAACTAACATATTGTAGATGGCGCCTAAGTAACCAAACATTCCGTAAATGATGTAGATAATTTAGTTAGTTTAATTCAGTGCTATTGAGCAATTAGCTAGGATCCAAACTTAACCTTCGCTTTACGCAGCGATACCCACACGGTAAATGTGTTTAATTCTTCTGTTATTATGCTCTTTTTCTTGGGTTCTGACGTTCTCAATATTCTTGATAGTTTTTCTTCTCAGTACCGCAGCATAAATGTGTTCTTCAACGCGTGTCCTGTCTGCTTAAAATGGAGATCTCTGACGTAACGATATCTTCCTTAAGTGGAAGATTAAAAGAAATTGTTTAACACACACACACACACACACACACACACACACACACACACACACACACACACCAGTATTAATATAAGGCACTAGATCTGGTTCGTGCTTGCAAAAACTATTGGAAGTTATTTAACTATATCAGTATTGTCCTATGGAAACAACACGGTATCATTTGCTGAATATGTCTATTTGATCAATAACACTTACGATCCTTTCTATGCCCCTGATGATAATATTGATTTTAACGAACGATATATTAATGACGAGTCGCAAGCCAGGACTGATGAATGAAGTATTGAGATTTCTCACAAGAAAATATTAAAGGAATAAACAATGCAATCTTTGAGAAGTGTAGGCAACATAATTTCAAATGAGATTGTTATTTACTGTGCCTAATAATTTGTTTCTTTTTTAAGACATATTGTTCTTTTACACAAGAATGGATACATTATTCTTACCCTTCTGTATTCTGTTAATAAAAAAATTGCACAGGTCAGGTTATATGAATGCTAGACTGATCATTTGGACGAAAGTGTGTGTTTGTGTCTGTCTGTGTGTGTGTGTGATTTAGATATTTTACTTAGCTTTATCAATTTTTAAGTCATATCGATACGATGTATGCAGTGTGGCAGTTTATGGTGATGTCTAGTACTGGGGCATCATGACGCAAACATGAAGCATGATGTCCCACCCGGTCACATTATCCTGACACCGGACCGACCAGTCCTAACACTAACCTCTTAATGCTTAGAGCCTTACGAGGCAGCTGTTAGTACCATTTTTGAAATGATATGACTGAGTGTTATGTGTATAGTATAGTATAGTATAGTATAGTATAGTATAGTATAGTATAGTATAGTATAGTATAGTATAGTATAGTATAGTATAGTATAGTATAGTATAGTATAGTATAGTATAGTATTATATGCTCATTTTTTCTCCGTTAACTTTACATTGTCAGAATCGTTCAATATCCAGCGATATTGAACACCTTCATATTGCACCCCCACGTGACTAATGCACGTGAATAAAGAACTACTTTCTATAGTAAACAAACGATGGACGCAGAAGCCAGTACTTTATTATGTTTGTCGGTGGATGAAGTATACCAACTGTTTGAACCATTTGAAAGAAGAGATGCCAAAGTTGAAAATGTGGCTGAATTCATAGAATCACAGAAGAAATTTTCAACGAAGCTGGCGACTGAACGTGATATCAGAAATTTTCAGCGATGGCTGTATGAAAACAAACGTGAGACGCGCTGCATTGAAAATATCATTCCGGAACATTGTTGAAATCGAAATCACATTCCATAGTAGACTGTACGGAACTCCGCAAGAAATGAATCTGTTGTTCACAAAAAAATAAACAATATTGAAACCAGCATATTCTTAAGAATTTATGTTTAAAAACTTTCATTACGTATTTTCAAATACTGTTACACATCTGTGTAGTACTATAATATGTAGGCCTAAATAATCCAGACTACATTGTTGAAATCGAAATCACATTTCATAGTAGACTGTACGGAACTCCGCAAGAAATGAATATGTTGTTCACAAAAAATAAACAATATTGAAACCAGCATCTTCTTAAGAATTTATGTTTAAAAACTTTCATATTTTTCCACTTTACGATTCCAAACTATCCATGGCAGAACAAACAGTTATGCAGATTGTTGTCATCGCCAGTCCCTGAAGTCACACGTACATCGTGAGGAAAACACACAGAAGGAGATAATCGGAATTTGGCTGTATTGACAGAAAAACAAAATCTCTCAATTCCTGACCAGCTGGGAACTTTGTTCAATGGCGCAGTCATTCATAATATGACTTTAAATTTCAACTTCAGATAGAACAAAATGGAATTTCTTTTTTAAATGAGTGAGCGCGCGGTACACTATGAAGTCAAAAGGTCGATGGGCGGAGCTATATGCGCATAAATACTATTATTGTGTATTGAAGGAGAATCTACGATTGTCAACTTATTTATTTTAATAATAAAATAATAAATTTTATTATTAAATATATTTGGCTGTGAATTTT
Organism: Potamilus streckersoni; assembly: GCA_016746295.1. Classification (NCBI taxonomy): domain Eukaryota; kingdom Metazoa; phylum Mollusca; class Bivalvia; order Unionida; family Unionidae; genus Potamilus; species Potamilus streckersoni. The sequence goes on along the minus strand of JAEAOA010000822.1, from coordinate 2,277,594 downwards.
ATTATTAAGTCTTTTGTAATGAAACAAAAATGAGCATATAATAAAAAGGTTACCGCATTTGAATGGGAAAATATGAACTCGTTTTTTTTTTCAGATGGCTATACTGCACTCCCAAGGTCGTGCAGTATAGCCATCCGAAAAACTCGTTCATATTTTCCCATACAAATGCAGTAACCTATAAGTATAGTATAGTATAGTATAGTATAGTATAGTATAGTATAGTATAGTATAGTATAGTATAGTATAGTATAGTATAGTATAGTATAGTATAGTATAGCATAGCATAGCATAGTGTGTAGTGTAGTGTAGTGTAGTGTAGTGTAGTGTAATGTAATGTAGTATAGTATAGTATAGTATAGTATAGTATAGTATAGTATAGTATAGTATAGTATAGTATAGTATAGTATAGTATAGTATAGTATAGTATAGTATAGTATAGTATAGTAGCACAGCGCAGTACAGTACAGTATATTATTATGTGTTATAGTCATTTAGGTTTTGGTCAGAAAATGGATCAAGAGATAATTATATTCATTCTACTTAAAAATAAGTACTCAAATAACAAACAGGGTAAGAAGATAATGGGGACTGGAGATAATATATTCATTCTGCCTTGTTTAATTGTTCCTTGATATGAAGTGGTTATAAATTATACTGTGGATTAATTGACTTTGCAAAGGCGTTTTGGTTATGTTGTTAGAGATAATTGATGGTCTAATGATTAGACAAGACATTTCTTGCAAACGTTCCAACGTTATTCATGTATGTATACAGACAGTAGTCAAAAACAAGGCTTCTGACAATGAAAACTATTTATACTGTTTAGGTGTATGAATATCACCGTGGCTACCAATGTATCCTTTTAGTTCAACCCAGTAAGACCCACAATTTCCAAACATTACTTTTATTAGATCCATAGCCATGAAAAGTGTTGTACAATCAGTTTTCTTTTGTGTTTATTTTGTCTCCTTTATCTGTTTTGTAAGTTTGCCTTTTGACAAAGACTACTGATACATTGCATGAATGTAACTATACTAATATTGCCCATTCACTTACTGGAATAATTATATTAATACAATTTTGTTCATGAATTATAGATATAAGTTAAGAGATTTATGTCAATAGTTTTAGTTTTAGTATATTATGAATTTGTCTATAACTTTGTCCTCTGTTTTTAAGTGAAAGTTGTGTGTTTGAAACTATTGCTTGCTATCAAAACGTTTAAGTATAATTGTTGAAACAATACCAACGGCCAATAAATACAAAGATAATTTAAATATGCACATATAATGGTGCTAATTGATTAACAAGATCAGAGCTATGTCAAGTGCGAAGTACGCAGAGTTCCATATTTTAGAAAATTCACGTCACATACAAATAATGTTGCCATATATAAAGTAATAACCCAATGTAATTTGGCACAAATTAAGAAACGTCGATGTAGTGAGGTAGGTATGGTTGCGTCCATTCAGCCACAAAATCTGTTTAGCCACCGAACATTTGAAATAGATATAACGAAATGTGACGTAAAACTACTAGACCAGGGTTGGACATTCGTTTCTTTCAGTCAATAACATATACAGCTTACTTATTTCTTTCGTAAACCACGTGAGAAGGAAAGCCAAAAGATGTTATAAAACTGATGGATTTTAGACTTTGAGTGCACGATGATGAGATTGAGAACGCATTCTTGACATGTGTGAAGTGAGATAACCCCTCCCCTCCCAAGACGTATGGGTGTTCAGTAAATACACGTCATCTGCAAGTAAATAATAATAAGTGAAAAAAAAACATGTTGAAAATTCTGGTAAAACAGTTATCAAAGGTAGCAGTATCCTAGGGTGTCCATACATACATACATACATACATACATACATACATACATACATACATACATACATACATACATACATACATACATACATACATGCATGCATGCATGCATGCATGCATGCATGCATGCATGCATGCATGCATGCATGCATGCATGCATACAGACAGACAGACAGACAGACAGACAGACATACCTACCTACCTACCTACACACGTACGTACATACCTACCTACCTACCTACACACGTACGTACATACCTACCTACCTACCTACCTACCTACCTACCTGCCTGCATGCATGCATGCATGCATGCATGCATGCATGCATGCATACATACATACATACATACATACATACATACATACATACATACATACATACATACATACATACATACACACGTACGTACATACATACATACATACATACATACATACATACATACATACATACATACATACATACATACATACATACATACATACATACATACATACATACATACATACATACATACATACATACATACATACATACATACATACATGTGATGTGATTATGATTTTTAACGTTGCTTTAACAATTTTTCAGTCATATCGCTACGATGTCTGCAGTGTATGTCTAGCACTGGGGAAACATGCCGCAGACATGTAGCATGATGTCCCACTCAGTCACCTAGTACCTACCAACCCCAAAAAGGGTTATAGGCGGCTTCTTTGATTATATGTGGGTTTGGGGTTTGGATTCAATGCGCAGCGTTTGAACAAGTATTTCAGGGGTCCTGTGAAAGTGGTCAGTGAGAATATCCGAGTATATTTTTTTTATTTTTATGGTGTGAAGCTGGAAGTTGATTTATATACGAGGCTCTTGTCATGCCGCTTCCTGTTTCATTTAAAGATTACTTTAGTTTTTTAAATGTTTAAAAAGTACATTTGGATGGGAGGTGACATTTTCTCTTTTGTGGAGGTTTTGAACGAGATATCATCTATCTTATGATATAACTATGGGACGTGTGGCTAACAGGTATTTCGAATTCATGCCTATTGTGGTCGCAAGATTTCATTCACTTTTCCTTCCCAGTGTTGGAGTTAATTATTTCTATTTGTGCAAACTAGAGAATACAAAATGATACCAAGATGAACCATAAACAATTTCACATACCGATTGACCCATGATGCATCCTTGTTTAGGATCGTCATCTCAATCATTATTGTGCTGGCATGTGGAGAGAGAGAGAGAGAGAGAGAGAGAGAGAGAGAGAGAGAGAGAGAGAGAGAGAGAGAGAGAGAGAGAGAGAGAGAGAGAGAGAGAGAGAGAGAGAGAGAGAGACAGAGACAGACAGACTAGTTAAAAATATTAGTCCTGGCAATGTCGAATGGAGGCCAGACATTTCCATATTTAAGTTACTTTATGCGAATTCTGTGAAGGCTGAACAAAAAGCAAACAATTCTGCAGGAAGATCCAGTTATTAGGGTAGCGGCATTTCGAGACGTCACAGCGCCACCCTGGGATTAGTTTGTGCGCAGTCCCATTCATGGCTAGATTTCACATGTTTCACATAATGACAGATACTCAGAAAATTAGCGACTTGTGTTTAAAATGTTTTGTTTCACGTGTTTAGTTGCCTTAATATGACCTATCTCCAGAGAGTTCAATGTAATATTTACCCTACTAAGACCGATTGTCAGTGTGTTCTCCTCTATCATATTTGCCGTATTGTGCCCGATCGTGATTGGAGATAACACCGCTTGCTAATTGGGTTACAATTTGATTTGAGTTATCCCCTTAACGCATTGTAAATCTTAGTATTTACAGGAAAACGGCCTTAAAATTAGATGAGAAATGTTGAAGTTATAATCACTTGAAGTTGTATATGTTATCAAATTACAATGATTATGTCGCCTGGGGCCTTGAGTGGCCGAGGTGTCTAAAGCGCTGTCCGTTACGGATCACTGTCATCTCACTGCTGTCTGCGTGGGTTCGAGTCTAGGATTCAGCGAATGTGGATATGTGAGAAAGCTTGCCAGTAGCTTCTGGTGGGTCGGTAGTTCTTTCCAGTGATTTCCCAGTTTCTTCCTCCACCATTAATACTGGCCGCAATGTATAGCCTATCGTGTGCTGAAAAATGGCGTTAAACCTCACAACAGCTAGTTTTTCTTTAATGAGTTATCCCCCTTAACTAACTTTAAATCTTAGTATTTACAGCAAAACGGCCTTAAAATTGGATGAGAAATGTTGAAGTTGTAATCACTTGAAGTTATATATGTTGTCAAATTACAATGATTATGTCGCCTGGCCATCAGAACGTAAAAATGTGACAAGTATACTTTTTGCAAATAGGATTAAATAGTGACTCAATCAACTTAGCGAGGGGTGGGGTGGGGTGGGGGTGGGGGTGCGCCTAGTGGTCAAGTGATTAAAAGCGCTCACCGTTACGGATCACAGCCATTTCACCTCTGTCTGCGTGGGTTTGAGTCTCGGGTTCGGCCAATGTGGATATGTGAGAAAGCTTGCCAGTAGCTTCTCGTGGGTCGGTGGTTCTTTCCGGGGTATTCCCAGGTTCTTCCTCCACTAATTATACTAGCCGCCATGAATAGCCTATCTTGTGCTGAAAAGGGGCGTTAAAAAAAACTACAAAGACAACTACTTAGCAATAGTTAGAGCACCACTGGAATGACTCATCCTCCTTAGCAATAGTCACAGCACCACTGGAATGACTCATCCTCCTTAGAGATAGTCGGGGAACTGCTGGAATAATTCATAATACCTGGCTATATTATTAGTAAGGCTACTATAAGAAATTTGCGATACGCTTAACTGTAAAGTTAGATAGATGGAGTCTGTGATGAGAATTAGGATGAATCGGCAGAACTGAGGAAACCATGACTGCTTTTTACCTTAGTCTGTCCTGTCAAACCAATGTTTCATTTGAAAACTTTACTACTTTATTACAAAAACAAATTCGATTTTTAAAAAAATGCAATCATTACCGACTGAATATGTACATATTATATGGTGCAATCGTCTAAATATCTTATCATGGCATGAGTCCCAATGACCAGACAAGATAAACACAACATGTGGGACTGTTGAACGTCTGGAACGCTACCTATAACTCAATAACGGGCTGAAAGTTTTATACATCACTCAGAACACAATAACGGGCAGAACTCATATTTTACCCATGACGCGATACCGCGGAAAATGTCTCACACGTTACCCAGAACACGATAACGGGATAAACGTCTCATACGTTACTCAGAACAGAGCGGTTTGCAGCCCATTAAAAATGAAAATAAACAACAACAAAAAAAAATTTAACACATGCTGGCAGATAGGCCAAGTTTGGGGATTTTTTAGTTACCGTTCTATAGCTGGAAACAAAGGGACAGAGTTTAGGGCAGAGGACATATATGGGGTGAACGGTTGGCCACTTTATGTTCATGAAATGGGGTTTCTTCAATTCCGACTGATTAAAACTCTGCTTAAAAGACAATTTTGAAGCAAACGATAAAACATTTGCGTTTACATTTTTTTTTCTTATATTTTCAGGCACTCTAGCGCAGTCAGCATGCACGAACACAACGTGTAGTTCGGATCAGTTCTGTTCCGAAGTCAGCCAGATCGTCATATGTAGAAGTAAGCTATCAGGATAACTGCAGATATCAATAGTTATGTTTCGAATGTGATTATATTTCACGAATAATTTTGTGATGTGTAGATACAGTAATGAAATTAAGTGTTTGACTTCAAGCGTACATCTGGACGACCATATATTACTTTTAGAGACTTGCACTATTAGTCATTCGTTTAAAATTATTAATGACTTAAACCGGAATACATACATTTCTTTCCATGGTATTACTATATTTGTTTCTAGATCTTCCGAACAGAATGATAAATAAACTTATTGCATAGACTCGAGCTTGTCGTCCGTCTTGCATCATGTGCTGCGTTTTCGTCACATTTTGCTTATTTTTAGCTCCATTTTGTTTTATGTTAAAATTATCTCTGATTTGGTTTGACATATACATGTCAGGTGTTATTACAAATACATTGACTGAGTTTGATAATGATCGAAATCTATTCGTACTGATGAAGTGTCCTTAATATAACTTGTCAATTTCAAGTTTGTAATATGAAATTAGGAAGTCACAAACTTCACGCTCCAGTTTGTAAATAAACGAAAGAAACAAAGCAAAATCTGAAGAGGTAACGCCCAGTCACTAAAATTGTGAAAGTTTTCCTACTCTGTACGATGTTGGTTCCAACTACAAAGATATCACTACCCAACAATGCTACCAGTGGCACTCCGTGAAAGAAATATCTTAGCAAAATGATTTGTCACCTTCGTTTTCTGATAAAAACAGTTATCGATCAGAAAAAGTCACAATTTTAGGCATTATGTATAAAGTATACAGTTGTGAAGTCTTAAATTATTGTGAAATTTTGGAACTTCCTTTCAAGCATTCATGAAGTATTAACTGCATTAGCATAGCGGGAAAAAAAAGTGCAAGCCAATATGACGATTATTCTGACCCCCCCCCAAAGACCATACATTGTAATGTATCAGTTTATGCTAATACTAAAATATAAGTATCGTATGCATTGTTTGTTTGTGAATCAAGATTACAAAATCTACGACAATATCAATGATATTAGTGCCTAATTATCTCTCTCACATTTTATAGTTGTTTGACAGTGTGCATTGCAGAACTGCAGTATTTATTTAATGTCAGCATCTTTTACCATTCCGTAACATTGTGTTTTTGCTCTCTGCTAACATCGGCGTGTCGGTAAAAATCTATCATTAGAATTTTACCTCAGTTTTGTTAGACGTCACTTGGTTGTATACCGGTTTAATTTTCTAACCTTAATCCTTGCGGTACGAGAGCGCTAGCAATCTAAACGGCTAGATCATTTTGGGATTTGAGTCCACATGGGTTCGTTACAAAGAAAATTAGGATTATCCGTCCATCAATCAAGGGACGGTGTGTGTGTGTGTGTGTGTGTGTGTGTGTGTGTGTGTCTAACCTGTAACAATATAACGCCCCACCCATCCCTTGATTTAGATTGTTAATTTGATAACATCGAAAATAGGTACTTCATTGCATTTAAGAGAGATAACTCTACTGGAACTAGACAGGGGTAAGAGTTATCTAGTTACATCGGACACATTTTCAGTCATGTGTACCACTTTTTAAAAAAAATCTTAAAAAATACAAAATGTGTTCTAGATATGAATTAACATAGTTTCACATGTTGCCAAGAGGCTCACCTTTTTTTAAAGCCTAACAGAAAGTACAACTCTTACATAATGCACCAATCACAGCTAGTTTTGTCCTTTATTTCTGAATGCAATGTTACCTACACCTTAAGCTCCGCCCACCTGGGGGTTGTACAATTGGTACCGTTATATCATAACGCCCCACCCATCCCTTGATTTATGGCCATAGTACACAATTAATTTTACTATATGTTCTCTACATTTGTTCCTCAGTACTGAACTTTCCACTGTGTGACAATCAATACAAATCATATGTTAATCTAAAATACCTTCAAAGGACGGATACTCCTAATTTTTTTGTAAAAAAAAAAAAACCCTGTAGTCTAGATATTGGATTTTTAGGCGGCCAACCCAATTAACCATTACTAATACCAGTGGTAATGATTATTATTATGAAGACAATAATGGCAATATCATACATTTTCTGCATCTTTCTGAATGCCTGATAATTATAAAAAAGTACAGACTTTCTAACCTGTGTGGTGGTATCTGATTACATTACTGAAATAGGTCTTCAGATTACCTGAACTCACAGTGCAATCCATCTTCCAAGATGATGCTAACAGAATCAGAAACAGCCTGCTCATTTTGAGTCGACTGAGCCACCATTGTCTTAGGACGCGATGTAATTTCCTTAATTTTGGCTGCCTTTTTCATGTAGGTGTGATAGTATGTTATATTTTGGAAAAAACTAATCTTCCAAGGACAAGTTCAGTTTTCCAGTCATCTTTCTCTGGGCAAGTTGACTTTAATAGTTTTCTAGTCAGCTTTCCCTGGGAAAGTTGACTTATACAGTTTTCTGGTCAACTTTCCCCATCAGAAATAAGTTAAGAAAAATGTCTGATGATGGAATAAGTCACTCTATACTGTTATGAAAAATGTGTGCTCATTGAGTAAGGTAAAGTCACTCTTTATACCGTTCTTGATTACAATAACTAAATTATTCAAAGGTTTCGTTTTGGAGTCCCTGATTTTCCTGATGACAAAAGATGATTATATGAAAGTTTCCATTAAAAGGGATAGCATGAAAATTTTTATTACAAGGTTATTCCAAGAAAGTTTCTTTGAAAAGGGGATGACATGAAAGTTCTGTAAAAAGGAGATTACATTACTATCAAAAGGAAATCGTATTAAAGTTTATATCTTAAGGGGATTACTGAACACAAAAGATTTTATCAGACAGGAATCGCATGAAAGTTTCTATCAAAAGGGGATTAAATAAAGGTTTCCATTAAAGATCTTAAATTATGTAAGTTTGGTAAACTGCAGGGGTAGACTCAGAGTGGGAGAGGGTAGATGGTTTAGTGGAATCAGCACATCACCCTTAGAAATTAGTACAAAATAACATTTAGATGGTCAAATTTATGCAAAAGTTTTGCTTAAAATGCAGGAATTTCAGGAGGCCTCACTCAGGTCCCCCTTCCTAAATGGTTCCATCCCACTGTCTCCCCCACACATTTACTTGTTTCCCCCTAAATGATATTTCAGGCTCTGCCTTGCATATAGCTCATTGAAAGAATGATTTTAGATGTGACATGTAAAACTACAAAAATAAATTATTGCAATGAATACTGCAGAAAACCTGCTGTGCGAACTGTCCAGTATATGGAGGGATGGCTTAACTAATAGCATGTCTTTACATGGTTTGATTACATGTGTAAATTATGATTTAAGAGAGCAGAGCCTGAGGTTATGAGGATCACTTAGAAATTCTTAGGTGGTTAGGAAGGATCACTTACAAATTACTAGATGGTTATGTGGGTCAGTTATTAGTTCCTAATTGGTTTTATGGGGTCACTTACAAATTCTTAGGTGGTTATAATGGATCACTTAAAAATTCCTAGGTGGTTATGAGGGATCACTTACAAATTCCTAGGTGGTTATGAGGGATCACTTACAAATTAATAGATTGTATGAGGGATCACTTACAAATTTCAAGATGGTTATGAGGGATCACTTACAAAGTAACAAATTTCTAGCTGTGAAAGCCATCATATTTTAGGCAGAATATTGTCCTGTTTTAGGACCAGTAAATTAGTAACTTCTTTTGACATTTTGAGTAAAGATACAGTCTTGTGGCCATGAAAATTTTATGGACTCAAGGACTGATGTCAGATATGAACTGACATAATGTTTAAACACACAGAAACCCTAAAATCACTTATTTAAATAAAAATAGTGGGCTATTTGATTTTTTGTAGCCTGCCAACACATGATTGATATTAAATGATGCGGTAATCATTACAATTTCATCATTCATATAGGCTTTGTTCTTGTGAGAGAGAGAGAAAGAGAGAGAGAGAGAGAGAGAGAGAGAGAGAGAGAGAGAGAGAGAGAGAGAGAATGCAAATTCTTGTCTTAATGAAACGTTAGTATAGAGTAATAATAAACCAAACTTTCTTATTAATTTTAGATATACATTTTTGCATTCAGTTCTTGAAATTTTCCTTTTCCTCATGGAAACCAATCCTAGTAAAATGAATGGTGAAGCTTGTTATATAACTATCTCATTAATTTCATTTTCCATGGTTACAGGCTGTGATGATGCATGTGAAGGGTGTACAGGATTTGGGAACTCCAATTGCAAAAGATGCAAAGCGGGTTATCATTTGGTGGATGGAATTTGCACAGGTAAAGATATTATTTCCCCAAATTATGGCAAGGTATGGATACATTGTTTCTTCCTTTATTAATAGTGAGGAAAATCTCATGAAGAAAGCACCTGCTGATTTTGATACAAATTGGAGAATAGCCATACAATGTCTTATTATTATTCTTAATTGTAAATTTCATCTGGTGTGTATGATCTGTCCTGTACAACAATTATTAAAGTAACTAGCATTTAAAATAGTGATTGAAAACCTCCTTTATATGAAACTCCTCTTTGACATTTGTTAGAAATTTTGTGTATTTATTTGATAGCATTTAAACTACATGACTAGGTGCCTCTGTTTTTAATTCTCAGCTAATTTTCTGTGTTTGTTTGATAGCATGCATACTACACAACTAAATGCCTCTGTTTTTTAGTAATCAGCTAATTGTCCAGGAATATGGAAATTGATTGCTCGAGTTGAGAATTTTTAATAAATTTGTGCCATGTTCCAATTTGCCATCATAATACATCTATAGCTACAAAACTTAGACTCATTAATTCAAAATTATTTATTGACAGTAATTTGACTCAGAATATAAATAGGGTTACAGAAAATTAAATTTCAGCTAACTATTGTTTGATTTAAGAGCTATGATCACTGACTTTTGTGTTTATGACTTTGACATACTTTGGTTTCATTTTTTACTCTATATATATGAGCCACAGCAATGTTCCTAATGTTAGGGAGATTCAGAATTCTTGGTTTATTGATATTTGGCCGAGTTTCTAGGAGGTATGAGAAAACAGAATGGGCAACATCTAGGCAAGAAAAAGTGCTCGGTACAAACAAAGAACATCTGCAAGTGATCACTTTAATGCCTGATGCAAAACTAGAATGATTTTTATTCCTAGAATGTGTAGGACATGCATATAGTCAAATGTCCTAATAAAGCTGTGTCCAGAAATATTTGTTGCAGTGACCTACTTTTGTTATAAGAACTGATTAATTTAAAGTGATCACCCAGGTAAGAGAAACAAATCAAAAGAATTTTGTTTCTAGCCATATGCTCAGGACCATCTAAATGTCTGAATAACATATTTGTTTGAGTGACCATCTTTTGCTATAAGAACCCATTAATTTAAAGCAATCATGCAGATTAAGAAAACAATCAAAACATTTTTGGTTTTTAAAATATATACTTTTAGTAGGTTATTTTTTTTTACTTGACATTGATATTTTGTGACAGTTACCTCCTTTACAGGGTTTGTTCTTGACTTATCAACTATTACAGGACCATTTTAATGGGTAGGTGATATTTGCATCCTACCAGGTTGCAGAAAGGAGAGATGGGGGTGTGGGCATTTAGAGGAGTTTTCAGTATGTATTTCCAATTGACTGTGAGCATATCAAGGCATCACTTGCTTGGTGTGCCATTTTGTCCAATAAAAACATACAACAGCACTAATTACTACAGGGCCCTGTCAAGTTTTGGAGTGAGAGGGTTAGGGGGCAAACATTATTGGTACAGTTGTCAGAACAAAGTTGCCTTAAATATTTCTGCTATTATTCACATAAAATTGAATTAAACTAACTCTAATGAGATTACCTTTGCTCTAGATATGAATAAAATTGTACAATTTACAGTTAGAGTGTCTTAATTTAAGTAAAGTCAATAAATAATGTCTCATTTTTAGATGAACAGAATCCAAACCTTATGATGGTGATTTCTTTGATATAGAATGCATTTCATGCATATAATATGTTGTCATTTGCTCATTTAACTTGAAAATTTAAGTCTTTTAACAAGCACATTACTTTCAGAGACAAAACGATGAGAATGAGTATTATTTTGAAAATTTTGTACGAAAAGTTATTTTATTTGTTTTACAAAATTGTTCATTCTATTATGAGTTTGAAAGTTTTACATAATATAGTGATCTACATAAATTTATTTAGTCACAAGAAGTGTGATTGGGATGATGTTATTAAATACCTTTCTAAATTTACTTTCTCTTTTCCACAAGAAAGGAGAAAATTGGAATTATGAGGAATAAACGATCATGGTTGGGTATTTATGGAAAAACATTATGTTAACTTTGGTATGGATTAGGTAAAATTTACACATTGGTAAGTACCCAACCATGGTAATGTAATCCTATAATATTTTAGCCTGTCCATCAAACACTTTTCTTGTTATATTTGTATCCTGTCCATCAAATATGTTTCTTGTTATATTTATTTCCTGTCCCTCAAACACTTCTTGTTATATATATTTCCTGTCCCTCAAACACTTCTTGTTATATTTATAGCCTGTCCATCAAATACTTCTTGTTATATTTGTAGCCTGTCCGTCAAACACTTTTGGGGTGAACTGTACTGGAGTGTGCCACTGCCTACTTGGGGCTTCTGACTGCCGTCCCTTGGATGGGAAATGTACACAGTGTGCTCAGGGGTGGACAAATTTTCCTTATTGTCAAATACGTAAGTCATCTGTTTATAACTAAGTTCAAACTGAAACTGTTCAAGTGGTAGCCAGATGTATGTTAATATTAGAAATTTAATCCCAGCTCATAATTTTTTTTTCTTTTAAGAAAAGAAGGACAAAGCAGCATTAAATTATTTGTCATTATTTTATTTAGGTACCCTGGAAAATGAGTTGCTAATTAGTTGTAATGTAAATATTGGATGCAGTGTGTGAAGAACTTTGAAAAGATGCATAAGTTATCTTCTTGCAGTGAAAGATGAAACTTGAAAAGATATGCAATCTGATAACAATGTAGGATGAACCTTGAAAATACATGTAATTTGCCTGCCTGCTGTGCAAGATGGAAATGCTATGTAAATTGCTTGCTTACTGTGTAGGATGAACCTTGAAAAGATATGTATGTTGTCTGCTTACTGTGTAGAAGATGAGCATTGAAAAGATGTGTAAGTAGCCTGCTTGCTGTGTAAGATGTAAATGATGTATAAGTTGTCTGCTTGCTGTGTAATAATATGTAAGTTGCCTGCTTACAATATAAGATGAACCTTGAAAAGATGTGTACATTGCCTGCTTACTGTGTAAGATGAACCTTGAAAAAAGCTTAAGTTAACAGCTTATTGTGTAAGATGTACCTTGAAAAGATGTGTAAGTTGCCTGCTTACTGTGCAAGATGAACCTTGCAAAGATGTGTAAGTTGTCTGCTTACTGTGTAAGATGAACCTTGCAAAGATGTGTAAGTTGTCTGCTTACTGTGTAAGATGAACCTTGCAAAGATGTGTAAGTTGTCTGCTTACTGTGTAAGATGAACCTTGCAAAGATGTTTAAGTTGTCTGCTTACTGTGTAAGATGAACCTTGTAAAGATGTGTAAGTTGCCTGCTTACTGTGCAAGATGAACCTTGCAAAGATGTGTAAGTTGCCTGCTTACTGTGTATGATAAACCTTGCAAAGATGTGTAAGTTGCCTGCTTACTGTGTAAGATGAACCTTGCAAAGATGTGTAAGTTGCCTGCTTACTGTGTAAGATTAACCTTGCAAAGATGTGTAAGTTGCCTGCTTACTGTGTAAGATGAACCTTGCAAAGATGTGTAAGTTGTCTGCTTACTGTGCAAGATGAACCTTGCAAAGATGCGTAAGGTGCCAGCTTACTGTGTAAGATGAATCTTGAAAAAAATATTTGTCTGCCTACTGTGGAAGATGAATATGTAAGTTGTCTGTTTACTGTATAGGATGAACCTTGAAAATATATGTATATTGTCTGCATACTGTGATAGATGGAAAAGATGTCAGTTGCCTGCTTAATGTTTAAGTTGAACATTGAAAAGGTATGTAAGTTGTTTGCTTACTGTGTAAGAACCTTGAAAAAGGTGTTCATGTTGTCTGCTTGCTTTGTAAAATGAACCTTGAGATGATATTTAAGTAGTCTGCTTACACTGTAAGATGAACCTTGAAATTATATCAGCTGTCTGCTTACAGTGTAAGATGAACTTTAAAACAGTTGTCTGCTTTTGTGTAAGATGAACATTGAAATGATATGCAAGCTGTCTGCTTACTGTGTAAGATGAACCTTGATAAAATGATATATTGTCTGCTTTCTGTGTTTTATAAACCTCAAAAAGATGTGTAAGTTGTCTGTTTCCTGTGTAAGATGAACCTTGAAATGATGTAGTTGTCTGCTTTCTGTATACAATAAACCTTGAAAAGATGTGTAAGTTTTCTGCTTTTTTGTGTAAGAAGAATCTTGAAATGATGTGTAAGTTGTCTGCTTTCTGTTTACGATAAACCTTGAAAAGATGTGTAAGCTGTCTGCTTAATGTATAAGATGAACATTGCAAAGATGTAAGTTGTTTGCTTTCTGTGTAAAATAAATCCTAGAAAGGCATTACATTGTTTGCTTACTGTGTAAGAAGAATCTTTCAAAGATTTGTAAGTTGTCTGCTTACAGCCTAAGAAGAAACTTGAAAAGGTATATAAGTTGTCTTCTTTCTGTAAGATGAACCTTAACAAGGTGTGCAATTTGTCTGTTTACAGTTTAGCAGATATAAATATTTTCTCAATTTCTTTATGCCTATGATCATGTTTTCCAGCCATGAACACCAGTGGAGAAAATCTTTTATCTCGTGAGTTTTGTCTTTCATCATCATGCTAACTTCCTCCGTGGGGATAGTGCACATGAAGTGGCAAAAACTCACCAATTTCAAACATCACTTCAGCATTATTTCATAATAATCAAAATAATCATTAACACATTTTCATACTAATTTTAGCAGTGGTTGAAGTTAATTGGTCTTTAAAAGCAATTTTTTGCACTGATGTACCTAGTTACATTTACAATTTCTATAATCTAATACTGAGTCAATGAAACTATTGTTGTAACTGCTACTTCTTTAGAAAAAAATTCATATTCTAATTACTACTTTTGCTGGTAAATGAAATTTAGATCAAAGTTAAGTCAGTGACTAAATCATTAAGTTTTCTTTGTCTCAGTAAATTTAAAGATATGAGGGAATATAGTTTTACTTCTTCACATTTGTATGATTATGTGAGCCATCTGATGATCTGTCTGCAGGAGACAATTCAAATGCTGCATTAAATTAGTGTCTTCAACCACTGTTAATTAAACATTGATACATCTCAACTTCATTTAATGTTAAACTTTAATTTAACATTCCTTGCTCTGAGTCAACCTAACATGTTCTTTTTTCAGATGAGAGTTTTCTTCATGTGTTTTTCATCAGCATTCACAATACATAAGTGGGAATTTGAATTAAGTTTTGTTCAGAAATGTAAAAATAATAATTCTTCATTTTTCATGAGACACTTGTCAAAATTTCAACATCTGACACAAAAACCTTACCTTCATGTGGACATTTGCTATGATGCCTAAAGAATGATTTTATTAATTTACATATGGTATAAATAGGATTTTATTAGTTTGTGTACTGTACAAGAAGGATTTTAATCATTTGCACACAGTATTAAAAGGATTTCATTAGTTGGCATACAATATAAGAAGGATTATATCAGTTTGCATACAGTATAAGAAGGATTTTATTAGTTTGTGTACATTATTAGAAGGATTTTATTAGTTACATACAGTATAAGAAGGATTATATCAGTTGGCATAGAGTATAAGAAGAATTATATCAGTTTGCATACAGTATAAGAAGGATTTTATTAGTTTGTGTACAGTATCAGAAAGATTTTATTAGTTGCATACAGTTTAAGAAGGATTATATCAGTTGGCATAGAGTATAAGAAGAATTATATCAGTTTGCATACAGTATAAGAAGTATTTTATTAGTTTGTGTACAGTATCAGAAAGATTTTATTAGTTGCATACAGTATAAGAAGGATTAGTTTGCACACAGTATAAGGATTTTATTAGTTTGCATATAGTACAAGAAGGATCATACAAAAACAGTGACAGATCATCTCCTTACAGTACTAAAATCATCAAAATATGGTATAGGAAAGGTTTTGTTATTGTGCATACAGTATAAAGAAGGATTTTTTTTACTTTGCATACAGTATAAGGAGTTATTAATTTGCATGTATAAAAAGGATTTTATTAGTTTGCATACAGTATAAGAAGGAATTTTAGTTTGCATGTATAAGAAGGAATTTATTTGTTTGCATACAGTATAAGAAGGAATTTTAGTTTGCATGTATAAGAAGGAATTTATTTGTTTGCATACAGTATAAGAAGGAATTTTAGTTTGCATGTATAAGAAGGAATTTATTTGTTTGCATACAGTATAAAAAGGAATTTTAGTTTGCATGTATAAGAAGGATTTTATTAGTTTGCATACAGTATAAGAAGGAATTTTAGTTTGCATGTATAAGAAGGATTTTATTAGTTTGCATACAGTATAAGAAGGAATTTTAGTTTGCATGTATAAGAAGGATTTTATTAGTTTGCATACAGTATAAGAAGGAATTTTAGTTTGCATGTATAAGAAGGATTTTATTTGTTTGCATACAGTATAAGAAGGAATTTTAGTTTGCATGTATAAGAAGGATTTTATTAGTTTGCATACAGTATAAGAAGGAATTTTAGTTTGCATGTATAAGAAGGATTTTTTTAGTTTGCATACAGTATAAGAAGGAATTTTAGTTTGCATGTATAAGAAAGATTTTATTTGTTTGCATACAGTATAAGAAGGAATTTTAGTTTGCATGTATAAGAAGGAATTTATTTGTTTGCATACAGTATAAGAAGGAATTTTAGTTTGCATGTATAAGAAGGAATTTATTTGTTTGCATACAGTATAAGAAGGAATTTTAGTTTGCATGTATAAGAAGGATTTTATTAGTTTGCATACAGTATAAGAAGGAATTTTAGTTTGCATGTATAAGAAGGATTTTATTAGTTTGCATACAGTATAAGAAGGAATTTTAGTTTGCATGTATAAGAAGGAATTTATTTGTTTGCATACAGTATAAGAAGGAATTTTAGTTTGCATGTATAAGAAGGATTTTATTAGTTTGCATACAGTATAAGAAGGAATTTTAGTTTGCATGTATAAGAAGGAATTTATTTGTTTGCATATAGTATAAGAAGGAATTTTAGTTTGCATGTATAAGAAGGATTTTATTTGTTTGCATACAGTATAAGAAGGAATTTTAGTTTGCATGTATAAGAAGGAATTTATTTGTTTGCATACAGTATAAGAAGGAATTTTAGTTTGCATGTATAAGAAGGATTTTTTTAGTTTGCATACAGTATAAGAAGGATCATACATGAACAATGACGCATCATCTCCTTTCACCAAAAGAACCATCAAGATACAGTATAAGAAGGGTTTTATCAGTTTAAAGGATTTGGTTAGTTTTTACATCATCATATATAAACAATTGCAGATCATATCCTTACATCATCATACATAAACAATTGCAGATCATATCCTTACAGTAAAAGAGCCATCAAAATACAGTATAAGATGAATCATACAAAAAAATGCCAGATCATGTCTTTACAGTAAAAGAACAATCAAAATACAGTATAAGAAGGGTTTTATTAGCTTGCATACAGTATAAGAAGGATCATACAAACACAATGAAAGATCATTTCCACACAGTAAAAGAACCATTAAAATACAGTATATGAAGGGTCATACAAAAGAATGACAGATCATGTCCTATCAGTGCAAAAATCATCAGAATACAGTATAAGAAGGATTTTATTAGATTGCATATAGTATAAGAAGGAATTTGTTAGTTTGCATATGGTATAAGAAGGATCATACAAAAACAGTGACAGATCATCTCCTTTCAGTAAAAGAACCATCAAAATACAGTATAAGAAGATTTTATTAGTTTGCATACAGTATAAGATGGATTTTGTTAGATTGCATACAGTATAAGAAGGATCATAGATTAAGAATGACTGATCTTACAGTACAAGAACCATCAAAATACATTATAAGAAGGATAATACAAAAATAATGACAGATCATGTCCTTACAGTACAAGAACCATCAAAATACATTATAAGAAGGATCATACAAAATTAATGACAGATCATGTCTTTACAGTACAAAAACCATCAAAATACAGTATAAGAAGGATGATACAAAAACAATGACAGATCATGTCTTTACAGTACAAGAACCATCAAAATACAGTATAAGAAGGATCATACAAAAACAATGACAGATCATGTCCTTACAGTACAAGAACCATCAAAAGACTGATATATAAGATTTTGCCAAATTCTTTTCAATTGTTTGATTACAGAAATCACTGGTATGTTCTAATGTTTTTCTGTACATAAAACCTGTGCTAGATTTTATACTTGAATTTAATGTGGTGAGTGCCTTTCTGTAATAGTTGAGAGATTGGAAAATCTAACCCAGTTAATGCCCTGTCTTTTTTTTGAAGCTTTTTTCTTGGAAAACATACCTTTGTCTTTTCTAGTCTTGGTTATATCTGGATAAGTTAAGTTGCCAATACTTTTTATATATCAAATTTGCATTTGATAATGTATTGTAAATTAAATAATGCTTTTAATAAAAATAATCATTATTGTTAAAATTATGGCTGTTAATTGACTTCATGAGATAAAAGAAACATCATTATTATCACTATAAAGGACATTTTTGCAATTTCTGTTCACATTTATTGGTATGTTTATATAAGTTTTATTAATACATATATCATATGCTACACCTGTTTCTTAATATCTAAATAGGACAATTATTTAGCTTTAAAAGGATTTACATTTTTTGAAATGGTGCAGTAAAAAACATAATGGTTCCATATTTATATCTAAATGAATATAGACCATTACTAAGTAACTGAATTGGCAGTTGTATTGGTCATATGTTCACAGATTTATTGTTGAATTTATATGGAGTTTTGTAGTTTAAGTACATTAAGTTTTTGGATCTCTTGAAAGTAAAACAGTGTCACATATAAATATGAGTACACAAAATTGTCTTTATTTTTAGTTAGTGTGTTTATTTTGCCTTGATTTGCCTTATTAAAAATGAGGAATTGTGTAAACCTTACAGAAAACAAAGAATGCAGATTATCCACTACTTGGGTACACCAGGCAGAAATGTCATCTGCCCTATTTAATCCATAGCAAACAAAAAAATATATATACATTCCATGCCAACTGGTATTTACTCTTTCTCATTGCTGACCCCAGCACCATTTTTCCCCCTGGTGAAAAAAAACAAGAAAATTGCATTAAATATATAAAATGTTTCAAAAGAAGAAAAACCCCAAACAATCTGCCTACTCTAATTTTGGAACCAGTGCAACCAGGAAAACACATTATTGTTTTGCCTACAGTATCATTTAATATGGCTGCCACCATCATTTGAAAGAATATATATCTAGGCCAGTTCTTGAAAACTTAAATGGAAATTACATTGGTCATTATTTTTTGCAAGACATGGCCATTAGCATGTTCTTAAATGGATGCTCAGATTCTAAGCATTTAAAGAAACACCTCAATATAGAGCTTTTCCAAAGAGAGGTAACTGCTGGTGTATCACAATAAAAATAATATTTTGCATGTTAAGAAAATATTAGGCAACTTATGTGGTTAGGAAGAGCATACTAGACATTTGTATATGTGTTTCCTGTATATATGTTGGTTGATATAGAATCAACTACAAGCTTATAATCCAGATAGATAAATTGAGGGCTACAGTGGTATACAATTATTGACTAGTACCCTTATTAAACAAGAAGAATAACAAATACAGTTGCACACTATGCTCAGTCCATCTCAGCTTCAAATGGAATTTGGGAGTCTTGTGTGTTGATATCTGACATGCATTTTTTTAATGTTCCTAATGAATACATACAATCTGGGCCGGGATTCTTTTAATATGCTTTTGGTGACAGAAAGATTACTTATAACAAGGTTAGTGTAATGTGTTCTATTGCTGACTAATCCATGTCAATATTTCTTTCCTTCTGATTTCATATTCATGTACTTTGCAACCACTTCACACATATGTGATATTTCTGGCACAGTCTTATTTTACTTCTTTATTGAGAGGAATATTTTAAAAAAATACTTGTCATGAAAAATGAAGTTTCTGATTAGCTTCTAGGAGATTTTCTATTTATTTTTAACTTTTCAAGATGGATGTTAAACTCAGAATCAAAAGTTTTCATTTTGATCATGGAAATATTATAACCATGAATTTGAACATGCATATCATTTGTAATACATTTTTGTACTTGTACAGGTAATAACTTAAGACCCAATTTGTACAGGTAATAACTTAAGGCCCACTCTGGGCAGGTAATAACTTAAGATCCACTTTTATAATTGAAATGTAAACACCAAATCACTATATTTTGTAATAAGAAGGAAGCCTGGGTTAAGGAAAAGAAAGCCGCAGAAAGGAGAGAAAATAATTGCATAATACACATGAAAACTGTTTTGTCTTGAAGAATTCATACAAAAAGTATAATTTTGAACATTTTTATTGCAAGACATTATAAAGTTTCATGTTCCATGTATCGAGTATTGAACAAGAATATATCCAATAAAAATTCCAAATTACATCCTGGTAACCAAAGTATGAAAAATTTTATAAATGGCAATAATTTAGAAAATTATTTGTAGGCACCAAGTTTTAAGAGGAATTGTATTAAATTAGTATGTTACTAAATTTTTATAGGCAGGAATGACTTGAAAGTCATTAATGAAACTTTTTTGTACACAGTGAAATGATAAATAATGGTACATGTTTTACTTCATACAAACACTTTGAAGGTTATTATGGTGTGATAACAGTCATAAAAATGCAAAAAAAAATACAATACTGCTGTTAGCCAGATCACAAGAAGTTCTGTTTTAATTAGATCCGAAGAAGTTCTGTATTAGTTGGATCACAGGAAGTTCTGTTTTAATTAGATCATAAGAAGTTCTATGTTAGCTGGATCACAGGAAGTTCTGTTTTAATTAGATTATAAGAAGTTCTGTATTAGTTGGATCACAAGAAGTTATGTTTTAATTAGATCATAAGAAGTTCTGTATTCATTGGATCACAGTAAATTCTTTTTTAATTAGATCAAAAGAAGTTCTGTATTAGTTGGATCACAAGAAGTTCTGTTTTGATTAGATCATAAAAAGTTCTGTATTGGATCACAGGAAATTCTTTTTTAATTAGACATTAAGAAGTTCTATATTAGTTGGATCACAGGAAATTCTGTTTTAATTAGATCATAAGAAGTTCTGTATTAGTTGGATCACAAGAAGTTCTGTTTTAATTAGATCATAAGAAGTTCTACGTTAGTTGAATCACAGGAAGTTCTGTTTTTATTAGATCATAAGAAGTTCAGTATTAGTTGGATCACAGGAAGTTCTGTTTTAATTAGATCATAAGAAGTTCTATGTTAGTTGGATCACAGGAAGTTCTGTTTTAATTAGATCATAAGAAGTTCTGTATTAGTTGGATCACAAGAAGTTCTGTTTTAATTAGATCATAAGAAGTTCTACGTTAGTTGGATCACAGGAAGTTCTGTTTTAATTAGATCATAAGAAGTTCTGTATTAGTTGGATCACAGGAAGTTCTGTTTTAATTAGATCATAAGTTCTGCATTAGTTGGATCACAGGAAGTTCTGTTTTAATTAGATCATAAGAAGTTCAGTATTAGTTGGATCACAACAAGTTCTGTATTAGCTGGATTGCTTGAAGTTTATATTAGTTAGATTACAAAGAAGTTCTGTATTAGTTGGATCAGAATAGGTTTTGTATTAGACCAGGACATTCACTAGCACATTGACTAGAGAAAAACTAAACATACATGGTCCAGACATAACGTGTAAAACAGAATATTATTTATCTCATCACATGTAAGATCTGTAGCCTTCAATATGTTGGAAAAACTGAAAAGCTACACAAAAGATAAACCTTCATAGATCTGATTGGATGACAAGGAAGTTGTATGATTAGTACTAGAACATGTACAGAAGTCTCGTTGCAGAACACTCCTCCCCTGGTCACACTTTAGTGATATAACACTTATTGCAATTGCTAACAACACCAGCTGGAGTTCCACAACCAGGAAGGAAAAGGAATCCTGCTGGATATGCCACCTTAGAACATTGAAACCAAGTGGTCTAAACCAAGAAGACTAAAATAAAGAAAGCTATGCACTAGTAGAATTAGTCTTTGCAGCGGACGCATTTTCTTTTCAAACTTTTCTAAATCTTCTTAGCATCCTTTAATTATTGCTATAAGAATAAAATATCCGGTATAGAATCAAATATCTGGGATATAATCTGCATTATATAAATGTACACAAAGTAATAGATGTTGCTATGGCTCATAGATTTCTATGGAAATAGAAACATCTTTTAGTATTCACAACAAGTCTATACAGGCTGGTTGAGAGATAATGTATCTGTGGGTTTAATTCATGTAGAGACAGCCAGGTAGAGTTTTACAAACACAATGTTTTTTTTGTTTATTTGTTTGTTTTGTCTATGTTTTGTATATGTCTTTGAAAAAGATTAAGTGTCAAAATTGCTCAGTCTAGTTAGTTACTAGTTTTGCAATGTATGTCAATTTATTTCATCTATTTCAATCAATCCCTGACACATGTGATACCTTGCTGGATCCATTGTGCTTGAAAGGGTTGTGTTGTTATTCAACATAACATTTACTTAGCATATTTACATATCAAAATTTTACATTAATGTATCATCCATGTAGTTTTTTTTTATTTACCCTGTCTACATGTTCAGGGAGGTAGTATTTATTACCTTGGTTCTAAATAACCTACTTGTGTTGTTGTACTGTAAGATACCAAACTAAACCAAACCAGTCCATTCTTTTTAAAAGGGACATAAAGGATTTTAAGTTATTTAATAGCATGTGCTATTCACTGGTATCTCATACCAAATAACTGATGTGACTTTGCCTCACTTCAGCTTGTGACAATACCACTTTTGGGTCCAACTGTGAAAACACCTGCCACTGTCCACCTGGGGATACCTGTAGTGCTATCAATGGAATCTGTTCCTCAGGGACTTGTGCTGTAGGATGGGGTGGACCTTCTTGTCAGATATGTGAGTTATTTCTTTTATCACAAGGATATCATTTCATGAGTATTACATGCAGAAGAAAAAATTTTGTTGCCCAATAAATGGACTTTGCTTTGCAGGGTTATGTGTTCATGGGATTAAGTGGACCATCATATTGTAGCTTAGGAGTTATTGTTTTTGTGGCAGTTATATTGTAAATTCATGACATAAATACTATATACACATAGCAGTATGCCCTAGAAATACTGCAGTATAAAGAATTTCACTCCCATACCTATTAAACAAAAACTCCGATTTCTTAAACAAGGATGGGATTAAATTATATTGCCTGTCTAGACATGCATATATACAGATGTTGTGCATCAATTTCCATACCATTCCATAGGTCTGAAGCTGTGTAATATGATTGGTCTATAAATGTGCAAAACCGATGTAGAACTTTAATACACACAATGGATTCTGAACTTGGGACACGTTTACAGCTATATAATTTTGTATAATGTGTTGTTAAATTTTTTTCAAAACAATCTTTGTACACTGAAAATAACGATATTAAACAAAATTTCTGTCAATGAAATTGTCATTGATGCCTTCTGGAGGCAGCACTTTAATAAATAAATACCAATTAAAATTTTTTGTTGATTGAAATTTATGTTTTAGTTTTATCTTTAAGTTCAATTTAAGTGTAATCATCATAAATACAATGTGATCTCATGTATTCAAGCTTTAAATATTTTCTACCATAATAGCTTTGCCCAGGAGCATTTCTGTGAAAACCTAATTAAGTGTTGACCATGTTTTCATATCTGACTGGTCAAAGGATTTATTTTATTGTTGACCTGAATTAAATACAGACCTGCTTTGTATTATCACAGTAATTATGTCTTTTGTGTCAAATAGATGGGGTGGAATATAAAAAAGCTTAAAACGGCATGTAATTATTATTTACTTAAAGGATATTAGCCCTGGTTTTGGGTCAGGTCAATTCTTTTCACTTGTTCAATTGAATACTGTTATGAATTTTATTGTATACATAATATAATTAAGCTGCCATAAATTAGCTTATCATTCACTAAGGTGATGAAGGATAGCAAGACAGCCGAACAAAATCAATACATGTACTTGGCAAAAGTAAAAACTACATTGCTTTGTTTCACAGGTATGATTCATTGTGGAGAAGCAAGTTTTAGAGTTAACATAAAATTCCTGAATTGGTATACAGAGATCACTGTTTCTTGCAATGAAATTTTGGCATCAGTATTTTGCTTGTAGAAGTTTTCAAAGACTGAGTTTGATAAAGCTCAAATGGTTAATGTTAGAATAAATCATTTATTAGTGTAGCTGTAACTTTACAGAATTATACATATTCATATAAACATGAGAAATAATACATACGCCATTCATATCTGTCATATCATAGATCCCGTTATGTCAATGCTACACTTTACATCCCTTTTCTAACTATATTTACAGGTTTACAGTTTAAGGTATTCAAATTTGAAAAATCATCCATGTATCATTATACAGTAAGTAGTGAGCAATCAACTGCTGTCAAGCATCAGGTCATCATTTTCACATTCCTTTTCATTATAGTCTTTTTTCCATTCATTGTGATTATAAGGTTTCTTTTAAATTAATGTTTTCATCTGCATTTCATGCGGGAGTTACACAAATAAAACTATGTGTTTTATTTAAAAGGTATAAATTTTCTTTATATTTTCCAGTGCTACCGAAGATGGTTAACCCACCCCAAGTCTCTAATGTATCTTGCAAAAATGTCACAGTTAAGTGGCCTCAGTGGAAAGAGAACTTTGATATTGGAACAGGACCTATTGGACGCTATATGTAAGAATAAGCTTAGATTGAAAATTGGTTAATGCAGAAAATAGTTGATATCATGCCATTTATACAGGCCTTAATCCCAGGCCTTAAGCAGGGCCTTAAATGGGTTTAACTGTCTCAGACTGCATCAAACAAGAAGTACAATGAGATGTGTAGGCCTTTCAGGTGACAGATTGTAATAAAACTTTTTTTATGATACATTGGTATTGGTTGTTGTGATACATTGGTTGAGGTTGTTGTTATGATACATTGGTATTGATTGTTGTTATTGTACATTGGTAATTAATTGTTATGTTACATTGGTATTGTTTGTTGTTATGGTCCTTTGGTTTTGTTTTTTATGGTACCATGGTATTAGTTGTTATGGTACTTTGGTAATGGTTGTTGTTATGGTATATTGGTATTGCATTTTTGACATTCATAACTTGTCATGCAATAATTGAATGAGGTAATAACATTAGATGATGATATTGGATATATTATTCAAATTATATTATAAATATTAAAAATGAGATTCAGGAATTGTCCCCTGTTGTAGGAGTTGTTTATCACAGTAGTATTTGTCCCTTGCTGTAGCTAGTCATAATTGTCCCATATTGAAGTAGGTGGGTATATTAGCAGTAATTGTTCCCAGTTGTAGTAGTTAAGTATATTGATAGCAATTGTTCCCTGTTGTAGTAGTTGGGCATATCAATAGTACTTGTCCCCTGTTGTAGTAGTTGGGTATATTAATAGTAATTGTCCCCTGTTGTAGTAGTTGGGTATATCAATAGTACTTGTCCCCTGTTGTAGTAGTTGAGTATATCAATAGTACTTGTCCCCTGTTGTAGTAGTTGGGTATATCAATAGTACTTGTCCCCTGTTGTAGTAGTTGGGTATATCAATAGTACTTGTCCCCTGTTGTAGTAGTTGGGTATATTAATAGCAGTTATATGGACCTGTTGCTGCAGTAGTTTGGTATGTGAATATTAATTGTTCCCAATTTTAGCAGTTAGGTATACAGTCAAACCCAGTTAACTCGACCTCAGTTACCTCGCCAACCCTATTAAGTTGACGTTTTTGAAGTGGAACTGCCAAATTCTCTCTTTGTTTTAGCATTTTCTCATTGGTTATGTTGATTCTTTTATGTTGCCAAACCCTAATATCTTGAGCACAAAAGAGTGCCAAATTTGCCAATTAACGTCGGTTATCTTAATCTCCATGACCAATCACCAGCGATTTTTGTCCCTTTATTGGTGACAAAAATGTCCCATCTGGCGTTAGACTTTTTGGTTATTTAATTTGTACAAACAATTGTGACATTCAACTGGATAAATAAAAGGGAGAATGGATGGAAGCTACAAACTTAACTAAGTAATGGATAGGAATCAAATAGTACATAAATGATCCTTTATTTGTATGGACAACCCCATCTTAGCAGTGCATTGTTACATCATAATCTGCTTATGCTGACATGGCAGAGTACTGTATGTTTTGACAGTCAATTATGCTATCATACTATACCTACAACTGACAGACTTCTGAAGACATGAATAGAACAGATAAAATTAATGGAATGGCTAATCCTTCTGTTTGTTGGTTGTTACAGACACTTAAACTCAGCAAGAAGAAATAGTAAACAACAAATAAATAACTTTTGAATAAATAAAAATAATTATTTATTTCTCATTAAACAGGAGTGAAAGAATCCCAATATTGGGTGTTAACTTATGCTTCAGTAATATATACGGTCCAATATTGCCAGGTGTTGACTCGTGTAAGTTTCATTTGTGGAAATGGAGATACTATTTTGCAAGAATATGGTCTTTCAATTGTTTTAATTTACAAGTACTTGGTTAACTGCCATTTGCTGAGTTCACATAGCATGTGATCACGGTCCATATGGTCGTTCATTACAATGACAGTTCAATCACTCTTGTTGATCTTGTCTGAAGGATAACATGCTGTAGCTATTCTGTTTAAGATACTATTCAGAGCTGTCAGAATAAAATGACTCGCAAATTTAATTTTGACACTGGTTAGCTTTTTGTAAAAACAAACTACACCCTGCACAATTTTTTTTGAGATTTTGTGAGCGATCTTTTGTGTTTGCAATATTGGAGAATATAATAAAGGTTTGTATCGAGAATCAATGGTGGTTTATATTGTATACTGGTAAATCTCTGCTGTTAGTTGGTGCACATATGCCTTTTGTTGTAAACAAACAAGTATGTATATTTTTATAGCATGCCAATCGCTTCATCAAACAAATCGCGGAAATGCTGTTGTGTAAAAATTGATAAAAATATGTGCATGTACATTCTCATTTATTAATGCACATCATGTACATAATGAAATTTCAAAAACGTTATTATATTGATGCCATATTGGTTTTCGTTTATCTTGATCATCAGTTATCTTAATGCTTTTTGGCAAACCCCTAGGTCAGCGACATAGCCGGGTTCGACCTTATTAATATTAATTGTCCCCAGTTATGGAAGTTAGGTATAACAGTGGTATTAATCACCTGTTGTTAGTAGTTGGGCATATTTACAGTAATTGTTTCCTGTCATAGTAGTTGTGTATCACATTAGTAATTATCTCCTGTTGTATTTGGGTATCACAGTATGGGTATATTAATTTAAAATATCCCCTGTTGAAGTAGATGGGCATATTAATATTAATTGTCTACAGTTGAAGTGGTTGGGTATGCTTATAGTAATATTATTCTTTTGTTGTAGTAGTTGGGTTTATTAATAGTAGTTATAGTCCCCTGTTGCAGTAGTTGGGTATATTAATAGTAATTATCCCCAGTTGTAGAAGTTAGGTATAACAGTGGTAGTAGTCCTCTGTTGCAGTAGTTGGGTATATTAATAGTAATTGTCCTCAGTTGTAGAAGTTAGGTATAACAGTGGTAGTAGTCCTCTGTTGCAGTAGTTGGGTATATTAATAGTAATTGTCCTCAGTTGTAGAAGTTAGGTATAACAGTGGTAGTAGTCCTCTGTTGCAGTAGTTGGGTATATTAATAGTAATTGTCCTCAGTTGCAGTAGTTGGGTATATTAATAGTAATTATCCCCAGTTGTAGAAGTTAGGTATAACAGTGGTAGTAGTCCTCTGTTACAGTAGTTGGGTATATTAATAGTAATTGTCCTCAGTTGTAGAAGTTAGGTATAACAGTGGTAGTAGTCCTCTGTTGTAGTAGTTGGGTATATTAATAGTAGTTATCTCCAGTTGTAGAAGTTAGGTATAACAGTGGTAGTAGTCCTCTGTTGCAGTAGTTGGGTATATTAATAGTAATTGTCCTCAGTTGTAGAAGTTAGGTATAACAATGGTAGTAGTCCTCTGTTGCAGTAGTTGGGTATATTAATAGTAATTGTCCTCAGTTGTAGAAGTTAGGTATAACAGTGGTAGTAGTCCTCTGTTGCAGTAGTTGGGTATATTAATAGTAATTATCCCCAGTTGTAGAAGTTAGGTATAACAGTGGTAGTAGTCCTCTGTTGCAGTAGTTGGGTATATTAATAGTAATTGTCCTCAGTTGCAGTAGTTGGGTATATTAATAGTAATTATCCCCAGTTGTAGAAGTTAGGTATAACAGTGGTAGTAGTCCTCTGTTGCAGTAGTTGGGTATATTAATAGTAATTATCCCCAGTTGTAGAAGTTAAGTATAACAGTGGTAGTAGTCCTCTGTTGCAGTAGTTGGGTATATTAATAGTAATTATCCCCAGTTGTAGAAGTTAGGTATAACAGTGGTAGTAGTCCTCTGTTGCAGTAGTTGGGTATATTAATAGTAATTATCCCCAGTTGTAGAAGTTAAGTATAACAGTGGTAGTTGTCCTCTGTTGTAGTAGTTGGGTATATTAATAGTAATTATCCCCAGTTGTAGAAGTTAAGTATAACAGTGGTAGTTGTCCTCTGTTGCAGTAGTTGGGTATACTAATAGTAATTATCCCCAGTTGTAGAAGTTAAGTATAACAGTGGTAGTTGTCCTCTGTTGCAGTAGTTGGGTATATTAATAGTAATTATCCCCAGTTGTAGAAGTTAAGTATAACAGTGGTAGTAGTCCTCAGTTGTTGTAGTTGGGTATATTAATAGTAATTGTCTCCTGTTGTAGCAATTGGGTATATTAATAGTAGTTACAGTCTCTGTTGTAGTAGTTTGGTATATGAATAGCAATTGTTCCCTGTTGAAGTAGTTGGGTATATTAATAGCAATGGTCTCCAGTTGTAGAAGTTAGGTATACCAGTGGTATTAGGCCTCTGTTGAAGTAGTTGGGTATATTAATAGCAATGGTCCAGAGTTGTAGTTAAAGTTGGGTATAATATTTGTTTTGCTGTTATAAATCAAAGATCATTTGCACAAGTTCAAGCAAAGCTTAGTTTGCATTATTAAAATCATTACTAACAGCCTGAAGTCCTCAAATGTAAGGCTGTGTTATTTCCAGTTTTGAAAGGTTTAGCAAATGCTTAGTTTTCATAAAATATGAGTTTTTATACTCATGGAATTGAAATGCATGGGAGGAAAATAAATACATGGGTAGGCATTTGTACTCATGGAATTGAAATGCATGGGAGGAAAATGAATACATGAGTAGGCATTTGTACTCATGGAATTGAAATGCTTGGGAGGAAAATGAATACATGGGTAGACATTTGTACTCATGGAATTGAAATGCATGGGAGGAAAATGAATACATGAGTAGACATTTTAAAAGAAGAGGTGTAAGAGAGATTAAGAAGAAAAGTAACATGATGAAGCTGAGAGAGTTATGTAATGAAAATTTATTTTTAGAATTTAGATTAATATAATAATCCTGTTATAGAGATGCATGAATTCCTGATGTTATAGAGATGCTTTGAATTCTGGGTGTTATAGAGATGCTTTGAATTCTGGGTGTTATAGAGATGCTTTGAATTCTGGATGTTATAGAGATGCTTTGAATTCTGGGTGTTATAGAGATGCATGAATTCCTGATGTTATAGAGATGCTTTGAATTCTGGGTGTTATAGAGATGCTTTGAATTCTGGGTGTTATAGAGATGATTGAATTTTTGCAAGCCATATCATAATCTTAATTCAGTCATGAAATTGTGGCAGTTAGTTTATCTCATGTTTTGTTTATTTTAATTAATTTAATAGCAGAAAGAAAAATTAATAATTGCAGTATATTATCTAAAATTGTATTATTTACAGACTTTGGTACAAATTGAATAGCAACTCAGTTTCGTGGCAGACCTTTGTTTCCCTTGAGTATAACTCATCTACTTCTGGATATGAAGTTCATTTGATCGATCTGACTGCAGATACATTCTATATATTCCGCTTGGATATTAAAAGAGTGGATACAGCTTCAGGAAAATTGATGAATGCAACTCCAGGATTTGTGTCGGATCCAGTTTTCATCCCCTGCACAGGTAAAATAATAACAGAATAAGTGATGGTGTGCATGGTGGGAGGAGATGGCATTGAATATGACCTATATATTTCATAAATCTTTTCTTTATAACATTGTATATTGCACCACAAGGTGTAATATATGTGCTTTTTATTTGGTTCTGCCATCTTCACATCCATTTTCACATTTGCAATCATTCTGCTTAATATTCCATATAGGCTAACATCAATTTTTGCAAAGTAGGAGAAGCATTTCACTAGGTGGTTGCCAAAGTCTATATTTTTGTGGAATATTTTGTGCAGTTTTTTAAAATTTTTATTTATGTGGCATATAATTATTGGTCAAACAAAACAACACTTTTTGGGTTCCTAAAATTTCAAAATTTAAAAAGAATATAGTTCTCACTGCAAAACAGAGGTGGACACAAAAATAAATAATTGTAACTTTTATGGATCATATTTGGAAAATTAAAGGGTATGGAAAATTAAAGATTATAACATAGGTCACAAATGAGGAATGTGGACATAAATCTGTAAACTAAAGGTGGATTTGTACAGTTGAGTACTAATGGGGAAGTGGGGTCTGGGGGACAGGGCAGTTGCTCCAGGTGCCAGAAATCTTTGGCCCCTAAAACAGCTAGTAAAAATTAAATTGCAGGAAATTGTTGGTGTGGCCATCATTAATGCCCCAAGTGCCATTTACTCTTAGTATACTATTGGGTTTGAATCTGTATGCAATTAAAGT
Source organism: Potamilus streckersoni (assembly GCA_016746295.1). Taxonomy (NCBI): domain Eukaryota; kingdom Metazoa; phylum Mollusca; class Bivalvia; order Unionida; family Unionidae; genus Potamilus; species Potamilus streckersoni. The sequence goes on along the minus strand of JAEAOA010000822.1, from coordinate 2,246,921 downwards.
TAGACAGATGCTGCTTCCTAACCCAGTAGTAACCCATTAACCCCTGGAGGTTTTTGTCATTTTCACCTGAAATGCTAGTAGAAAATCAATTTTAGGAGATATTTCTGAATACATTATAATACATCGACTTGGAAGAATTTTCAGTTAACTTAATGCCTATTTGTGTTAGAAACGTCAACTTTCATTGGCTCTTTCATCTTAGCATGAGCAGAAGGATAAAAATTAGAGTTCTTTTTTATTTTTGGTTAATGGACCCATCATTTCCATGTCGAGACCACTCTTCATTTTAAATGCCCATCTTATCCTACTTTTTGCAAAGGTTCACATGTCTCTGTGCAATTCAGACTGGTCGGTCATAGATCTGGGGCCAAAAGGTCTAAAATCCAGGCACAAAACCGGATCATGACCTTGGGCAAATTTCTGCTGGAAAAGACTCTGGTCCAAAAAGTGATGTTTTTCTTTCTGTATTTTGTAGTGCAACTAGAACATCCATATTATTTGGTATCATCATAAAGCTACATCTGTCTACCTTTCTATAATACCACCCACTTCATTGTTTCGCACATGACCTTAATGCTACAGAGCTGAGAAGTAGGCTACCACCTCCTGCCCGGTAAACGTGGCGCTAGGGGTTATTGTTGACTCCTGTGGGTAACTATATTTTATCTTGGCCATCTTACACAGTATCAAACCATAATTTGTAACCATTTACAAATATCTGACTCCTGCAGGTTAATCATTTTATTACACTTTAGCCACATTACATAGCATCTAAACATAATCTGCAACCATTTGTGGGTCACTGTATCACACATATATTTTGGATTCGGTAGGTTGTGGGTTAGACCCAGGCAGAGTCAATCCAAAGACTTTTAAATAATGGTACTAGCAGCTGTCTCACTTGGCTCTTAGCATTAAGAGATTTGTTTTAGGACTGGTTGGCCTGGTGTCAGGATAATGTGTTTGGGTGGGACATGCTGCTACATGCCTGCAACATGGTGCCTCAGTGCCAGACATCACTATAAACTGCCACACTGCATATATCGTAACCATTATGACTGAAAAATTGTTCAAGTTACATAATAAATCTAAATCATACACACTCTTTTAGCTACTAATCTTCAAAGATACAATATTATACAAGCCTAACACGGTCAGTTGTCTAATTGTTTAAGGCTTGCATAGTTAATTACATCTGATCTGAAATAACTGCTCACAAGTGATTGGTCACTTCTTAGCTGTGGTGGACTGGTGAGTGTAGTGGTGGTAGATTTGATTGAAATAATGCATAGAGATTAATTAAACTTGAGGCAAACCGCCACTTGTTGTGAAAACGTGTACAAGGCATGGTAAATAAATTATTATTTTGACTTATATCTTGCATATACATCATTAAATTTACAACAAATAAAAAAAGAACAAGTTTAACATAATTATTAATATTTTTCTGCAAAAAATCAGTCTCAAGAAGTTTGGCTTTAAGCAAAATTCTTTGAAATTTTTTTTGGGAGTATGACTACATCATTTCTATCTTACCAATGAGTAAAACTATTGATTACATTAATTAATATCATTAAACATTTTATAATTAATGACCTCATATACTTGCTTTTAAGATGATTCCAACTGCAAACTGCACAGATCCAGATCTGTCATCACATAGTGCACCAGAAGATCTGGGTCTGTGTAGTTTAATAGCTGTAATCCGTAGAAGAAATACATAGATGGCACTGCCATTAATAAAGTTGTCACCCCAAAAATTGCCAACCTCAATATTTTGTCAAAAATAAATGTCGCCATTTTCATAATACAACACTAACCATTTATTTTGATGTCCCTGTTACCAAGGTAATAGTTGACCTAAGTGGATGTAGGGATAAGTGGGGAATTGGCTAAAAAAATAATATTTTGCATACAAGTGGTAAGAGTTTACCTGATGTCTGTGAGTAGGATTTGAACTGAAGAAAATAATTATAATTTTTATTAATTGAAGACAAATTATTCTGAAATACTCATGTGTATTGACAATACAGTTGCATAGAAGAATCCAAAATGTATCAAGGATTGTACCTGTACATGAAAAATCCATAAATTTGATCACATGTTAGAAAATTTATATATCATTCACATCACGTTAGTAAGCACAAATAATTTGTATGTAAAAAAAAGAAAAATATTAGTAATCATTTGATCTATCCAAATGTCAAACATGGGTCACTAAACAATTCAGTAATATACTCATGGTTGCCATTTGCTTTATAGTTGCTTACATGCCCCATGTACATGGCCTAGATTTTGGTCTGCTGGGAACAGCAATATTGGCCCTGCTATCTCTATCCCCATTAAACATGTTGTGAGGCTACCAAGGGGATTAGACTAATAATAGGGATATGAAAACATGTGACAAAATAAAAAGTTTAACAAACATCTTTGTGAGCATATATATATATATATATATATAAATATATATATATATATATATATATATATATATATATATATATATATATATATATATATATATATATATATATATATAATATCTTTGGTTTCAAAAGATTCAAAATTAGCATTTTATGCTGCCTGTGGTAGCAATAAACATTTTTCCTGTAAAGTAGAAACTTTCGATGCAGAATAAAAGTGCTCTAATCACTTTGGAAAATGCAACTATCAATCCCCCTCCATTTCCTTCAATTAAATTTATTACTTACTTCCTACGATGAAAGGTGCTTTGTTTTTGTTGAAGAATGTAGTCAACTTGCTTTGATGAAGGGTGAATTTTTTGCTGAAGTCACCGACATATATATATATGTGTGTGTGTGTGTGTGTGTGTGTGTGTGTGTGTGTGTGTGTGCCTATTGTGTGCTGAAAATGGCGTTAAGCCCCACAACAACTATACATATATATATATATCAGACTGACCATTTCACTGTGGAAAGGGGGAGAACATAATATTTTAAGTTTATTGGTGCCTTTACAGGCAACAGAGCAGTAATAAATGCATGTGCCCATTTCAAATGTTAATGTCTTATCAACATTAATCAGTTGCATGTTATATAGGCTACATACAGATGTTGCTCCTAGTTCGATTGACATAACATACTTCAAAATGAATAATGTAGTATGTGCAATGAATTAAATGCATTGCAGTTTTCTTGATGCAGTTTTAGGCTAGCAATAGAAGACATACACTGTATGATGCATGTCATATCTGTGATCCCTCCAACAGTGAGCATGCAAGTGAAAGGCAGCTAGTAATAAGATCAGTAATAAATATATTTTCTTTGATAAATCTTGAATTCCCCAAAGTGTGCTATCCTAGTTAGTTCTGCAAATCTGAATGACATCATCTGTGTCATGGAAAACCTTATACACTGTAATTACACTGTAATTTCAACAACTTTTCCAAATGAAATCAAATTATCTGCACTGCATTGAATTGACAAAATAAATTCATTCTGTCATAAACAAAAAAGAAGAAATGAGTTGGGTCAACAAAAAAACAAATTCTATCCATTCCAGAATAACAGCAAAAGTTTTTCAATGCGAGTTCATTTCAAATAATATTATAAATTTCAAGTTTAGTAGACAAAAACGAGAATTTTTTCAAAACTAATGTCGAGTGCATGTCAAAGTTCAAAGGTAGCTGGGGCTTGTGTGCGCGGATTAATGTTCCTGTGTATTGATGAATCTATGGTTGTGCATTTATTTTGAAACAAAGCATAAATACAGTTACTTTGTTTCTTGTAATTTATTCTTTTATTATCAAACCTTTGGTAGGAAAACAAAATGAGTATATAGTTTCTGCATTTATGTGGGAAAATATGAACTTGTTTTTCAGAGCAGTCTGCACTCCCAAAGATTGTATAGTATTAGTCAGAAAGCACTTGTTCATATTTTCCTACACAAAAAAGATAACCTATAATTCTATCAAAAAAATAATTTGACCTCTCCCCATTAGAGAATTGATAGAGAATGACCATTCCATAGAAAGAATATGACTTTTCCCCATTCCAGGCATGATAGATAATGATCATTCTGTAGAATTGATAGAGAATGACCATTCCATAGAAAGAATATGACTTTTCCCCATTCCAGGCATGATAGATAATGATCATTCTGTAGAATTGATAGAGAATGACCATTCCATAGAAAGAATATGACTTTTCCCCATTCCAGGCATGATAGATAATGATCATTCTGTAGAATTGATAGAGAATGACCATTCCATAGAAAGAATATGACTTTTCCCCATTCCAGGCATGATAGATAATGATCATTCTGTAGAATTGATAAAGAATGACCATTCCATAGAAAGAATATGACTTTTCCCCATTCCAGGCATGATAGATAATGATCATTCTGTAGAATTGATAGAGAATGACCATTCCATAGAAAGAATATGACTTTTCCCCATTCCAGGCATGATAGATAATGATCATTCTGTAGAATTGATAGAGAATGATAGATAATGATCATTCTGTAGAATTGATAGAGAATGACCATTCCATAGAAAGAATATGACTTTTCCCCATTCCAGGCATGATAGATAATGATCATTCTGTAGAATTGATAGAGAATGACCATTCCATAGAAAGAATATGACTTTTCCCCATTCCAGGCATGATAGATAATGATCATTCTGTAGAATTGATAGAGAATGACCATTCCATAGAAAGAATATGACTTTTCCCCATTCCAGGCATGATAGATAATGATCATTCTGTAGAATTGATAGAGAATGACCATTCCATAGAAAGAATATGACTTTTCCCCATTCCAGGCATGATAGATAATGATCATTCTGTAGAATTGATAGAGAATGACCATTCCATAGAAAGAATATGACTTTTCCCCATTCCAGGCATGATAGATAATGATCATTCTGTAGAATTGATAGAGAATGACCATTCCATAGAAAGAATATGACTTTTCCCCATTCCAGGCATGATAGATAATGATCATCATTCTGTAGAATTGATAGAGAATGACCATTCCATAGTAAGAACTTGAGATCTCCCATTACAGGCATGATAGATAATGATCATTCTGTAGAATTGATAGAGAATGACCATTCCATAGAAAGAATATGACTTTTCCCCATTCCAGGCATGATAGATAATGATCATTCTGTAGAATTGATAGAGAATGACCATTCCATAGAAAGAATATGACTTTTCCCCATTCCAGGCATGATAGATAATGATCATTCTGTAGAATTGATAGAGAATGACCATTCCATAGAAAGAATATGACTTTTCCCCATTCCAGGCATGATAGATAATGATCATTCTGTAGAATTGATAGAGAATGACCATTCCATAGAAAGAATATGACTTTTCCCCATTCCAGGCATGATAGATAATGATCATTCTGTAGAATTGATAGAGAATGACCATTCCATAGAAAGAATATGACTTTTCCCCATTCCAGGCATGATAGATAATGATCATTCTGTAGAATTGATAGAGAATGACCATTCCATAGAAAGAATATGACTTTTCCCCATTCCAGGCATGATAGATAATGATCATTCTGTAGAATTGATAGAGAATGACCATTCCATAGAAAGAATATGACTTTTCCCCATTCCAGGCATGATAGATAATGATCATTCTGTAGAATGAATAATGATCTCTCTTCATTCCAGACTCATTAGATAATGGTCATCCAGTATAAAGAATAAACCTCTTCCTGTTTTGGTAATTAAATATCAAAAAATGTATTACATTGCCTACAAACACTTCACATAGTCCCTTAGCTACATTGCCTGTTACTGATTTTGATGCCAGTGGAAAGAATTTGAACTGAATTGCATTCATTTTTTTCCCATTATTTCTTTAAAATCTTATTTTAGATATGTACTTTATCCTGTGCCTTAAAAATGGTATAGTATACTGTTATTAATATATTATTGTTGTTGCTCCTGTTGCAGATGTTATTATTCAGTGTTTGTTCTAATTGTTTATTATTATTATTATTATTATTATTATTATTATTATTATTATTATTATTATTATTATTATTATTATTATTTGTATATGTGCATCATTGTTCTGATCTTGAAATGTAATTAATATTGTTAAGATAATAATTATGAGAATCATAGCAACCATTTTAATCATTTTGTTATTATCATCATCATCATCATCATTATTATTATTATTATTATTATTATTATTTTTATTATTATTATTATTATTATTATTATTATTATTATTATTATTATTATTATTATTATTATTGTTATTATTAGATTGTATTTTATCCATTTTTGTTTTAACTTGGTTATCATTTTCTGAATTGTTATTATTTTGTTATAGGGAGACATAGTGTCATTGTTGGCAGTGTGTTAGATTTGCAAACTGAGCGTCTTGGATTTAATACTCATCTCAGACAGCCAATTTTGGCTGCCACTGTTCATGAAACTGTCATTTACATTCCATTAACTTGGCATGATATAGCCAGTAATGTGCCAAAATGCTGTTTAGCTTACAAAATCAAAAAGACAAAGGAAATAAAACATTATTTTATTATTTAATTGTTATTATTGTGTCACTAACTATATAATTAAGAATTAGATGTGGATTATTAAGCTTTAGCTGCAGCTGGTGTTAAGCATGATCTGACAGTAAATGAGTACTCAGTACATATAATTTTTACAAGATCTATATAATCATCAATAAGATAACATTTATTTTTACAAGATTAATATAGTCATCAATGAGATAACTTTGTCATAAGATCATCTGTAAGTGTCAAGAAGATGACCTTAATTTTCTTGTAGTGAAGAGATTTGGCTGAATTATTAACAACTGGATTCGAAAATTATATTAATGAAGATAAAAAGAATGAGAGATAATATACTTTCAGCTATATCATTTTATTTTTGTGTAACAGTGACTACAACCCAGGCACCAGGGCTTGTAACAACATTAAGACCTTCAGGTAAGTACCGTTTTTTTTAATAAATTTCATATCAACCTTTTACAAATATACTTATGACATCAGTGTTAGTTTCAAGGGTAAGTGTTGAAACAGAGGTCAAGGCTTTAATATTTAACTATATATATATATATATATATATATATATATATATATATATATATATATATACACACATGTATACAGACACACACACACACATACACTCACGGATTTCTTTTATATCCCAAATTGCAGTTTGTGATGTATATTAGTTTTTTCCAATGTAACAAAAAGTCTTTGATAATATTAATCATTCCACTTTATTTTGCAGAAACTGGTTTTGTGAATACCTATTAGTCAGGAAAGTAGTTCACTCTAATTAATGGTAACCATTCAGACTCCAGGCTCATAAATATGTTCATTCCCCAAGTCATTAATATCAATGATCTACTTTAATTTCTCATAAAGAAGATGATGTAAACGTGCATATGGAAGATACTAATTTTAATTTTTTGACAGAAGCATTGCCAAATAATACTACTCTTGGAATCTGAACTAACTGAATGATTGAAATTAAAGTGTTCACATTGGCAAGAACAACTCTATGCCTCTTTACCTGTGCTTTGGTCCAAGTGTCCACTTTCTCAAGACCAACTTTGTACTCCTACGTTCTGGTAAAAGTGTTCACATTGGCAAGAACAACTCTATGCCTCTATACCTGTGCTTTAGTCCAAGTGTCCACTTTCTCAAGACCAACTCTGTACTCCTACATTCTGGTAAAAGTATTCACATTGGCAAGACTAACTCTGTAATCTTGTGTTCTGGTCAAACAAAACTAAAACTTGTGACACTGTCATATTCTATAACATGAATGATGAAATTCTTTGAAGAGATTTTGGACAATCCAAGTATTATTTTAGACAAGGGGCTTAACTCTCAAGCAGTACGTACAGAGAGCAATTGGCAAATTCACTAGATACTTTGGGATTATGGAATCTGTTTCTTCTTTCATTCACATATTCATACTTAGAAAATCTTGGAAAAGTTAAATACTAGGTTTAATCATTGCAAGAACTAATTTTGAATATACATGTATTATAAATGTATTTTGAGGTCACTGATGTCAGACTGTTTGAAGAAAACAGGGATATAGAGATGAGTGTGACAGTAAATACAGTATTTGCCACCATATTCCATTATTAATATTACTTGGCAAAAGTGAACATAAAGCATCTAAGCTATTATAAATAAAATTATTTGCTTAAATACCTAAGTAGTACTGGAAAATAAAAGGCTTTGAAATCTTCAGCCATTTTGAAAAGGAAGTTAAATATTTCCAAATATTGTTCAGTGGTTTTTTTTTTTATATTGCATCAGATGATTTTATGGGAAAAAAAAGAAACTATTTATCATATTTTCCATGTGAGTGCATTTCTGGGAAGATCAGTCGTCGATTTAAACCTGTTAGTTTATTTCTGGGAAGAAAAATGTTGGATTTAAACTTGTTCTTTTTTATTTGGTAACAACAATCATGGATTTAAACCAGTTATTTGATTTTTAAAACAGTTGATGCTTAGAAGTAGATTGATATTACCAAACAAAAAAAAAGAAAAAAAAACTGATTGGAAAGGGAAGCAACTCCTATCTGTTTTTTACTGTCCCTCTCCATAAAAGAAGTATGTATGTAGAGAATACCACAAATCTTAACAGCTGATTACTAACATTTGTATATTGTATATATTTGCCTATAAGTCAAGTTCAACTGCAAAATTGCAAACTTCACAGACCTTGATGTGCCATTGTATAATGTGCCAGCAATCTTGATTTCAGTCTGTGCAATGAGTAATCAGTAGAACGAACACCATAGACTTTGAATTGCATTTGCATTATGCTGTATCAGATTAGGATCTTTGTGCTTTACAGTTTGACTCAACTAATTAGCAAGTATACATGGTATTTATTATACCATACAAATTCTAAACCTGAACCTCAGAAAAAAACATAGGGTATGTTAAGACAGTGTTCCAGTCATGTTATGGCTGGTAAAATTATTTTACACTTATTGTTAGTTACATTTACATTCATTATTTAAATTTGTTTTCATTTTTTTACCAGGCTCCCATTTGCTCAATGATACCTTATTCACAGTGAGGCCAGTAAATGACACAACATTACAGGTTTCATGGAGACTTGTGACTTCAGCAGAAAACTACACAATCAACGTCATGATTGCATACTACATGACACGTGTTGGGAATTGTCAATCGGTTGAAAATGCAACCATTCACAAAATGTACGTTAAAACGTTTATATATATATATATATATATATATATATATATATATATATATATATATATATATATATATGAAAACACTGAAATATTAAAGATCTGCTCAAAAATTTAGAAAGTGTGATATTCCTTTCATGTTTAAATAACCTCCATAGGATCCTTAAACTAGAAGGTATTTGGTAGAAAATGTTATAAAACTTAATTTTTCCAACTTTGATCCCCATGATATATATATGATGCTTTGCTCATCAAACAAAAGAAATGAAGTTTAATTTGCATATTTCGAGTGGTCATTGGTGACACTTTCCAGTGACTGTAGAAAGTAAGGTAAAACCACTGCTTGGTTAAAAAAAATGGTTGCTGACACAGAAGACTTGAAGAAACCACTGCTTCTATAAGAAACAGATGGCCACTGGCTGTGGAAGATGGGCAACTGCTGATTGCATGACTTTTATAAAGGAATTTGCATTTGTGTATATCAGGTTTCCTTAACACCTATACTTGGTGGACATCACTGCCATTTTATGTTTTAACTTGCACATACTCAGGACAAGTGGACATTAGTCACAGAATATCCTCCCATATATCATAATATAAAGTTGTTTTGTCTATCCCTTGAACCATCAATTGAACACATTAACAAAGTAAAATTTAAACCCTAATATGTATAGTCTCATGTATTTACAAATCTACTTGACTGACTTCTGAGACAAGCTCAAATTTAGTTTGGGCAAACTCAAATATACAAGGCACTTGCCCGAGGGCAAGTTAAAAGAATTGAGAGAGGGATAGAAAATGCAAGAAATTTTATTTAACATTAGTGGTCTTGAGCATAAGTACATTAACTGTCTTTTAGCTCATTTACTGACCAGGGATTATGTTTGTTCAGTACCAAATGCATTATGTTCTGCAAGTTTGGTACCCTGCAATCTTGCCAAAATACATTTATCAACACCAATTTTTAGCATTTATATGTAGTGCATTCTTCATCTGCATACCTGGCTACAGTTTCTTTCTTCTGTTGTATGTGTCATTTCCATCTTGTAGTCTATATATAACTCAGCCTTGAATTTTCTCATGCAAAAGCAGTAATGTAAATATTTACTATTAAAAATAATTTTTGACAAATAAGGAATGAATATTTATATTTTAACTTATTATAATATTTGAACCTATCAAGGATTTGCTTACTTTCTGCTAGAAAGTTTTTCTGTCATTTTGTCACATTGGGGACTCTAAACAATGGCTTGTCAAATATGTTTTGTTGAGCCAGTCTGCCTGTTTCTCTATACCTAACTTTAGTTGTCTCTCTCTCTCTCTCTCTCTCTCTCTGTCAGTAGTTTGGTCATAGCTTATGATTTTAAAACATGTTATGACATAACATTAATCTTTACATATAAATGGTATATTTATTCAACCTCATAGGACCATGATTAAGATATCTGTTGGTGTTTGTAAGAGGTTTTATACTTTATATCTTGTTTCAATATTATAGCAATGTCACTAAGTCTGGTTCCCACAATATCTCAGACCTGTTGCCATGGAGACAGTACACAATAAATTTGACTGCTGTTAATGAACATCTCAACATCACAGACTACATTATAAAAGCAGTTGATACATGGGAAACAAGTAAGTGAAATTTGTGTTTTATTTGGTGTTTATTTACACATTCGTATGAGCAAACATTTCTTCAATGCATTGTGCATTTTAAAAATGATATTTAATAAAGATGTAAAACAGCATTAAAAAGGGAACTCTGTTTGCAGTAAAACAATTTAAATGACTATGAATTAAACTTTTACAAGTAAAAGATGTTTTACAGGCTTTTATGCTCAGAATGTATTTTGTAAACACATTTGCAAAAGTTTTAAAAATACAGTAGTCCCCCTCTTGAACGGCCCCCCTCACCAGCGGCCACCCGCTCCTTACGGCCAGACTCTGAAGGCACCGACAAATTTGTGTTCAAAATTACCCCTCATGAAAGGCCACCTGGCTAACACGACCAGCGGCCAGCATATTTTTGCAAAAACATAAAATTTACCCCTCACAAGCAGTAGCATTTTATTTATCTAGAACAATTTTTTTTCTAATTGTGTTAAGTAATCCGATTTCTGCTTCCTGAGGTCAGGTTTTCGTTCTTCAAAAAAGTGTTCTATGGGTACCACTAATGTTAATATTATATCCTTTACACCTCAGGAAAAGCCACATTTATTCCCTAAAGCCAAGAAAAACTCAAATTTTAATCCATACATAAAGGTAATCCATATATCTTTACTGCATGTTATCATAAGATGTCCGGTTTATCCACTGATAATTGTTAAGATTACACTTATTAATAGTAGTAAGTGGCAATATTGATGTACCGTACAAAAATCTGCCCGGAAAATGGTTTGATAGCCTTGATGGCTTTCCTTTACAAGATGTTGAGCTTGTTAACTTACATAATTAAGGGGTATTACCCAACAATTGTAACGTTTATAAATCCTAACGGCTGCGATGTGCTATTGTTCAGATCAAATCTGCATATGTATCCAAGCTGTTTTTCGCACATAGAGTAAAAAAAAAATATATATAAAAACAATAGGGTACCAGACTACGACTAATGAATCACGTGACAATCGCTGCCTTTAAAAACATACGGCATCTTGGCTAAAAAATAGAAACAGGGTACTAGACAAAGACCGAAAAATCATGTGACAACACAATTTGTCGCTTCTTTACAAAGAAAGCATTTCGTACGCTCAACAAATGTGTCATCTGCATAATTAAATCGCATACAGTTAGCAACATCGAATAACTCATTACCAAACATTAACGTAATCATGTAAACAAAGATGATAATTTCAGAAAACTTGGGTTATTATAGTCTATGATATCGGGTGAGGTGGGGAGGAGGACCGGCCAAAAAAATTTAGGTAGAAAAGACTCGAATAAAACAATTTTATGTTGAAAAAACTCGAATAAATAACATCGTAACCGATAAGTTATTTAGCAGCAGTGGTAAAATGGAGCAAATGGAAAGAAAATTGCGTATGTACCAAGATTCAAATGCCGTTTTTGAATAGTTCTGCAATGTGCATGACAACATCCACTCGCATATCACGCTTACGCCAAGAATAAGAACTATTAATGCATATTCATTTGAAATAAGTCAACTATTATAGCACAAGAACCGTTCAATATTTAATGTTGCTTTTAAACGAAGATATTAAATGCTTTGAAAAATGAAGCTTTCTTGCTACGTACATATACTTCTCACAAAAAATTTAGACCCCCCTCTGGAAAGGCCACCCGCCTTATAAGGCCACATTCCCGGTGCAGAAGGGGTGGCAGTATAAGAGGGGGACTACTGTACCTGCTTACGGGTGGTTTGGTTTATATAAACCAGTAAAAAATATGAATACAAAAATTTAGTCTTTGATGTTTCTTTCATTGGTCATTAGTATTTAAGTAAAGTCTAGACATGGGCATTATGGACTACTTTTGGTCATCCAAATCAAAGGTTTGTAATTTTTGCACTAATGTTAACAGAATTCCCATAACTGCTGAAGATTTGAAAAAAAGGGCCTTTTGTGCAGTTAAGGTGCTATACTCTCCATTCTATTTTTCATGTAAAATTTAAAATATTCTGACTGAAGTTTATTAATTTAGAACAACAAATATTTGTTTTTGATTAGATTTATTACCAGTATATTTTTAAAACATTTAACAATCTTCAATTTTAATGAGCCAAAAATGGGCTCCTGTATCTCCTACTTTACCTTATCATAAAGCTTATCAAAATAATTCTGTTTTTGAAATGGTTTCTCCAGGTTGTATGGCCTTATTTGCAATTTAAGTAGTAAAACTATATTTTCGAAAAATTCAAAATGACTCAAAAAAAGAAACCAACAAGAAATACAAATTAGAGAAAATGTAATTGTTTTTAAAATACCATTTACTAGCAATAATTTAGTTACATTCTCAAGTTTATTTTTCTATACAGACTGTTATCCTGTCACTTTAGATCTATACAAAGACAAAATGTCTCTTTTCCAGAGCCAACAGGAATTATTAAGCCTGTGAATATTACCAACGTTATGGCCAGAAGTGTTTCTTTTAGCTGGAATAATCTGAGTTGTCCAGAAAGAGGGGGTATACTCTTATACTATACTGTAATGGTGCACTTGATGAACTTGAACAGTTCTACCATTGCTTTCAAAGGAAATACAAGTTCTACCGAGTACCATGTTCAGAATCTGTTGCCATCTAAAACATACGGAGTGGTTGTGTTGTATGTCAATAGCAAGGGCTCCGCTGAATTTGGAAATTTTTCATTTTTCACCACCATAGATGACTGTGAGTTTTCTTTTCTAAATGCCTCTAATATCAATATCAATAAGCAATCCATGAAAACTTTTGTATGTTTGAGTTTTCAACATATTTTTTAAAACACCTTTTTTTAATTTTCCTTCTTATTACAGATGGTTCGCCGAGAAGGATCACTCTGGCAAAGGGAAAACCATACTATGAGCTTAATTTCAATACTTAATGACTTTAATGTTTTGTATGCCATTTAAACCTGTTTTTAAATGGAGTTTTAAAAAATATTGTCAGGGGTCTGAAATAGGGTGTTAAAATCTAGAGGTCTGAAATAGGGTATTAATATCTAAAGGTCTGAAATAGGATGTTAAAATCTAGAGGTCTGAAATAGGGTGTTAAAATCTAGAGGTCTGAAATAGGGTGTTAAAATCTAGGGTTTTTAGAATGAATAAAACCTAATATTCAGGAATCAGATATGATACTTGTAATTTAAGTTTATTTGTATATTCTGTCAATCCATTGATTTAAAACAGGTACCTATCTCATGTTTCCTCTTTATTAACCTCACATGACCCATTGGTAGAGAAATGTAGAATTTTCAACCGGACAGTTGCATATAAAAAATATAAATGTTCTTAGTAATGATGCAGTTTTTTTATTATTATTATTATTATTATTATTATTATTATTATTATTATTATTATTATTATTATTATTATTATTGTTGTTGTTTCAGTTCCTGAAAAACCTACAATTGCTGCTATTTTTGCTGTTGGTAATACCTTCACGGTGACTGTTGACCCACCCAATATTACTAATGGAAACTTGAGGCAATACATGATGGCTTATGAACTTGCAGAAAACAACTTCACCAGTGGTACCTTTATCCTTCAAGAGGTAGTAAGGGGTCCAAACATAACAGTTAGAGGTCTTCTGTATGATAGAGAATATTCTGTTAAGGTAATTTTTTAGATATTTAGAATATATATTTAAACATATGGACTGTATCTAAACATTTACTCTTCCACACACACACACACACATGCACACTTTTTACTTCTGCCATTCAATTTTGTTGAGTGTCTGACTTGTAATCCAAAGGTCACATGTTTAATATTTACCAGGACTGCCTGGATTTGCTGCCACTGTGTCCAAATTGAAGGCATTAGGCTTCCATCTTGCTTGGCTTGATACAGTAGTCATTATTGTGTTGAAAGAACCATTGTAAAAAATATCCAAAACAAAGCAAGTGATTCAAACATGTTATTCTAACAGCTATCTTTCAATCCATTTATCAGGGTCTTGCATAGTAATTTGAATGTCAAACTAGCTCATTAATTAGAATTGCATTGCAATTTGATGTTGAAAATTTAATGGTGGACAGGCTTTCTCACATCATGCAAATAGAGATCTTTTCACCACAGACAAGATCAAAGAATTTGCTGTAATTATTTTATATACTGATATTGAATGGTGTTTAGAAAATTATTTTTTTACTTTGGTGTTCAGAGATAAAATAAAGCATGTTTAGTGGTGAGAAATCAATAATCATGTCAATGATTTCCACATGAATGTTAGTTACTCATTACATCATTCTAGGCAGTGACTTTTTAGATACTCTTGCAGTGGTATTCAAATAGAAATAGTCAACACTTGTACACCATTTAGTGGCATCTTGGTGTTTATTTTTACATATTATCCTCAAGACATCACTCAGATATTACTTAGTTTTCATTATGTACTTTGTAGGTAAGTGTATCTACAATGGCTGGCTTTGGCAATTACAGTGAGGTCAGGAAAATAAGAACCCAGCTTGGTCTTCCTGAAGGTCCCCCTGTCTCACTTAGCTCAGACAACACTGCCCGGAATGAAACATGTCTAAACATTACCTGGGAAGAACCATCTCAGCCTAATGGAGTCATCATTGACTATCAAGTAAGTGGTATTTGTATTGTTGAGTAAAGTATAATATCTAATTTTCATTTTCATCCAAAGTCCAATCAGCTCTATAATGATCATCAGAATTCAAGCAGGGAACAGGAGCTATTTCTTAAGCAAGCCATTCTTATAATTTGCAAAGATATCCAGAGCAGGAGTTAAAATAGTATTTGTTCAGTTACCATTTTTCATGTAATTTTTGTACCCCATAGTTTTTTTTGTACAAAATCCAGTTATCAAAATAATAATTATTTAAATGTATCATAATTTTTTGTACATATTACTTTGTATTTTTGAAAAAATCCATTAAATTATCTGACATAACATTTCTACTAAGAGGATTTATGTTTGTAAAAAGATCGAAAATACCATATTGCCATTTTGTTTTTACTAAACTTAATAATTAATTGTTGGTGAGAAAATACAGTGATTGATGCATAAGCTCTCTTATTGTCATCAACTGTTGTTTATTAACAAATGCACAAAAGACTTCACAGACCATACTTTTAAATATTAATGTTAATTAGTTCTCCTTATTAAGTCTGTCACCATAACAAAACATCATGTGCATTTTAAAATGAGCTTGGAAGCCCTTTTATGTTTTCTTTTTCCAATGAAAATTACATCTCAGTATATGTTAAAACGAAGACCACAGACCATTGGTCAACTAGTCTTATTGTTACATTATAGTTATACAAACATAAAATATAAAAACTTTGTAATTTTCTATCATAAATTTGAAAGTCACGGACTCCATTAAAGTGATTCATATATATATATAATTAACATAATTAAAATGCTTTGGAGTTTCGAAGCCAGGTCTGTGAATAAACAGCACCCATCGCCTTGCCTGCACACACCAACCCATATACCTTCACGACTAAGCATGCATCACAAAAAAATGATGGCACTGAATAGGTGTTATTGGAGCTTGTGCATAGCAGACACACTCGCATGACGACCTAGCAAATAATTCTCGTATATATACACATTCATTCCAGATTCCTATGAAAGAAATCAAGGTATATAGGATTTTTGTATTACAAAGAATTATAAATATATACCAGACAGAACAGACAGTGCTATCCCTGGATTCTGTAGTAGTTGAATCTTGATAATAGTGGGTAGAAATAATAGTTTAATACAAACAATACTATCATACAGGTTAGAGAAATTAAATTCATACTCTACGGACTTTCAAAGCCAGGTCTGCGAGTAAACAGCACCCATCGCCTTGCCTGCATTCACCAACCCATATACCGTCACATCTAAGCATGGATCACAAAAAATGATGGCACTGAATCGGTATTATTGGAGCTCGTGCATAGCAGACACACTCGCATGATGACCTAGTAAATAATTCTCATATATATATATATATATATATATATATATATATATATATATATATATATATATATATATATATATATATATACAGGCGTTCCAGATTCCTTTTGAAAGAAATCAAGGTATATAGGATTTTTGTATTACAAAGAATTATTATTATCAAGATTCTACTACAGACCCACTATTATCAAGAGTCTACTACAGACATGAGCTCCGATAACACTGATTCATTGCCATGTATTGCTTTCAAAAGCTTATTAGAGTTATCCACACATTGATTGCACATACATTAAAAAGATTCTGGATTGTGCTTGATTTTAAAAAAAAAATTATGTCCTAACTCTGGGATTAACAAAAAAATTGTAAAAATAAAAAAATGTGGATTTTTATAAGAAAAAACTTAGAAAACAGTTGTATGGCCATACAGTGATGAAAACGAAAAAACATACAAATTACAGGTAAACCGTACAAGTGAAAAGGTATGCAAATAAAAAGATCTCATCCTGAAGTACAAACTCACTATCTTGAAGTTATATATTGTGTTTAAACCTGACTCTTATAATCTATAATCATAAAAATTAACACAATATACACATAACAAATGATGCACTTAAGGCACAAGTGACATCATATGGATGACCCCATACTGTCAAAACCATGCCATTTTAAGCTCAAATGGATAACCCCATACTGTCAAAACCATGCCATTTTAAGCTCCAATGGATGACCCCATACTGTCAAAACCATGCCATTTTAAGCTCCAATGGATGACCCCATACTGTCAAAACCATGCCATTTTAAGCTTTAATGGATGACCCCATACTATCAAAACCATGCCATTTTAAGCTCTACTATGAGCATTTGATTTTGTAAAAGCTGATATCCTAAGGAATATTCACTTCTCGAAACTTAATGCTTACAGTCCACTTCAAAATAATGAGAACTTATGGAATTATGAACTGTTGGAGAATTTGGACATAAAACGTTATTGTAACTTCTCGTTTTAAATAATACGAAAATATGAAAATGGTCATAAAATTTTAATAATTGCATTTACAGTCCTGTAAGAAAGTAATTAAGTAAAGAAAAATTTAAGATAAAGGAAAAAAAATTAGGTGATAAAGTAAAGTAATGGAGAAAGTAAAGGAAAATATAAGAGATAAAGAAAAGAAAAATTAAGACATTTTGGAAATCATTAGTCTTAAGTGACTTATTGTAAATCAGCATTACAATCTTTCTGCCTCAGGAATGTATGTGATCTCAGTAATTTTATCATACTCAAAATATCCAGCCACCAATTTTTTTTTTTTTGTATTGTGTATTTGACAAGAGGGTACTATGATCATGAATCTGTGAATCTCGCATAAATTTAAATATTCTCTCAACAATGTTATGGACAGTCAGTGATAGAGGACTTTTTATGACAATTTTCTCTGAGATGACCTTAGTGGTAGAAAATGCACACCAACTATGAAATTTTAAAGTGGTATTTGTTCATTTAGACCCTTAATTACATAAAAACATCATTTAAAAATATATCAAGTAATTCATTATTTTACAAGCAATCATCCCTAAAGTTTGTAAAATCTTCCAATTATAAAATTGCCAGATATATTAATCTAATCCAGTTATTTTGAAGATAAATGCGCCCCACCCCAATCCAACGTAAAAGAAGTTGAAGTCTTAATCTTTTTTTCTGCAGCTGTAGAAAGTACATTGCCAAAACAAATGAAGTGTTGTATGTAGGTTTTTTTGTACTCTAAGAAATTTCATAAACCATTAATCCATGCAAATTATATGATACCATTTGTTCTTTACTTTTGGTATGGAGAATTTATTTCTTATTAAAGTAATTTTAGGTTTGTATGCAAAGAAACATACTTTTGGTACCTGTAATCATTTGTACACTTTAAAAAAACTACTTTATAAAAGGTATATGACAGGTGAGAAAAATGGAAATACCAACTAGAAGATAATTTAAGCAAAAACACTTGCATAAGTAAGTTGATTTTTTTTTTGTTGTTTAATTGTTGTTGCACTGTTCAGGGTGTTATCGAAATGAATATTTAAGTGTCTGTCATATCTTTTTGATTCATGTCAAAATGCAGTACTATGTTCATTTTCCAAATGCCATGCCCCCCTCTCTCTGTCTTCATCAAGGAGACTTAAGCTTGAAGTAATATTGAAAAGTAGTCAGTAGCCTTAGAATAAAAAACATCCACAGGCAAACAGAAGTTTGATGTTGTTGTTGGGCTTAACACCATTTTTCAGCACACGATAGGCTTTTCGAGGCGGCCAGTATTAATGGTGGAGGAAGAAACCGGGAAATCACCAGAAAGAACCACCAACCCACGAGAAGCTTCTGGCAAGCTTTCTCACATATCCACATTCACCGAATCCTAGATTCGAACCCATGCAGACAGAGGAAGTTTGAACTTCTTTGCAGGCTGAGCAGGGTTGTTGTGTCACATTCAGATGGTGATTCTCCATTCTCCACAAACTACTAAGTGATTCAAGGAGAGATTTGAACCAAAAAACTATTGAGAGCCTGTGATGTGTGAAACTTTATAATCACCATAAATGTCATCTGTAGTGACCAGTCAGTGATCTTGTGAAAGAAACTACAAATGATATGAGATTTTTTTTAATAGTTTATATGATCTGTGAGATATACAACTCTTCCTTTTTCATTTAATTGACAGTAGACATATTTATATTAATTAATTAGGATTGTAACAGTAGACAATGCATATTAATCAATTATTATTGTAACATTTTGTTTCAGAATCTGATTCATGTTAAAACTTGTAATTTTGTTATTGTATGAATAGAATACATATCATGGCAAAAAGAGGCACATAAAAATTTACACTGATAAAAATGTGCTAGTTTGGAAGGCAATCCACTGTTCAAAGTTTGTAAATCTACCAGTTTGCCATCCTGGTTCTGTCAAATGTATTCACATAATGCATGGAGAAGCGGCTAATTTAAGGTGTGTACAAAGGTGAGTGATCCTCACCTTGATCCATGGTATGAATTTGATGGCTGTTATTAGTATATTTTCATGTTATCTATTGACATTACCATTCCAGTAGTTTTGTACCCATGACAGAAGGATATTCATTCCTTAATATGACTACCACCCACACTCCCTGTTTTCTTTAGTTTTGGTGTTGTGAATAGTGGTATATTGAATGATTTCACTGTAGTTAATGCAATTTTTATACTAGAATTATATAATTTATCTTCTATTTCTAATATTTTAGGACAAATATTTGCTGTTATGTGATGTAAAATATGGAAATATGTTCTCTTGTAGGTCAACTACACTGAAGTAGGGAGTGACACAATCTCAAAAGTTGTTGCCATTACAGTGAATTCTACATACTGTAACATTTGCAACCTCACTGCAGGACAGCTGTACATATTTACAGTACGAAGTAGAAATGCAGGTGGCTACGGACCATCTGAGCAAATTAGAGTTTTTACAGAGCATGGAACTCCTCCTAAACCCCCTCCTCCTATTTTTATAACTGCTACAGAGTCTACCATTACTGTTGCTTTGGATCCTGTGATAATGTCCGCTAGACTGTTGACTGCTTATGCAGTATTTGTGAAAGATTTAATGAATCAGAGAAAGAGGAGACAAGGCCAGGTACCCAATATAACTTGTCCAGGGAATTCTTCAGTTCTTGGTGACATGGTTGCCAAATTGCAACAGAATGATATTCTTCAAAGAACAGAGTTTCAAATTGGTGATAACAACACATATGGTGGAATCAGAAACTATCCACTGACAAAGGACCATTTTTATGATATTTCATATGTTGTCATAAGTGACATAGATGGAATATGTAAATTTAATTTTAATAAGATACAGAGTCCAGTAAAGGCTAGCCCACCAACAACACCAATCCTAGCCCCAGTTGAGAAGAGGGAAGACACCAATACAGGACTTGTCATCGCTATAGTTATCATCATCCTGGTTGTGGTGATTGCAGCCATTATTTTTGGTATTGTATGTTGGTACAGAAATAGGCAAGAACAGCCATACTTACCTCAATTTGATGACAAGGATAGTTTCTCAATGTATATGTGCCAGGAGGAGTACAATCCACAAAAATACTGGAACACAGTATATTCATTGAGAGAAAGTAGGTACATTGTCGCTGGAAGAGATTACCGTTACACAGACGATGATCCATATATGAATGGGTCCACAGTTGCATATAGAACTACAGCACCATTAACATTCCAGGAAGAATTTCGCAACCTACCACGCAAGCCATTATTCTCCTGTAACAGTGCAAAACTTCCTGCCAATCTACAAAAGAATCGATTTCCTCACCTACTACCATATGACCATAGTCGTGTGAAGCTGGATCCAGACATAAATGTGAAGACTGATTACATAAATGCCAACTTTATCCATGGCTATCAGCGCCAAAGTGCTTATATTGCTGTACAAAGCCCTTTTGATGAAGATACAGTGCTTGATTTTTGGAGGATGATTTATCAGTACCGAATCAGTGTTGTGGTGATGGTGGAGAAAATTGTAGAAGATAATATTGTCAAATGTACTCAGTATTGGCCAGAGGAAGGTCGAGTCGAATATGGTGAATTTGAACTGGACCTCATAAAAACAGATACATTTGCTGACTTTTGCATCAGAGCTATCAACCTTCGACTGAAGAGTGAGAAGGAATGGCAACTGGTTAATATTTTTGAGTTTCTTTCCTGGCCAGAGCATGGGGTCCCTGTTAATGCTATCCCTTTACTTGAGATGCGTCGTAAAGTGCGAGAGTGTCAGAGACAAGGGGATGATAGGACTCCAGTGGTTGTCCACTGTGGGACAGGGGTTAGTAGAACAGGGACATATATTGCAATAGATGCCCTTTTGGAGCAATATGAAATAGAAGGCCGGATAAGTGTACATTCATTTGTCAAGAAGATCAGAAAAGATCGCATTGCAATGGTTAGAACAGTTAAGCAGTACGTTTTCATTTATGAAACAATATTTGAAGCATTTGTTGTTGGCAACACAACCATGGGGTTTGACATGAAGGAAAAGTACCACCAGCTTACTAAGAAAAACCCCAAGACAGGACATTCTTACCTAAAAGATCAGTTTAAATGTCTCCAGGAATTCACTAGAAAGATTTATCCTAATCAGTGTGAAGCTGCTTATCTCCCTGCAAATGCAGACAAGAATAGATTCCATGACGTTGTGCCTCCTGATGCATACCGTCCTGTTTTAAGGACACCAGGTGGATTGGGACGAACGGATTACATCAACGCATTATTCCTTGATGGCTATCACCACCCCAATCACTTCATTATTACACAAACTCCCCTTCATACAACTGTGATAGACTTCTGGAAACTTGTGTATGATTATGATATAAATACGATTGTCATGATGGAGAATTACAAAAACGAGGATGATACATGTGCTGAATATTGGCCATCTGAGGACATGAAACAATATGAACCATTTTTTGTTCAATGTGTTCGAGTCTTCCAGGATGAAAACGTCACAATTAGGGACTTGAATCTTATAAACATGCAGAAACCAAAACAGAAAAGACCCATTCGACAGTTCCAGTTCAATGCTTGGTCAGACCCCGAATTCACTCCCAAATCAAAGTCAATGTTACTGGATTTGATATACCTTGTAAAACAATGGCAGATACAAACTAATACAAACCAAAAGACAATTCTTATCCATTGCAAAGATGGTGCTACCCATAGTGGTTTGTTCTGTGCTGTGTATATCCTCTGTGAGAAATTTGAGGAGGAGGGAGAAGTTGATGTCTTTCACACCATCAAGCACCTTAAGAGGAGGAGGTCCCAGATTATTGACATTCTTGTGAGTTTACTTTAAAGTTTGTCTGTCTGTCTTCTTCTTTCTTTATTGTTTTGTTTTTCCCAATTTCACAATTCCTGATGTATATTTACATTTTTGTACAAGAGTCATCTCTTTATGGGATTGTCTTACAGATATTAACATAATTAAACTGCTTTGGATTAAAAATGTTCTATTAAAGTAGAATTTCACAAACTGTTTAAGAATACCACATTTTTAATTTTCAATTTGTTCTGGTTAAGATGTTGCTACTTGAAACAGATTTTAATCTTGCACTTACAAAAAAGGGGTAGGGATGTTGCTAGATGAAGCAAATTAAAATATGTGGCCACCAAGAACACTTTAGCAGAGTGACTGACACTTAAATTATTTCTTAGATTCAAGCATCAGCTTTTTTTGTACTCCACAGACAGTTAATATTTATTTGTTATGATTTTACTGATCTTATGTCATGTAATGAAGCACACATTAAACAACATTTTAACATTCCTGTTTTTTTAATGTTTTAGATGTGAAATCATATTAGACATTTATTTTTTTTTAATCTGTTCTTAGGTGTGATGTGTAACTAAGACCTGATGTTTATCCATATCATGAAGGTTATGTTATCTTTAAGCCATTACTTGAAGGTTATGTTATCTTTAAGCCATTACTTGAAGGTTAAGTTATCTTTAGGCCATTACTTGAAGGTTAAATTATCTTTAAGCCATTACTTGAAGGTTAAGTTATCTTTAGGCCATTACTTGAAGGTTATGTTATCTTTAAGCCATTATACTTGAAGGTTATATTATCTTTAAGCCATTATTTGAAGGTTATGTTATCATTAAGCCATTACTTGAAGGTTATGTTATCTTTAAACCTTTACTTGAAGGTTATGTTATCTTTAAGTCATTACTTGAAGGTTATATTAACTTTAAGCCATTACTTGATGGTTATGTTATCTTTAAGCCATTATACTTGAAGGTTATATTATCTTTAAGCCATTATTTTAAGGTTATGTTATCTTTAAGCCATTACTTGAAGGTTATGTTATCTTTAAGCCATTACTTGTAGGTTATGTTATCTTTAAGTCATTACTTGAAGTCATGTTATCTTTAAGTCATTACTTGAAGGTTATATTATCTTTAAGCCATTACTTGAAGTTTATGTTATCTTTAAGCCATTACTTGAAGGTTATGTTATCTTTAAGCCATTACATGAAGGTTGTTTTTTTAAGCCATTATTTGAAGGTTATCTTGTCTTGAAGCCATTATTTGAAAGTTATCTTGTCTTGAAGCCATTATTTGAAGGTTATCTTGTTTTGAAGCCATTATTTGAAGGTTATCTTTTCTTTAAGCCATTATTCGGAGGTATCTTTTTTAAGCCATTTTTTTAAGGTTATTGTATATTTAAACTATAAGTGAAGGTTATATTATCTTTAAGCCACTGTTTATCATCTCTTAGGATCAGTACAGATTTTGCTACAAGATTCTTTGGGACTATATTAACATGCGGATGCCTGGTGGTACTCTGACGGACAAAATGAGTTGCTCTCAGTCAGATCATGTTTACTACGGCAGTCAGAGTCTTGGTTCCTATGCATCACACAAGGAACTTCTATATGAATAAATGAAACACAGACTCCTCTGGATTCGTGATGATCTACCAATGTGACAGCAGTAAGCTGATTCAGGTTGTAAGAGTTCTATCATACCAGTTTACCTACATGCATCTGGAATTGTTTGAGAAAAATATCTTAACATGTCAAGAACTTTCATGAAAAATAGCCCACTACCTAATGGAAGTTAGGAAAAAAAGTTTTTCATATATCATTGACCTTTGAAGGGATATTATTAAATTTATGAATCTTTTGGACAGAGGCAACTATTAAATGCACTTGTGTCTTTTTTAATATCCAAATGATGAATGCAGAACCCTCCATCCTATTGTTGTCCATAATATATTTATCTAGAGAATGTATATAAATCAGTGAAAATTCCCAAACTGTGATAATATTACTCCACATGAATAGAATTTTACATGTATTTTCTTAGGTTTTAGTTTTATTGCCAGACAAATTGCCATGCATTTACAATTACCTTCAGTATTCATTCATGATCTTGCTTGCTTGTTCATCACCCCCTCTGATTTTAAGAAAATAGTCTTCAAGCATATCAAATTCTAGCATATAAAATTCTAAAATGCTTTAGTCATTTCATTCATTGATTTATAAATTCTAGTTCCAAACTGTCAAAATTTTGGCTTTCAGAATCAAAATTAAGTTCTTTTAGTCTCATGGTAGCCATGTTTTCATAGGTGAGTTTATAATTTCAGTCAACAGATGCAATGTATTTAGCTGTCTTTAATAATTTTAATTCAAAACATTTTGGAGCTAAATCTCTTTGAAAGCATGTATACAAAAGTTTCACATTTTTATTTGTTCAATTTATTTTCGAAATATTAAAAACTTGACACTGCAAATATTTGATACAAAGTTTTTATTAAAATGTAATATTCTAGTAACCAGAAAAGGACATTAAATGGTCTATCTGCTTGTTTATATAGGGATATTCCATTTGCTTAGAAATGCTATAAGTCAACAGTATTAGGGACCCCTTGGTGACAGGTTAGAAATAAAAAAATCAGCAAATGAAATCACAAAACTATTGTGCATTTTTCATGTTCTTGATGCTTTTTATGTTTAAAGTCAGTATGAGTTACAAACAAATGGGCGGGTGTGCAAAAACTTTAAGCTATTTCTGCAAGACAGAATAATGTCTTTGATGTATGTCAGTTGAGATTTTACAGAAAAATCATGCATTTTATTTGAAGAAATTTCTCCACAGAAAAAAATAAGCACAATCAGTTTAAATCACCATGGCAATTTCTATGCTTAGGTTGACTGCATGATTCAGAAGTTATGAATTTAAAAAATAGTTTGTTTCTAAAATCTTTGTCAATCCTTGTTTGGTAAATGGCTAACAGAATCATAATAGCAGCTATCTGAAATACTGTATATACTTAATGAGTCCAACAGCAAACTGCACAGATCTAGATCTGCCATTGTATAATGTGCCATCAGATCTGGGTCTGTGCAGTTTGTGAGGAGTAATTGATAGAACAAACAACATAGACCCTGATCTGCATATGCATTGTACTATGGTACATCAGGATCCATGTTGTTTGCAGGTTGACTGGACTTGTAAGAGAGTATCTACAGCATATTCAAAGCATGAGTCAACCTTTATCATACAGCACTCCCAAACATTGTACCTAAATATGAGTTGTGTTCGTTGGTTTTAAAATGGCTTACTATTCTACGTTTGTTAGTTTTAAAAGGGCTTCCTTTACTTTGTTTGTTTTGAAAAAGCTTACTTTACTTTGTTGGTTGGTTTTGAAAGGTCTTCCTTTACTGTGTTTGTTGGTTTTAAAAGGGCTTCCTATTCTGTTTGTTGGTTTTATAAGGGCTCCCTGTACATGTACTTTGTTTGATAGTTTTGAAAAGGCTTACTTTACTTCATTGATTTTGAGAAGTTCAAAACTGTTAGGTGAATATAAAAGTTTACTATTACAAAGAATAAAACTAAATTATTTAAATAATTAATGCCATTGACTTGTTTATAATATAATCTGTTCTGTAAATGAATTTAGTGCCATCAACTTGTTTATAATATACGCTGTTCTGTGAATGGATTCAGTACCATTGACTTGTTTATAATATAAGCTGTTCTGTGAATGAATTCAATGCCATTGACTTGCTTATATTTAATAGACTGTTCTATAAATGGATTCAACGTTTTTGATTTGTTTTGTAGTATAGATTGTTCTGTGAATGGATTCAAGGCCATTGACTTGTTTATATTATAGGCTGTTATGTGAATGAATTCAATGCCATTGACTTGTTTATATTATGATGTTATAGGTTGTTCTGTGAATTGATTCAATGCCACTGACTTGTTTATAGTAAAGGTTGTTCTGTGAATGGATTCAGAGTCTTAACATAGTTATCTCACAAGGACAATGAGTCTTTAACCTTTTTCAAATTAGGTTGTAGTTGATTTTATGTGGATGTGCAGCATAGAAATTAGTATACTGGTATGGTTTAGCTCATTTATTAATTTGCATATCTGTGATATTGTTTATGTTGCATTTGAGGTATATTGTTTGTTATGCCCTGGGTCCTTGAGATTATTTGATGGGAAAATATTACAAAGTATTGTTTTCACAAATGTAATTCAGTGTAGGACCCTCAGTTTATGACTAACATCTGAATATGAAAAGAGTTTCTATTTTATGCCAAACTCACTTAATTGTTGTTTTACTTTGTAATAGTTTTTGTATCATTTTGTAGTCTATATTATTGCCTGTTCTAAATTAAAATAATGTTAGCTTCTTTATGGCAGTCAAATATGGATAGCTGTAGAGAGCTCCCATCTGGCTACCTGACCATTGTGGATAAATAAACACCAAACAGATATGTTGGCAATGCATTAAAAAGAGTTGTTTACTTCAGCAGGTGGTTGTAGGTTTGGTGTACATGAATACATCCAACATAGTTGTTGTTCTAATTTTGAAGGACACTGCCTACATAAGGTAATTAAGAGTTTAGAAACGTTTATGAGGAAAATGCCAAAATGACAATTACTTAATTTACCAATAATTAATTTTTTTCTTCCCTTGTTGTTTTGTGTTTAACACCACTTACAGTGCATGATAGGCTACACATGGCAGCCAGTATAACTGGTGGAGAAATAACCCAGGAAAAGTCCAGTAAGAACCACTGAGCCATGGAAACCTTTGGCAAACATATTTACAAACACATGTTGGCTGATTCCAAGAATGGACAATAGTATTATTGTTTCCTTGATTGTGGTCTAGCTTAAAATCTTATTATAAATTCTGCAAAGTTACAATGGTTTGTCTTCTGTAAGCATTTTTCGTTTCCTTTTTAGAAGTAAGATGGACTGTTGGAAAGATTGCAAAACTAGATCATTTTACTGTGATGAGTCCAGTAGAAATTGGTACTCATTGTAAGTTGTCTGTTTAACGTTGTAACTTCTTAGGCTTCAGTCGATGTTATAATAACTTGTTTAAATATAATAAGTTTGATTTTTGCACTAATTTTATTCTTTTAGGATTTTAGTTTTTTTATTTTGTAGGCATTATTATTTGTTATCTACAATGACTATGATATTATTTTTGTTGCATTGCATTTTAAACAATCACACTATTTCACTGTGTCTGCACCTTTGATTATAAATGTATTATGGACTTTTTTGTAGGTCTTAGTGTATTAGTATTATTCTACATAATTCTGCTTCCATTATTTTTTTTTATACACTGATAGCTACATAATCAGAATCTTTATGAAAGTATTTGGATGTTCTTGGTCTTTATGCTAACAGACAGCAGTGCATAATTTTGCACTTTAGTGATGAACTTTAATGAGCATTTATGGAAATGATTTTAAAATGTAAACCCAATGTAACCACTCTTGAAAATATTTATTTTTGTCATAATGGCAGTTCAAAAGAAGACCATTGCAGATAAGGAGAAGGGAATGGACTTCAGACTTAATTAGAAAAAAACATGAGTGAGAAGAAAAATTGCTTAAAAAATGCATTTATTTTTAACCAACCTCTCCCAATAAGTATGGATTGATTGTTGTATTGAAAATAGAATTTTATTTTATAAAAATGATGACAGAAAAATGTTTTGAATAAATAATACATTCAAAAGTTAATGATAGGTAAGTTGAAACGGTTGATTTAAATCCAGATAAGAAGCCATCAATTTTATTTATTTAAGTATGTTTCAAAAAATTTACTTCAAAACAAAAATTGCTAATCTGAAATGAGAATGTTTGGGAATTATGCAGATCATAAAGTGGTTGTGTCAAAACCTTGATAAAATAATTTTTCTAACAGATATTAAGTGGAAACGGAGCATAGACATCTATCAGTCAATTTTGATTGCCTTTAAAACTTGAATGCTATTTTATGTTTTAATTACTTTTTCCAATAATGTATAGACTTTATGTTAGTTTTTTCAATTAGTTTCAGAGAGCAATTAAAGGTACATGCATTTAGTTGTTCTGCTGAGAGGTATTTGTAAAGACTAAAGTGTTGTTCAAATTAGAAAAAAATAACTGGTACAGATTTTTAAGTACTAAATTTTTGCTTTTAATGGTCATAACAGATATTTTAATTTTGGATAATTGCCCTTGAATCGCAATTTTGCATTTCATTTACTTTATTGATTAAAGGTTTTGTAAATATCTGCTTTGATTTGTTCCTTACATCGGTGCGTCTAGTATAACCTCCTTGAAACACATGTAGCATTCATCATGGTATTCTATTTTTTTTTTCATTTCTGTAGCAGCATTATAAAAAAACTAGATACAATTTTATATATATATATATATATATATATATATATATATATATATATATATATATATATATATATATATACACACACACACATACAACACATACATACCACTCCCTCGATATCTCGCGCCAGGATAACTCGCGAACCCGCTTATAACGCAGTGTCCGGCATGGCTCCCGATTTTTTTTTCAAAGAAAATAATTTTAAAATATACTGAACGTGAAAATTTCGCGATAAGAATTGGTAATATGAACCTTGATAGATACCATATGTTACGTAAATTTTCGTAAAGGAAAAATAAGTAATAATCATTAATCTGTTTATGTATTTTCGATCTTTTTTTACAAACTTAAATCTTAGTGGAATTTTATGTCCGATAATTTAACGAAATTTTCAAATAAAACAAAGTTATTTGTACGAAAAATTATGATACATTTAAATAATTATTATTTTGATAACTGCATTGTGTACGAAAAATTAATGGGTACGAAAAAATATATGAAATACGGTAGTTCATTTTGTCATCAGAAATGCTGATTATTACCCGTAAAGATAGAATCCATATTGTGAATTTTGCATGTTCTAATAAAATATCACATTATTTTTCGTCTTTTTTTTTCTTTCAGAGAAATAGTTGTCAATAAACTATAGATAAACAGTTTGGTGAGAGCGATCAATGAAAATTTGTGGTAAATGCTAACAGATGGCAATAGAGAATAAAATAAACACCAATTAAATGTCTGGCTTTGTGAAATTCACGTCTTAATCCTTTAACTTTGCTTAAATGTAAACACTACAATCGCAACATAGTCTCTTCTATGAAAACAAGAAAAGAATCAATCGACCGTCACATCGAAACCCGTTAGTACTTTTGTGAGAACCTAATTACCAACCGGCTTTGTTTTCATCTACTGTGTGAGGAAGTGTTTGTTGCATTTAAACAAATCGTTTAAAAGACTTATTTTTTTGATCACTTTGAATATGACTTTTCTATCAAATCAAGCAAGATTAGTACAATTAAAAAACTGAAGCACAAGTCAATAGCAGGATAAGTTCTGGTGGTCCTTACTCTTCTCAATATTCATTTTATTTGTCCAATCGAAATTGGTTTCACATTTTTATGTACTTAACATCACTAAAATATATAATATCGGTAATGTTTCCTAATCATTTGTAAATGTCACCATGGAAATGAAGTAAGCGAAATATGTATGCTGTGCATTATACATAGCATTCATAACGGCGAAGCGAGATCCAACTAAATTGGTCTTCTTGTCAGTTTTGAAAGGAGAGGATGCTGTAATATATCCATTTTAAAGTAAGAAATGGTCTAGATAGCTTGTTTCAAGATAAACTTTTAATGCAGATTTTGCAGCTGATAGTTTCATTTGATGATGTGTTGCGTGTCTAGGCTTATACAAAGTAACAAGTTGTGAAAAGATTGAAGCTACAAGATTTACAAAATTTATGAAAGTAATTTATTTCCTTAGAAAACAAGGTAAAAATATGAAACGGGCATATCACGTTGCAAATCTAATACAAACATTAATCCTAGAATTAATAAATATAAGTCATATAACTATAATGTTCTAAATAAAAGTTTGAATCCCAATGAAGTTCCAAGATTAAAGGCGATTACGTCTTTTATAACCTGTTTAGTGTTGTCGTGTCAACAGTTCCTTGTTCAATCAATAAAATTAATATTACGGCTTTAGAATTGGTAGTAATTTCCAACAAATGTCTTTGACCATGAATTCTGATGAGCACTTGATATTTTCAGGGAATTTAAATTATTTTTTAAATAGAAAATTCAGCTCAAACTGTTCACAACACAAAATACTTTTGAGTTCATAAGGTATGAATTATGACTGAATTAAATCACTATAAAACGTTAATTTTAAACGCTAGTTTAGATCTCGCGATGGGGTCACGTGGTCACTTAACTTGAACGGCGCAGTAACACCATAGACCGGCTGACACATACAACAAGGTTACTGCATTATAATTGTAATTTTTTTGTAGTATTCTACTTAATTGCTTAGTATGTAGAATTACTTTTGTAGTGTTTCATTTGCGTGAGTATTTGATAAATGGGGTTGAGATATACGTATAGAAGTATGTAGAATTTTCGCTTGTGGTCAGAATTAACTTTGTCGCTATTAGGTTACTTGTTAGTAAAGAAGTGTATTAATGTGTTATGTTCGAGTTTGCACATGCATGAATTATGCATTCGGAATGGTTTAAGTATGTAAGATATATCAGAGCATGGATATTTGAATATTTGTATACTTTGTACGAGTTGTTATGTAAAGAAATGCATCTAATTATTGTGATATTGTTTAGTATAATGAGATAAAGAATATGTACTAATGTGACGGAACTTATTGATGTATGCATGAGACGTAATTGATACCGTGCCGTATTATGAACATATTTTACCAAAAAAGACCGTAAGAGTATTTCTATGTGAATGAATGCGTGGCTGAAGAAATTTAATAGCCGTTATCTGATGTTAGGATTGTGTAGAGTGAGATGAGAGGGCTAACGAAAAATATGTTTTCACATGAGGCTTTTTAGGGGACAGAATATCCGGTTCAGTTGAGATTAGCAAAAGTCAGTGGAGAGAAGGTGGAGTAGGGGAAAAAGTAGTCTTGAGAAGAAAGTAGAGGAGAGGAAAAGGAATGTATATAAGTCGAGGAGGAGGAGAGGAAGTATAGAAAAGTCGAGGAGAAGGAATTTTGAGAAAGTCGTGGAGAACTAGAGAAGGAATTGAAGAGAAATAGGAGAGAAAAATACATAGATAAGTAGAATACAAGGACAGCTGGAAATCTAGCTAAATAAATAATACAATAGGCTATTAAAGGGTCCAGCGGAAGGAGTTTTCTTGGGAAATTTGAATCATTTGACTATTGAATTGTTATTAAATTATTATTCATTTAATTTCTCCTTTTTTGTATATATTAGCCATTTAAACGTCTGCATTGCTGACCGAGGGGCTCGTAGTTGTACATCTATCTTTCACTAATTTAACTTCCAACCAAACTCGAGCCTGGTCGAGACTTCTACAATAGTTTAATTATAATATAGGAAGCATCCCCTCTGCAATCCCCCACAACCAAATCCTCACAATGGGGCATCATTTACACCATATTTTAGCATCAGTCACACTCTTTATTAAATGATAAAATTTTAAGTTTCAACAATAAATTTACATTTTGTAAAATTTCATTGAAAATATAATCTTTTCATGTATATTAAGTATAAAAAATGTGTAAATCATGTATATGTGATGCTTAACATATTGATTACCAATAACAATAAAGAGTAAAAAAAATTCTTTTATATATTAACATTGCTTCCTTCGAATTTGACATTCGTTTCCTTGGACTAATACACAGTGCTCGATTACTTTGATCCTCAACTTGGCAATGAATGACACAAGCAATTAAATATCTTTCTGTTCTTAAACCTTAAAGTATACCATAGCTAATATATCGTTTTAACAGAGTTATATCGAGTTATTAAAAAGAGTAGTAATCCCTATAGTAATATAATTGAAATGTAATTTTCTTCTTTAATTATTTATCATAAACGTACTTGTTCTTTAAACATTGTCATAATTGCTATTAGGTCCAGTATAAATTCTCACAACATGCACGCAGGGATATATGCTTCAATCTTGAGTAAAATTTGATAGGCTTGCCCAGTGGTATTCATTTGACTAATCTTGTTTATAGAACAAAATGGAAACTAAAAGTGCATTATTATATGACCACACAATAACACAATAACTTAAGCTGGGACCGAATTGTCTTGGAGTTGAATTGCCCTTGGGGTCGAAATGTCTGAGCCGATTGGTCTTTGGGGTCGCAAAGTCTTGGGCTCAAAATGTCCCGGAACCCATGAAAACACACCGGAAGCGCTTAACTTATTCTGTTATCGCAGATAAATCAAAATCGGTTAATGAACACGCCAGAAGCGTGTCTTGTATAATCATATAAGGCAAGAACACGGATATAAACCCTGATCACAAGTAGAATAACGTTTCTTTTTCTTAGACCTTGAGTGCGAGACCGGTTTGCGTCCACCATAGGAAATTCCTCGTCCAAGTACCTAGTTTATTCAGAGCCATGCCAGGCGTGGTTCCAACGGCTCCTAACGCAATCGCTTTTGCACCCTCTGCAGCTAACAGCGTTGGAAAACGTGGAGGAAAGGAAATATTTCTCCACTCTCTTGTATACGTGTCATCTCAGACATGGGCAACTTTGATGTTACCGAAATGTTGGTATGCTTAGCCGGCTTCAGCTGATCAAGTTGTGTGCGAGTTAGCGACACGGGGATTTCTATATTGAACTGTACTGGAATGTGATCATACGCTATTTTCTTATTTGGCTCTTAACTTTTGCTAATTGTTTTGGGTGAAGACCTGCCTTAACTTCGTCATACAAAATTAATTTAATTAAGCTCTTCAGTTACAAGCTCGTCAAGCACTGGGAGTTTTTAGCTGACATTCGACAAATTTATTCCTCCAACAACAGCACCGTATCAGTGAGAATAACAGCAATGAACCTGTAAAATAAATCAGCAGTATAAACACGTGCTTGAAAGTGCATATCGACCATGAAGTGCTAGAACAGGTCTCTGCTTGAGAGAGAGAGAGAGAGAGAGAGAGAGAGAGAGAGAGAGAGAGAGAGAGAGAGAGAGAGAGAGAGAGAGAGAGAAATAAAATAAACGGGTACAATGTGGGAATGTCTTTCTGGGAAATCTTCACACTATGAATGTTTTCAGCCCGGTCTGTGTACAAACAAGGCTTGTGACATGCACCTACAACATGATTGTTTTTTTAAGTGAAGCAAGATTTCTTCTAAGGGATGCTGATTACTTTTTGACCACAAAGAAACTTCAGGCACGTTAAACTGCTCAGTATAATTGTATTACTATGCTGTCCACCGTCAACCCGATCCCTTGTTTGAAACTTAACAAATTAATATCTTGCTGAGCTGATACCTTATCGGGTACGTATGTGCCATGAGAACTGCTGAAATATCCTAGCTACATGTATGATGAAAGTGAGTAGTGACAGCTGTCATGTTCATCTGCAACTCCAAAAATAATCCCGTTTTTTCAGGCATCAGAGGGGGTGAATAGTTTATCACATGATTACCAAGGCAAATTTTGACAGCTCAAGTTCGCCATCATCGTCTCCATCTGCACACCAAATACATTGTTGCCATCAAGCTTTCTTTAAAACACAGTTGTTTGCTCGACTCCAAAATTGCCTTGGAAACATCTGTGTAAAACTCCGAATATGTAACCGAGAGGAATCGCGTAGGAAAACGACGACTCTTTGAAGACGTTCTTGACGTTATAATTATAATTCAAGATTGATATTTTGATTGATGTAATTAAATCTGTCTGATGCACCTGCTTCAACGTTGCCTGCTGAAATTTGAGGTTGTATACATGCCTATGGGAAAGGATATGTATCCGGATCCATTCTTGCAATATGTAATAGACGGGCCAGAGGGTCTCTCATAATCGTTGCTGTATCTGATGAATCAGATAATCGTCGAAGCAATGTCAACGTTGTTTAAACTTGCTTCCATTACCTTACAATCAATGGGACATAGTGTGCTGGTACAACTTTCATGATGCCATTTATAATAAATCCAATCTTGGCATCGTCGGCATAATTCGTACCGGCGTCGTCATCATACACGAGTTTTCCTTCCATTTCTAATTAATGTAGGAATAATACTGAAAATCTTAAGACACTTTGATCTGCCTGCACACGCGTGAATATCGAACGAGTGATCTTAGTGGATTTGTTTGGATCATCTGTATAGAATAAAAATATTCTGTTTCGAGAGATAAGGGTCGGAAGTTTTCTAGCTTGTGAAGGAGGGGTGAGCAGTACTGTGTACCACGGACTATAGTAGGGGTGAAGGACTCATCTTCACTGTTCCAGTGGAAATGCAATTCGTTGGTCCTCCCCCAGTTCTCATTTAGGTTCTAATTAGTATTTTCGATAAAAATTGTATTGAAAGCAGAGTTTTGTATAATCCATGTAATAAGTGTCTGCCATGAGTAAAGACCACAGTCTAGTCCTTGCACACGCTCCTTGGAGACCTCCCCCCCCCAATTAAACTGAAAATATCTGTTTGGAATATTTTAGCGGAACGAAAAAAGGAACAAAAGCTGGAAAGCCGTTTTCGTGTCTTGCTAACAAAAACAGTCGCTTATGGGCTTGATTAACTTTGTCTCGTCGTAAACTGCAAACCAGTTGGATCCAATCTTGATCATGAACACCAGGTGATGATGGATAACACGTCTTTGATTTTTATACAGCTCCCAGCAGCGTTTTCACTCATTGAACATCATTTAATTCGCCAATGTATAAAGGGAATATCTTTTCCAACGTGATTTATCTTTATTAACGATGATTTGGTCTTGTTAAGTGCCTTATTCATTGAAAAATCTATTATTAAAATTATTACAGCTATTAGGTGGTGTCTATTTTATAACATGTCATCTATCAAACCGCGATAACATGTATGCTACATAATGAATCGTGTTTTAATAACATGAATCTATAAATCATGTCCATATTTATGATATGATTTATTATTGTTACAGCTGTGCCTGCTATTATATATGCATTAAAGATGATAAATAAGAAGCATTAATTCGGATGAATGTTATTTTTTCCACCTTAAAAGTATGTACTCAATTCAATCAATGAATAACAAGATATTAAACAAAATGCTATCTTGCGATAAAAGCAAAGCGTGCCACTCAAAAGTGCAATCCATGCATATAAACGTACACAAACATGCGTGAACAAGCTTGAAATCCCTTAAAACAGATGTCCTCGCGGTACAGCGAAATCCTGTCAAGACGGACATTTAAATATCGTCATTTACTTTCCAAGTATACCGAAACCCCTTTATTCCTAAAACCAAAATAAATCTGGATTCCAAGTGTCAATTTTACACTTTATAAAAACTTAAAAAAATCTAAACTAAGTTCAAACTTGAAAACGTAGACCAGATACTAGTTTATACGAAACATTGATATTTAAGATCGTATTACACCGTGGTCATGCAGAAATAAAGTGTGGTCATTGAGAAATACACTGTTCAACCAGAGATGCTCTGTGGTCATCCAGAGTTTTGGTACAGTACAAGTTCAAAAGATGGCTAACATTAAATGATGTCAGAGACTTCGATAACAGGATATAAATAGAATGCATCATTATTAAAGCTTACTAAAAATCATTAGCATTTAGTTTCCATGGAATAAAGTAAGTATAAGAAACACCCACACCCAAACTATGGACAATGAGAAACAATTCATCCAAATACAGTTGACGAGATATTGCACGAAAATATCATTTACTTTGAGATGCATGGTTCTTCATATAGTGCCTAACTATAATTTAAAATTGCAAAATATACGTCCCATTTTAAAATTATTTAGACGGTATAAGGGAGGTAATCTATGTCTGTCATACACACAGTTATAAATTATATTATAAATGAACACATTTGTAAAGCACCATGCAACCTAGCACATGATAAAATGCTAGATTCTATGTGGAAAAACTAGATAATATATTGAGAAATTTCATGTCGATTCTGTGACACAGACACATATAGAATGAATTTCGCGAAGATCTGAGTTGAAATTAAATAAGCAAACAAATAAACGAACCACAACTAATTTGTTGCTAGGTGATAAAAAAGTATTATTGGTATACAATGCCATATGTACAATAGCGCAATGAGTTTGGAAAACATTCAAACGGCGGTTCAGTGCAATTACATTCAGGTAGAAAATTTATTTCACAGTAATAAGATAATTTATGTGGTGACCAAACCAAAGGATGCCCAAATGACCGATGCGACAAACCTCCAAAAGTTGTTCACTGTGTATTTAGTTTAAATATGCTGTTCAAAGGGACATTAGTGACGAAATTAACGTGAATGAATTTTTTGTTTAAAATTCCGCATTTGAGTGGCGTGCAATCAACACGTTTATATTCATCAGAATTAGAGAAATCTTTTTCATCCTTCAAATACAGGTATGTCGCAACATCGTTTTATAAATAGTATAATGGTAAAATTTACATTTACTAATCAGTACTTGCATCTCAAAGTAGTTAGTTCTGTTATTCCCTTACCCCCAGTAGACTGATCCAATACGTATGTGATCTTATTAAGAAAATTCCCTAATAAAAAAAGAAAAATAAACAGTAAACGTTATGTCCAAATTTATTTCTGCACTTCACAGTTGCAAAACTCAGTTAAAATATTTCTAGAACTATCCAAATAATTTAAAAAAGAACTTGAGCAATGCATCCACGCTGTTGAGAGTAAAATAAAAATAAACAGTAAAATGACTAAATCCACAGATTCAGCACTGAGACGTAACTACGAAAGTGATACTTTCGCATTATGGGATAATGCGACCTTAATCCTATGACGTTATGAAAGTTTGATTTACGTACACAACAAAAGTTAAAAATATTCCTTGGCAACGACAGTTGTGAGGCTAGAAAATGTATGATAATATCTGATAACGTGTATTAAATTTGATAATGTGGTATAGAAATTGTCATCACTGTTTCCTTTTTTAATCCTCTTAGCTTGTTAAGGAAAGTTCTTAATAGTAGGAAACAATTATTGTATTCGAAACGAAGTACTCGGATTTTTATATTTATATAAAATAACTCAATTTTTATGACATTATCTCATTACATTTATTTGGTACTAATGAAAAAAGGGTCCGTACACATTTGAAATCAACGAATGAATATAAATGTTTTTATGCGGGGTTTTAATTTTATTCTTTAAATATAAAAGTGTCGGTTTTCACTTCCATGGGTATGTTTTAATAAAACTAATTACAATAATGTGTACTACACATTGAATAATTCTATCTTTGCAAACGCTCTAGCTAGACTGTTGTATTGGTTTATGGAGCCATACCAAAGAGTCTCCATAACGCCTTTTGCGATGGCAGTTGCTGCCAAATATTCACAAGGTTTATCAACCGTGAAACATTGCAAAGAGTCTTCCTCGTCCAAACTCAGCTCTGAAACACTTTCAAATGTTATTGATCCTACTCTTGCGGGTAATAATCCGAATATATATACATCGTCTATCCAGAAAAATGGGGTCTCTTTCGACGCTTCGTATAACTCTTTAATAATGTCTGTTGTCAAAATGACAAAAAAGCCGTTGCAATATGTGACAGGAAAGGTAGTCATATTTCTAAATTCCCAGTCATCAACTCTCCATTTGCCTGTCTTTCTCTGTATTGGACTTGTCCCTTTGTCCCTAACGTAGCATCGAAGTTTTCTTTTGTCGTCCTTATAGGTCTGGGACACATCCAAAAGAAGCTTGAAGATGTTCACAAAGATATCGTCATCCACTTTGATAACAAATTTAGCTTGAAGACAGAACTCTGTAATCCATCTATATCCCAAAACACCCTTATGGGTCAAATTGTGGTATGTATCAATAAAATCTCCTTGTACAATATCCCCGTGAAGATCACTTTCATATTTGATAGCAGCCTGGACTTTTTGACCGTCTTCTGGTCTTCCCAGTAAAAATACCACTCTTATGCCATGGTTCATTAGCAAGTTCTTATTAGCCCATGTTTCACGTATCACAGATCTTCTGTAAAAATGATCAGTTGCGGTATGAACCATTACAATAAACGTAAAGTTGTTACTAACTCCTGCACATATCTTGTCATTATTCAGCACGTATGGCGATCCAAATGCTGTTAATGGGTATACAATGTTTGTTTCTTTGCTAAAATCAAAATTTTGTGAAGTCATCCCCGATTTTGTGGTGGATAGTTCATTAAGATGATTTGTACTTGCTTTCATCAAAAGATGACTGACAGTTGAAGTTCTTTCAAGGGATGTATTATGAAGAAACATATTTATGGTTGGCATATTTGGAATGCTATTATACAAAATAACATTGGTACCTCTGTTTTTCTCTCTCGTAAGATTCTTATTTGATGTAATACTGGCGACTTTTTTGTTGTCCAGTGAGGAAAAATCGCCAGGATTTTCGTGAAACACATCTTTCATACTATCTGCCAAGAGATATACAAGAACGACAACAGTCACGAAAACCGCAAAGGAAAGTAAAATATTACGGAGGCGGCGCAGCGAAATACATTTCATTTTAGGATAACATCTCGTTTCAGCCTCTGCAAAGAGAGAAAAGTTAAATTACTTGGCCATGTTGAAGCTGGCTACACTATTACAAATAATAAAGTAAGAGAAATAGAGAGACAGGCAGCTATCGAAAGAAAAAGTCAATTTGCAGTCTGGATGGTCCAACATCATTGTCTTGTCCAATCCTTTAACTGTCATCCATCAACAATATAGAACTCCCTTTATTCGGAAATATTCAAACGATTTATACCAGGTGCAGCACTTAAGGTCTAATGATGACTTAAACTGGTCACCATAAGCCAATAAGGGCACACAGGTTACAGCTTGCAGGTAGGCCTTTAAGAACGTGCATTTCACAATATGTCATTGTCCTTTTAGATTTGTTGGGTGGTTCATAATTGTCGTGTACGATGGCTTAACTTTAGCAAAATGCCATTATATTTCTAAGGGCAAGGCACTCTACAAACCAGTTTAATTGCTAAAAACAGGAAAGGTAAGAAGCCAATCAAAATTATGGGCTAATAATGGAATTAGGATAATTAATAATTCAGGTTCAGTACCACACGAATGTAGTCCCATTCTATTTTTAGATCATTATTTTCTTTTCTCCGTTTGGTGGTGATACAAGAGTTAGATTTAGGCATTCTTGGTAAGGATTTGAAGGCAATTGCTTATTCTTTAGAATGTGAGCTGATGGTGTGGTTGTCTGGTTGTATTTCGGCGATAGTGCTCAGTGAGTAATAAGGCCATGATGATGATTCTGAAGTGAAATCTGTTCCGTTGCATGGTATTTTGTTTACAATTTAGCCTCTCCAAAACGGCAGGTAAAACCTTGAAAAAAAACTTCATTGTAAAGTCATCTCTGACGGTAATTTAGATTAAAATATGATTTGTATTGATTGTCGCACAATGGAACGTTCCGTACTGAGAAACAAATGTAGAGACTAAATAGTAAAATTGTGTTATATGGCCTGTCAGCACAGCATTTGAGTAAATGTTAAACTGATAAAATCTTTTTTATTAATGATAGACATATCATTTTAATATGTATATGGACTTTAAAAATATAAAAATGAAATTAAAAATAAAAAATTAAATTCATTAAAAGTTTAAATGAACTTTAAAAAAGATAAATATAATTTTCCCACCAAATATATTATTGCGAATGATATTAAATGATATCAGCTTGTATATACTCCTACACCATATACAAGCTCAAATGGACATTTTTCAAATTTTGTCAGAAAAATCTTTTAAGTCAAAATAAGACCCTCATTTAAAATACAAGAAGACAAAATTCTATTTTGCTTTGCACCTTTAGGTCATTGAAACTATATTTATTTGGGGTCCAAACAGTTAATTTGTGTTTATGATGGGGTGACTTCCCGAGTAACACATACCTGCTTGAATATCTATCAGTAATTGTTTATAAACATAGTTATAGGGTATTTAGTTAGAGGAGAGAGATGACGTTATACTAGAACCTGCTCAAGTCATCTACAAAATCATATTAAGCAGGGGAGAAATACAGGTGAAAGGGATAAAATATACTTTACCCAAGTATATTTACCATTGCATATAAGAAAACAGCAAAATAATGTAAGTTGAATACAGAA
Organism: Potamilus streckersoni; assembly: GCA_016746295.1. Taxonomy (NCBI): domain Eukaryota; kingdom Metazoa; phylum Mollusca; class Bivalvia; order Unionida; family Unionidae; genus Potamilus; species Potamilus streckersoni. Next base: position 2,206,053 of record JAEAOA010000822.1, on the reverse strand, counting down.
TGCATTCCATTCTTTGTTCAGTTTCTTTAGGATATAGATTGATGTAGTGCAGCATTGTGGCCTAGATGATATGGGAATTCTAATGATTCATTTTGCTTTATGCATTATTAATTACTAATATTTGTTAACTGACATTCTAAAGATTACATAAGAGAAATTCAAACATTATTTGAATTTTACTTTGTACAACTAATATTAACATGGTTACATAGCTGACATAAACAAATATGCATATATTTTGGAATATTTGGGACCAAATGTTGACATTCAGTACATCATATAGGCTGACATAGTGCCTATACTGAATATGTAAGGCTCAGTTCTGATTGTGTGCACTTCAAATATACCAGCTGAATCATTGAGCTTAACGTGATAATCAATACTCTTAAAAACAGACTAAAATGTTCAAACAAATCATTTGAATAATGTTTGCACATGTAATTTTAACAAGTGCATTGCATATGTCCCACACATGCAATGTCCATACTTGTTTACAAGTTTTGGGAATTAAAATTTCACATTTAGTTGGTGATATAGGATCTATTGGTAACTATAGTTAATCTGTGTGGCGACATTTGGGTGTATTCATTTGTAATATCCAAAATTGTTTTTTTTATTCATGAATATGTTTACTTATAGTAATACATTTCAATTTGGTGGATTGTCATTTGACTTTTCAGTATATTGGTATGTACTAATGTTTGCTCCAATGATAAAACCTCACCCTTCCAACATTGCCTTTAACTCTATAATAATACTCTACCTGATTAGTTATTTAACCTGTAAATGGCTAAGTATGCTTATAATACGTTATAAATGGTGCATCTACTGTTATATAAAGAACTACATAATTGCAGCCCTCATCAATAATTTATACGCTGAAATAAGGCTGTAAAACTGATAGAAAATATCTTAATATCGCAGCAAGAACATAAAATTAATTATACAAATTACAAGTAGAAGGTTTAATGTTTTTATATGAGTTTATCATAGCATCAACTGCCAGTGGCATACATACACAACTTAGATAACGCCATTCAGGCGTGATGTGCTCTGTGATTCTGTGAGTCACAGTTTATACTACGACAGACTCAGAAAAATAACATTACACTCGAAAATAATAAAACCAGCTAAGTGTCATTGGCAATTATGAGCAAGAAAAAGTTGTATTACGTTTTCCAGGTCTTTGAATAAGACATTTAATATTCATTAAGGTCGTAAGCTAGCTTCAGATTGACGTTTAATGTTAATCAAAGTTGTAAGTTAGAATGACTTTTAATGTTCATCAAGATTGAAAGTTACTTTCAGATGATGTAAAATCAATAAATTCAAATTCAGTAACATCTGCAAACTTTAAATAATAATACATACAATTATGAATTTCAATGATACAGATCGATACATAATTCATCAACGAATCGAACGAGATAACAATAGAAATAAAGTAAGAAGTCTGTGCATTGATGATAGTTTTGTGTATTTGTGTTTGTAATATTCATAAAAGCTAATACATTTAAGCATCACATAATTAATGAAAAATCAATCCAAACACCAAGACTGTTGAGATCATGTCAGATTTTAATTTGACATCTTTATTTAAAAATCTAATAGAAAATATGACAATAAGATATATGCGATAAATCTGTACAGTTTTTTGATTCGTAAACATCTTTTTGTTCCTTAAATTATTTCGATATAAAAATATAATGTTATAATAAATTCTTTAAAGCAAGGAAACATTATTTAACATCCAATTCTGTATCAATGAATGAAAGATTCCTTATATGTAAGATAAATTATTGCATCTTCAGGGATATTTGTCCTCATGAATCACTGTTAGAACGTATCCAAGCCTTCATACTGACTTGCTACAGCAGTTTGTTTACCACTCTTCGAAAGTAATTCTTCTTGAAAGTCTTCGCAAATTATCACACTTTCTGCACTTGTTAAGTACCATATATATATATATATATATATATATATATATATATATATATATATATATATATATATATATATATATATATATATATATATATATATATATATATACACAACGCCAGGGTGTTGTGGCCATTTACTTTTCATTGCCTAATGATGGCAAGATGTGCTTTTTCGTGAGTCGTTTTTCTTGTTTTCTTGTTTCCTACAAGATACTGTGCCTATAGTAATTTAAATGAACTAGGCTGCTTTCTCTGAACAAAGATCCTAATGTATCCCTTTATATCTGCGTAAAACTACCTCTCCAAATGAACTCCATGTAGTTCTTTTTGCCTGCACCAACAGCTATTAAATGAAAATAGTTGCCGCTAAAGGAGTCTAGTGCAAACGGGCCATCTAGAGTAATATTTCTGGAAATATCAGTGTAACATTTACTAAAGCCTGATTGGGTAGTCTGAATACGAGTCATCAAAAGGAGTGTACTGAGCGCTTCCTGACGCAGTCACCAGTTCTGGAACAAGGCCAGAGGTCATGATGATAAAGTAACCTGTAAAAATTTTGTAGATGAGTACGTTGAGGAAATAGATGATCTGGAATATACTAGTTGCTCCTTTTCTCCCTAACTACAATACTTGCATTTTCTTCCTTGACATCACCAACAATATGTCTAGATTCGATCCTCAACGATGGCAACATTATGTGTACCAATTTGAACATAACAAAAATGTTATCATCGATCTTTAAACACATTTGGCTTGTCGGCAATGATGGTATATCCATTCTAAGGCAAAAATAATCTTCATTGTGAGATCCTAAAAGTTGTCTACAAAATATCATCGTACTATATCACTGAATGAAATGTTCATTGTTGAATTTTACTTGATCCGCTCTGTTACTTGGTTTTCGAAGAATAAAAAATGGATTTCACGATCATGTCTGGAAGCAACTTAACACCAATCCAGGTATCCCTTATGGAGCGTCTCCATTCAACAATGACCCAGTGACTCGATGTAAATTATGAAATGAATACGTTTTTCAGCACAGATGTCTCCATTTCTGATCAATAATTTTGTGAAAATCTCCAAGCTGTAAATTTTAACGCTATCCTTATCTAGACTTGTGGTCGTGGCAAATCTATCCTGGTAAGTAAGAAACTGAAAGTCACCGATTGTTGTGTTGTGGAATGATGTAGACCGTTTGCTCAACTTAAATGCTCCAAAATAATACGAACATCGTACATAGGAACATTACACCATAACGTACTAATCTCTGGAATCGGCAAGGGACAAACGTTATTGTGCAACATAACATTGTGTTTTCCTTTAAGGAGACTAAAAGTTCCTATAGTACAATATGAAACTCAAAAATTAAAATTATGCCAAACGTTGGATGCTTTATGCTAAAATAGCTCGAAGCTTTGGTATTACTAGCTTTGAATTTTCCTCGATATGACCTTTGAAAATGACATTCATGCTCAATTAACAACCAAGAATCTAGGATTCTTGGCGGTCAGAGCATTAGGATTCATTTGTATATTATCGACTTCTAGTTTCTATATGTTACGAGTTAGTTTGAAGCATATTTCATCATTTATGAGTTAGTTTCAAATATAAGCTCTGCCTCAGTCTAATACATTATCACGTGGTATAACTTAATTTTTCCCTCCTCATCTGCAGAAAAAATAATCGTCATACCACTTCCTATGGTCTCTCATAATTTATGTGTGAAACATTTGCAAGTTTACTCCTTTCACGACCAAAAGAGTGCGGATTTGTTTTGTAGTGTTCTGGCGTTGAGACAGTCACTGAAGATTTGTCCTCAAAATTACTGCATTTTGCCTTCCATATATGGTAATTAGAAGTTATAATCTATCAAAGCCAAGACAGGGTAGAAATTGAATGTACCTGTAACCTATCGAATTACCAAATATTTTCAGCATCAACCCAAACGGTACTTTAAAATAGCACATCCAATCACAAAATGAAACATTAATTACATGGAGATAACCATTCTCTAGAAGACATAAATACCCGACCCTCCTCCCTTCACAATAGTGATATTTTTTACTGAGCTATTTCTCATCTACCTATGTATTGGGTATGGGTCGGAAGTCTTGTGCCTTTTTGTCTTTGTATTATTGCTTTGTTTTTCTTAAACTTTCACGACTCGGTCATTAATGTCTTTGCTAAAACAACACTTTAAAATTTCAATTATATAAAGAATATTGCGATGCATAATACAGAACTAAGGTGTTCATATCTACTTTTATTATGTGTAGCATGCGTATATTATGTAATATCGTCTTTAACTAGAACACTAATCGTACATATTTTTTAAACAATAAATTGACAATAAATCAATTGAGCCATTAATAATCTCCGATCATTCAGATCTCCGTAGTTAATTATGCGTAATGTGTTACTTTTTTATTGAATATTATTGTTGTTGTCTTTATTAACTGTTATTGTTATTGTTATTATGCTTGGATCAATGCTACATGCTGAATAGGGGTAAAGGTTTAGACACTCGCGGCACATTATCCTAAAGACCCTTTTCAGTTATTAACTTTCAATGTAAATATTAAAGCTATTAACATTCAATTTAATTGTAAAGTCAGTAACTTTTAATTATATTAAACAGTACAACAAATTATCAAGAAAAGAAGTGTATAAACGCAACCCAGCATTCGAACTGCTATTCGGAACAGTTCAAAATTGTAACGTATCTTATATATATATATATATATATATATATATATATATATATATATATATATATATATATATATATATATATAAACACATGATTGGTGTTTGTAAATAGATCATGTAAATGTTAATGTATTTAAAGCTGCATACTCAGACATTTAATTTCAACGGTGGCAAAAATGAATTTAAATCTTCCTTTGTTTTAAAACTTACTTCAACCTCAGACTAGATATATTGACGAATGTGTTCCTAATTGTCTTTGACGTGGAACAGTTCTTTTAATATCGTAGTCATTGACCAATCGTTTTCGGTAATGTGATGATATTTGGCTGACCAAAATGTAACCAGGACTTGCCTGAGAATATAAACAACGTTCCAAGGTTACGATTATTAAGTATGAAAGGTAAGGTACAAGTATAAGCAGTGTTCAACAAAGTATTTCCATATAATAAATAATACTAAAAGAGTTTCTAAAATATATTTCTTGAATAATTAATTCTCGTCCGGTGTGAAGAAAGTTCGTTTGCATCTCTACAGATGTAAGCGCATTTTGGGTTACAAATACATGAAATAAGCTTCCATGGTGAGACGAAAAACGCATCGATAGCTTGATAATTTTACAAGCAATAGAGAAGAAGCAAAAGATTAAAACAATTATCTTTATTTACGATTTATTTATTTATTTTATTTATTTATTTTATTTATCTTTTATTTATGATTATGTATATAACTCATCGAGATGCGCTCATGCGTGAGAAGTCATCGCTACACATGCAATAGTCAGCACGACTAAGTATAAGGTAGAAACGAACTAACAGTAACAGTATCATTATGCTTCGATTCGCAAAGCTGGACATTATTGAACCTGTTTTAAAAAATTAATATTAAATCATTACCCATTAGACTGATTAGAGATTCCTTTTATCTCATACGTCAGAAACGTGCATTCTATACCTCGAAGATTGCATATCAGCAAGGTCATAGTTTGACAAGAATATCAATTTGGAGAGCTTGTAACATGTAAAGAATTCATGTTACATGACTACCAGCTGTGTGACATTTAGTATAAACGATAAAAGACTATTGTAGAAAACGTTATATTCCGATTTTTTAATAAAATTGAGAATTGCGTTACGATCCCCAAATAACTCTTGGCCCTAATTGCACTGATTAATACTCCTGTCACTTTGTGGAAAAACGTTGCTGATGCTTCATTCTTCCCCTTATACACATATCATCTATAATTAATTCACAGTTGCGAACACATGTAGCCTGCAGCAAACACATGTACATCTTTGTAATAAAGTCATTGTCAGTGTTTGGAAACTTACAATCGAGAGTTAAACCACAGCTTCTGTGTGTGATTTGCATTTTTAACGTAGCTACTTTTTCAAGTCTTTAGTATGCCTCAGCTCGGCAGGGGATCGAACCCACGACCTCCAGCAAACTAGACGGACGCTGGATACTGGAGAGGTCTAAACAATAGCCTTTTTAATCCACTGAAATGTTTTTCTCAATCTTCCGTTAATTAAAAAGTTTCATCTATTTTAAAAAGAGAAAATTTTCATGCAATAACGGCAAAGACCCAGTAATTCTCCAAAGACACTAATTTTTATGGACGGAACAAGTTTTATCAATTTTCGTCTTCAATGTCTTTACAGATATTCCGTCTTTAGACGGTACATGACCTAAATAACGTACTTTATCGGCAGATAGCTCTCTCTATTCCCAAGGAAACGTTTATTTGTCAGCTTTTAATTGTTCGCACTTTTCTCACATCATTTATAATAATGCATGCGAGTAATAAGATTTTTTTGTCTCAACTTTGATTGCTGCAAATCCCATTTTTGTCAATACTTAAAGACTGAGAAATCCGATTTTCATTGATACTTAAATTCTACATATCCGATTTTCATTGACACTTAAAGTAAACATCCAATTTTCACTGATACTTAAGGTATAAATATCCTATTTTCATTGACACTTGAAGTCTACATATCCTATTTTCATTGATAAGTTAAGTCTACATATCCAATTTTTATTGATACTTAAAGCCTGCATATCAGATTTTCATTGATACTTAGTCTATATATCCGACTATAATTGATACTTGGAGTCTACATATTCGATATTTATTTATACTTAGAGTCTACATATCCGATATTTATTGATATTTAGAGTCTACATATTCGATATTTATTGATACTTAGAGTCTACATATCCTATATTTATTGATACTTAGAGTCTACATATTCGATATTTATTGATACTTAGAGTCTACATATTCGATATTTATTGATACTTAGAGTCTACATATTCGATATTTATTGATACTTAGAGTCTACATATTCGATATTTATTGATACTTAGAGTCTACATATTCGATATTTATTGATACTTAGAGTCTACATATCCGATATTTATTGATACTTAGAGTCTACATATGCAATATTTATTGATACTTAGAGTCTACATATTCGATATTTATTGATACTTAGAGTCTACATATGCAATATTTATTGATACTTAGAGTCTACATATTCGATATTTATTGATACTTAGAGTCTACATATTCGATATTTATTGATACTTAGAGTCTACATATTCGATATTTATTGATACTTAGAGTCTACATATCCGATATGTATTGATACTTAGAGTCTACATATCCGATTTTTTAATAATTAAATTCTGAGATGCCATCATGCCTCTGAGGGAGATGCTTTTTAAGGTTAAATAATTAGTGTTTATAGCCGCTTACAATCTTGTTAAAACTTCAATATGTCAGCAGATCTGGGTCAATATAGTTTGTTTGGAGTAATCAGTAGTAAAAACAACATAGACTAATCTTCCATTGCAGATTGAGGTCGACCGTCTTTGCAGTTTGAACTGACTTATAAGCAAGTACATATAATACCATCAGGGTTCGTGAATATGTGGGCTTTATTCGGTCTTGAAAAGTCTGGTTTGGTGATGTAATAAATTAGAATGTATGTTAATTTTTTCTGAATATTGAAGAAATCAGGCATTATTTGTAAAGGCTAGCGATAAAATAACAAGTTAAGCACATTCTGAGTTTTTTTGCCACTGCCTCTCATGCTGAGGTCATTCAGTTCACAATAGTGAAATTTTACCTTGACCTTTAACGCTGAGTCGTAAAGTTACAGTGCCAAGATGGAAAAGAACCAAGTCTCAATACAGTTTCTCAAAGAGCATTATGGCAAATCTGTTCTTCGATTCTCGTTTTGAATACATCAATAAATCAAGTATAAAGCTCATCCAATTTACGATAGCAACAAAATCACGTCTAGTATATTGAGTAAAACATGTTATAGATTATGAGAATTAAATGCATTATTTCAACATGAAGGTAGTAATTTATTACTACGATTCAATTTCAGATCGGCTCCTTTTAAGTTAGCTTTTAAAAGACCAGATTACACCACTCGGCGCAACGAAAGAAAATTTTACGTTTCTTGAATCAAGAGTATTATTCAATGGTTGCTGAGACATTGGAAAAATAATTTATCATTGTCATTCAAAAGTGGCTTTATATCATACAAAAGCATTTAGGAGTGATATGACTAGCAAGTTGATATACATATAAGTTCACACATACATGCAAACTTACATACAGATTCAAGTTTCTACACATACATTCTTACTAGAATCCCGTTAAACTTGCTTACCAATGACATTCAACATTCAAAGTGCATTGTGTACATTAGAAATACAGAACAAAATGGTTTACCTGCATTATTCATGCACCCCTTCAAGCCGTAGAGTTATATCCAGATTGAGTAGAGAACAAGGAATTTGCAATCGTCAGCTGATTATGGGTGGCTTTGGTTACCCTGTAGATTTAGATATTCTTGACAGATCTGAGCGCCATTGAATTGTGGGTAATTAATTTTTGAATCTGAGTGCCACGGAATTGTGGGTACTTTATGTAATATGTGTGAATGATTAAGTACTCAGGGTTTGGTGCCGCGTACAGAGTTAATTGCACCTTTTAATTTCGACTTTACCCTTTAAAAATACGGAGTTTGGCTCACCCAATGTTGCACGAGCAAAGTGCTTTAGATGAGAACACCAATTACATCACTTTCGCTGGGCGTGGATTTCAATATAACAGGGTGCTTAGACAATAAAGTATGTCTGTATTATCACAATAAAAGAAGATGTTTTTCAGGAAGATTTTCTCTCAAAATACCTCTGCAAGAGACAGTAGAACGATTTGAAAAAAAAATATTTAAAATTAAAGTCATAACATCCAGGCTGAACACCATCCCCATGACTTGAATCTACAATGGAGACAGAATTTTTGAAATATAAAGAACTAAACTCGAATAAATAAAAAAGCCTTTTATCAATGTGGATTCTTGACAAAAAACATAGTACAAAGGTATGACCGAAAATGCAATAGATGTGGACTAACTGGACACAATCGGCATAAATGTCTGAAAAATCAAGGAAATCAACAACAACAAGAGCAACAGCAACAACAACAGACAAGTAAGGAAGTACAAAAACAAGAAACCTCTGAAAATGCAGTAAACACAACAACAACAACAATACATCCAACTGCAGACAAGACCCTACAACAGCAGCATCAACAACGTGAAAGAAATACAGAACAGCGCCAACAACTTAAACAGCCTATGCAACACCAACCCCTGCAATCCAATCATACAAATGCAACAGAAAAAGAACAGAAGCAACAACAAATGCAACATTCACAAGCAACACCAAGAAGATCAATTGAAAGAACAGAAATGCAGCAAAAAAAAAACAAGACATTAATAAATAGACACTGACGCTGGTAACAATTGGATCACAAATAGAGGAATAGAAAGAAACTATGAGAGAACACAGAAGAGCAGAAATACGGAAAACCTACTTGAAGAAAAGCAAAAAACAGAAAGTGCATACCTTCTCCAAGCAGACGAAACTGTTGACAAAATTTTCTGAGAAAAAAAAGAAATATATAACAAAATTAATGAATAAAAGAAGTATATTTTAAAAAAAATAAAAAGACCACTATAAATACAAATGAAATTCTAAACATATAACACTTTCAAAAATATAACATACTTTAGACAAAATTTAGGACAGGAGGGCCTCCCTAAATGGACTGCAATGATCAACCATGGAGAGCACTCTCCCACAAAAAAGAAGCTTTCCACTTTAATATATATATATATATATATATATATATATATATATATATATATATATATATATATATATATATATATATATATATATATATATATATATATATATATATATATATATGACTGGCTTGTTATCTCCGACGAGAAGAAGGTCGGTTTGTATTGATCATTCCACCACATAGTCTGAAAGCTGAATGAATTATGTACTGCTAGGGTGCTCTCTCTCTCAGACACATAAACAGACACAGGCATACACAAACACACACACACACTAATATATATATATATATATATATATATATATATATATATATATATATATATATATATATATATATATATAGATATATATATATATATATATATATATATATATATATATATATATATATGCAGGTATCGTACTTCGTTACTTAGTTTTTATGATACAAGTCAAGATGGCCACTATCGCTTAACCAGCTTGAGGCAGGTGTCCGGAATATTTTTACCGTTTTCATTATATGTGTGCCTATTGTTTGTCTTCGTCTATATTAGTGTGTTCAACACGCACTGGCTGTTCTATTCGTATGTGTTTCTTCATCTCCTTGTATTGGAATCGAGAAAAATTAGGCTTTTTGTCAGCCGTCTTCCTCCATGGTTGAAGCTTCCTTTGTTATCGGACACGCCGCCATCACGTGTTATTCGTTAGTCCACACGTTTATGCTATGATGGACCCTCATTAATTGCGTTAAATGACCACTACTTGCCTCTCCAAACTACATTGTGCACTAGACTAATGACCTGGGACTACATTTATCATCCCACAACTGTAAACGGAAGCGATAAAAAAGTTTTTATTTTTCAAAGCTGGCTTGCGTGGAACAGGAAGATGAATTCAAGCTATCTCCCTTTCGTCCTTAACTTTTGTGTCAACTGTTGAAGAGATACAACTGCGCATTGCATTATCCAATACCCAATCAGTAGGACCATCGGAAAAGCGCAAAGAAATAGTTAATTTTATAAACGATCAGAACATCGACATATTTTCCTGACAGAAACATGGCTAAAAACATCAGGCGATGAACCAAAGTGCGTAGATCTAACACCCACCGGTTACTCCATGAAGTCGTTCCCCCGCCACTCCCGCGGAGGTGGAATTGCCATCATTGCAAAAAACTCCATGATCAACCGTCTTAACTACACTTCAACTTTCAATTTCGACCACACATCGTTTGAACTAGTCCAAACGACACTCACACTAGAGCAATGGTCAATCCATTTTTTCTGCCTCTACCGCCCTCCTTCTAGCAGAAAAAAAGAAGTTGACAGAATCTCTCTTTTTGGAGCAGTTTCTGAATCTCCTGGAGAACTAGAGAATGTAAATTAAATAAGTGGCAACCTAATTATTCATGGTGATTTCAGCTTTCACTATCACTGTAGTGAAAACCCATGCACATTGAAGCTAGATTCCATTCCCGTTTAGAACCCACCCATAAACTTGGTCACATTTTAGATTGGATTCTTTACAGACCTGATGATAATATTCTTCAATCCTCCCTGGTGTCCCATGAACTTTTATCAGATCACCTCTGCATTATATGCCATCTTGACGTATCTGTCCCTAACCCACCACCTTTATTCGCTACTAAGAGAAACCTCTGTATGATAAACAGAACCAAACTAATGAAAGACATCTAAGCAAACCTAACAACTAGCTTACCTAATACAGCAAAGCAACTTGATTACTGCCTGCGTTTATTGCTCGACAAACACGTCCAGCAACCAAGTGCTAAGTAGCAATTCAAAAATGTTCTCTGTGGTAAAGCAATGTTAGAAGAGCCGGTCGTAAACCTGAGAGACTTTGGCTTTCCACCAGACTCACTACTCACTATTCATAAGCAGATTTATGATGCCGCTAAGAAGAATGTCACAAATATAGTCCATGCAGCTAAATCGGCCCACTACAATACTATGATCACGGAAAGTTTCGGCTGCAAAGAACAGGAGATTACTAACAAGCTACTGTCAAGGAACAAATGTACATCACTTCCAGCTACCTTCTCTCGAGTTGATATTCCGGACATGTTTGTAAAATTCTTCCATGACAAAGTACAAACTATCAGAGATAACTTAACAACACAATTTCAGTTGACTCTTAATCACTATAAAGTTGCGATACAGAATTTCATCGGCAATCATTAGCAGCATTTGAACCTGTCTCTATGGATTTAGTAGATACAATCGTGATGAAGAGTGCACCAAAGTCATGTGAATTGGATCCGTTTCCTATGTCACTGCTGCTAGAGTGCTTGGATTCAATATTGCCTTCACTAACTGATGCTATAAACACTTCTCTCTCATCTGGGGGAATTCCCATCATTTTACAAAACTGCCAGTATAAAACCTCTGCTGAAGAAACCAACACTTGACCATAACGATCTCAAGAACTACGGCCCAGTTTATAATTTCCCATTTATGTTAAAAACTTTAGAAAAAGTTGTTCTATCCCATCGTGTATCTCATCTGAATTCAAACAGTGTTTTTAGTAATGTACAGTCTGTATATTGCCCTCGCCACCATACTGAAACCGCTCTTCTGAAAGTAGTCAACGATCTTCTCTCTGCTTTGGATGACGGAAAGACTACAGTTCTCACTCTCATTGACTTGTCTGCAGCATTTAACACTATATACCATGATATATTACTTCACCTCTCTAGCATGCATTTGGCATTCACGATACGGCCTTATTATGGTTCAAGTCTTATTTGGTCAACACGACCCAAATTCTGTCCGCAAATTGAAAACAATCCAGCCCTGTTGATCTATGCTGTGGTGTTCCACAATGGTCTATTATTGGACCTGTTCTCTTTATTCTTTACACTCATTCACTCTCAAGTGTCATAAATCATCATCCAGTGTCTCACCAATTTTACGCTGATGATACCCAAATATACAAATGTAGCCATCCAGTTGAGGTTGAACCTACCAACGAAAACATAGAGAGGTACATTTCTGATGTGAAATCATGGATGACATGTAAGAAGCTGCAGATGAATGATGATAAAACTGAAGCCATCCTGATTACAACACAAATACTTTCTCATTAACATCCTTTATCTCTGGTAATAAATATCAGTAACAATATTAAATTAAAGCAGTCAGTACCAAACCTTGGTGTCACTCTTGACAGTACTCTTTCATTGTATCAACATGTCATGAACATTTGCCGGGCTGCCTATCTTGTGCTGAGACGCATTAGCTCCATTCGCAAGCATCTGTCAGTTGATGACACTAAAACACTTTTGTGTTCCTTAGTTCTTTCAAGTTTAGACTATTGTAATTCAATTCTCTGTGGTTCATCTCAATATCTACTTCAGAAACTTCAGAAAGTTTAAAACACTGCTGCTCGGATCATCATTAGAAGACCAGGATCAGAGCATGCCTCTCCGCTGCTCTGTACCCTACACTGGCTATCCATACGATCCAGAATTAAACACAAGATTTGTTCTCTGTGCTACGTTTTACTGACGGGCTCCAGTCCAACATACCTATCTGACCTCACCCATGTGTACACACCTGCAAGATGCTTACGCTCCTCTTCTGACACTCGCATTCTCAATATTCCCACTATGAAATTAAAATCATATGGACAACGTTCTTTTGCATACCGGGGCCCAACAACTTGGAACGAATTGCCCACTGCACTTAGACACAAAGACACAGTGACCTCATTCAAGATCTCTCTTAAAACCCATCTTTTTCAACTGCTAGAACAGTCATAATGACCTAATAATGTATCCTTTGATCGTATCCTTACCTTAAAAATTTACAGCATGGTTTTTTCTGTTTCTAATTTGTGTGGTGTTTGTTTTTAGTTTGTAATCATTTCATTATATATGCTTTTTATTTTTTTAAGCGTTGTCAAATGTTGTATAGCTCTTAGAGCTTCTAAAGATTAGGCGCTATATAAAGTCCTCGTTATTGTTGTTTTTGTTATTATTATTATTATTATTATTATTATTATTATTATTATTATTATTATTATTATTATTATTATTATTATTATTATTAAATTATGATGAAATGATCACACTTTGCGGATGATTCTTCAGAAATTTAGAACCAGGGTTTGTTCCTTCACAGTGATATAGTTCAAGTTCATTGTATGTCTTTGAGTATACTATTTTTATATGTTAAAACTTATATAATCGCATATCCTATGTTCAATTTCTTTTTCAACTTTTCTTTCAGTTTATCATTTGCATTATTCGTATTCAAACTGAACCTTGCAAACTTCATTTTCTTGATTTGAATTTATTAAAACGATTTTTGACAATTTTCAACTTTTAATTTTCAATCGTGGGCGTGAATGTTACTTGGGATAGAAATTGCTTTTGTGCCAAGCCAAACAAACTAATTTTTCTGTCCGATATTAAACACGGTAAAACGTATGGAATATATTCTTCTTTAGACCTGAAACAAGATGTAGATAAGGGAAGTTATGAACCACACATGAAGTATATGTGCTTGTATGAAAATAATGTTATGTATATTTGTAGTACTGTGAAGTATGGTCCTGTTTGCAGCCATTAAACCTACAGTGTTAAGTAGTCTGTGAATTACATCGATATACACAATCCATTGTACAACCAGATAGATCGCTTAGAAAAGAGATGAAAGTCACAGGATTATTAAAATAACAAGCATCAATCTGCTAATTTTAATTACCTCTCTTGTGTGATATTATATACGTTTATTTGTGTGTATAGTGTGTGTAAGCAACGTTATTGTTTTAAGCGACCGAATCATTCAAGAAGAGAGAATGTTAAAATTAGGACACTTTGTCCCACTTGGTAAAACAAAAATATTAATTAAAATATACGAATAAAGAATTGTCAAAATGAACAAATTATTTTCTTCGGTTAGAACGAGTGACTAAAAAAAAGAAAACATGTAAAATATTCAAAGATATTTGCGTTTGAAAAAAACGTTAATTAGGTAAACACCGGTTCTATGCTTTTAAAATTAGTTAGATTAGAAATCCAACCCGTTTTTCATTCTTGTTAATGAAATCTGATTCTAAATTGATGTTTAGGAATAGAGTCACAAAACAATTTTATTACCTGAATAATTTTAGATAGTTTTATTTTTCAAGATTTAGACAAAAGTTGTAATCATAGCCGTTTAGATGCAGAAATGAAATACACAATGTACAATGTTTAACTACTTTTCTGAGTGTGTATCTATGTAAGGAATATAAAGAGACAGGCAGACAGTGAATTTTATTTATAAAACTTTGAACGTCACCAAGTTAGACGTCATAGCGGAGATTGGAAAAAAAACAATCATTAGAGGCTTCAAATCATTTTCGTTGTTTACAAATTCATATGTATGTAATGACATTATATTTTACATTTATCTCCTTTAAATGACTAGTGCTGTTGTTGGACATTTGGCTTTTATTCCAATGTGTCATGACCAAACCCCATATCGTCTACACCCCTATGATTTGGTAAGCAAGCGACACACAAGAGATGCAAATCACGTAGATGTTTAATCCACTAAGTAGACAAAACGTAATACACGTTCTTTAGGTGTAAACGTCTATTAGACACCCAATAGTACTGAATCGATCGATGTTTTTTCAGACTACATTAAGCATGCTGTGTTATTTTATCATCAATGTTGGAACAGTCTTTACCAATTTTGATAAACAACAAAAATATTTCGCACGAAAGAGCTGATACCTATGGCTACTATTATTCGACATGCGCAATCGCAAGATGTCTTATCGGCGATCGGATTTTTCGGCGACTATCCATTTCCGTCCAAACAATTTCGAATTTAGCCATGTTAATTATTTTATTCTCGATAATCGCCGAATGCAGTTGACCAATTGTGTTAATATTGTTTTATGCCGCTGCAAGCTGTTCTGAATAGACACATATAAACATTATTTGCTAACACCATGAGAAACACCAGTTACGATCGACATGGCCGAGACAATAATTTCGATAGACGCACCTATGATGATTGTCGTTGTTGTGTATTCCAGCCAGATCAACATAGCAGTTTCTTCTTGGCAAGGCCACAAAAGTATCTATCAACAAACAAGTGTGTTATAATTCACAATCAACGCGTTCCCTCTGTGAATGCATCTCACAGCTGTTGTTCCACAACGATTACTTTTTGTTATGTCCGTAACATTGAGGGTCTATCATAGTTTTATTAATAATATAATCACGTGAAACAATTGCACGACATGCCTCATCGTTTCATGAGGCAATTGGTACAAATGTCATACAATCATAGAAAGCCTCCTTTATGGCAATTGAGTTCTGGGATTTATCACGTTTTCAATTTAAGCATACTGATCAAGTCTATATATTTTGCGTCTAACTATCGTCCTTGCACAATACCTGTTATCAAATATAGTACATTCTTGTTGAATATCAGTCGAGTTAGTCGAGATCTTTCATTCTCTGAAATGAGTCAATTGGTGTAAACGATTCGTTGGTAAAATTAAAAGGAGTGGATATATCGGTGAATACCACTTCATCAAATTACAAAAAGTCCCATGAGTTTTCACATCTGTCGATGTAGTCAGCTTTTGTGCTTTTGCCCATGCGATGAAAGCAAATTGACCTGGATTTCATATGCCCTTGCCAGACTGATTTCAACGATCAATTGATATTTGGTTCTTTAAAAATACCATTTTAGTGTATTGGAACAAAATACAAGATGGAATTAGAGATAAAACAAGCTGGAGCTTCAAACGATAAAGAAGAAAAACAAATACAGTTTCAACTTTAGAAAGAGAAAGAATAAATATATTTATAGAAAGAAGAAAAACAAATGCTATTGGAGAAAGAGGAGAGAGAAACAAATGCAGTTAGAGAAAATGCATGTAGGTAAGGAAGAAAGAGAGATAGACAGATGCAGTAAGAGAACGAACAAATGCAGTTACAGAAAGAAGAAAAACAAATGCCAATGCAATTAGATAAGGAAGAGAGATATATAGAGAGATGTAAATACAAATGCAGAGAGAGAGAATGAAGAGAGATAATATCAATTTAAACTTAAAATAGAACAATCAAGTAAAACGAATGTTCCATTTTCAGATTCAATTTCAAGCTTTGATGTTACTAAGAATATTAGGTTAGTGCCTTCTTTCAGAGAAAAGGAAGTAGACAAATATTGTCCTCGTATTGAAAACAAATTGAGGAAAACTTGAAATGAAATGGCGAAGAGAACATAGTCTATATTGTCACAATGAGTACTTATTGGTAAAGCTAGTAATAATTACCATTCACTGTCAGTTCAGCAAGGTGCTGCTTATGATCTGGCTAAGGAATGCATCGTAAAGGATTATGAGTTAGTCCATGAGGATTATCGGCAAAAATTCAGGATCTATAAAAATTAAGCTGGACAAACTCATATCGAATTTCCAAGAGAAAAAAGAGTAATAATTTGGTAGACGGTGCTCTACCAGGAGAGATTTTAATATTATGAAAGTCTTAGACAACTTGTGTTACTTGAAGAGTTCAAGAAGTGTGTCCATATTGACGTTAAGATATATCGTGATGAGAGTAAGATTGAATCCTTGGAGAATGCTACTCCTGCTGCTGCGGAGTATTTCTAAGCTCATAAAGTTCCTTTTGTAAGCTAGTGTAAAAAGGTATTTCAGCCTAATACAAGACCTTCTAAGTGCCAATCTGGCACAATTTTTAGAAATCAAACTCTAATAAGCTTGATCAAAACTCGTTGTCTCTTCCTACGTGTACCTATTGTAAGAAGAAAGGACACGTTATTTACGATTGCTCCTCCAAATGAAAACTAAGCATCAGAATCAAAACAGACCTATCCCAAATGTGTTTATTTCTAAGAGGTGAACGTCACGGTCATATATTGAAACAATGCATTTGTTCGGTATTATAAATAAAGTACGATTCTATTATGGAGAATTATAAGCCATTTATGTCGAATGGGTCTATATCACTCTTGGGAGATTTGACTGATCCCATCCCTATTAAAATTTTAATGGACACAGGAGCATGTCAGAGTATTTTATTATCAGGTACGTTTCCTTTATCTGAGAAGTCTTCTTCTAACGAAAGTGTTCTTATTGAGGGAATAAAATGCGGCTTTGTTAATGTTCCTCTTCATTGTGTAAATTTGTCATCAGACTTAGTCTCATGACCTGTGACAGTCGGAATAGTGTTTTATTTACCCTTTGAGAGCATTTATGTATTGCTAGGCAATGACTAAGCATGAGATATGGTTGCGGTTAATCCACATGTAACTGACAAGCCTTGTTTGAATAAGAAAGATGATCCTACTGAAAAAGAAATCCCTGATTTATACCCAGCTTTTTCAGTTACTAGAGCTATGACAAATAAAGATAATACGCTCAAATGATGTACTGCTGAGGACTTTACCAACTCTCATACTACCGATAGAGACATCAAATCTAATAATTCTAACCGTGGTGTAGCGTTTGAATATCTCAAATATGATTTTTGTTTATCTGGACTTAAACAGTGAGTGTGGTGGGTGTCATAAAATCCTGACAATGGGTGTATGGATGGCATTGAATTTTCCTGTTGCTTGCGTTGTATCTCTTTTAAGGTCTCCACTGGCATTTTTTAAATGTCCGTGGAATTCGCCAAAAGTAAAACGAATTTGTAAATCAGACTATGTCAAATTATTAAGTATGCCTATTTCAGAGTCCTTGTAGCAAAGAAAAATTATTTTGCGTTGTTTATAAAATATCTTTCAGAAAAGTGTCTGTGTGTATAGCCTGAAACGACCTATCAATGAGTGGAATGCTAACATAAACTTTGTGGGACGTTTGGGTTGTTTATATTCGACAACAGCCATTATTAATTTTCCTTAATGTTAACGATGGTTCTCTTCTGCCGCGTGGTATATTAATTTGAGAAACGTTTCAGATTATTTCCCTATATAATACCCGCAGAAACATCTGGCTAATTGGCATACGTTTGGACGTCTTCACCATTACAGCTAACATATTCGCTAAAATAATGAATTTTTTTAGACTTTTCAGACGCTATATACGCACTGGGCGATTTAGTTCGAGTCTACATTTTCTTGCACCATATCATACATTTTTCTTATTTTTTTCCCTCATATGCATGACCAAGTGCATTCCGATCCATTTCTAAGGTCACTCCCAAATTAGTTAATCAAAGAATGTGTTGCGAACATATCTATGAAAACGATTACGACATCTTTTGAGCTTCTTTTAAAAATCTATATGCCGCACTCAAACGATACAGCGATTGAAGTTTACTAGTTTAATATCATTTGTAGCAATCTCAATAAACTCCATCAAAATTTTATTAGTGTTAGTCTGCTTTTTCTCATTGTATACAACATTAATTCTTTGATATAAAAGGCTATTTTTCTGTCCAAGTTGTGCTTTGAATTACTTATTTGAAATTTTGGTACGCCACTAGTTGTAGACATGTGAGGTTTTATACTGAACTAACGTGCACAGTCCATATCAGGTTTAAATATGATTCATCAATGATGCGTGCCACGAATATGTTGCTGAAATTGGCCATAAAAATGATCAAATGTGACTTACACATTTCTACATTTAGCAGCTAGACTCGGTTGTCTCCCTATTATATAAGATTTATTCCCCGACACCTCGATTCGAACAGTACGGCGCGTTAGTTGTGAAGGCTTGTGTTGAGTGTAATTGAAAACTAATTATGTATATCGTAAAAACATAATGCTTGGAAGAAGCGTGGTGGGTCACAACCTTTATGAACTAAGATACAAAAATTCGCCATTACTAATTTAACCCGTTCACTGGTACGCATGTTTCTATTACGTGTAACTGATGGCCGACTGGATATTTTCAGCTCATTAATTATTGTTCGATAATAGCAGAGCTTTTCTAGCTATTCAGATTAAATACAAAAAATAACTTATCTGTCTCGGAATTTAAATACACATAAGATAGACCGTTTTGATCAAATCTCAATCACTTGTGGATGATGCTTCGCGCAGCTAGCTTATAC
Organism: Potamilus streckersoni; assembly: GCA_016746295.1. Taxonomy (NCBI): domain Eukaryota; kingdom Metazoa; phylum Mollusca; class Bivalvia; order Unionida; family Unionidae; genus Potamilus; species Potamilus streckersoni. The sequence continues at coordinate 2,186,196 of JAEAOA010000822.1, read as the reverse complement.
AGCCTGTGTAGGTATTGATTGATCCAGTACTGGCCGCCTGCCGATATTATATAATTATACGGTCTACAAACCCAAGAATGTGTTTACATTTTGCCAACAGTCGTGGCTTAATCATAAACGGTTGCGCATTGTATGGCACTTGCTTGCCTAGTCATTGGGGTGGGGTAGAGGCTACGTTTACTGGTCAGGGTTTAATTCATATAATGAAAGTGAACTTTTAATATTTTTAACTGAAGTACTATGTCAAAGCCATAAGAAGGTCAAATATGAAATAAAGTGCCTTATTCAAATCCCTTTTTAATAAAATTATTTAAATACAAACAGGCTGGTAATATAGTATAATTTCCACTATTTTAATATAAACAATATAATTTTTTAATCATGCTGCAATTTAAGTTTGTAGTTTTGTATTCATTGTTTATATATTAGCAACAAACTCGCTGCTTCAAGTGAAGAAAAACTTCAATTATTTCCAAGACTCGTTTGATGGATATTGTAAATTACACTGATGTTTATTTAGCTCGTCATTGTTCCATATGGGACGAGCAAAGAATGTACAAAAATAGCAGATATAGTCTATATTAATTTTCTTTGTATCAACCAATAAAAAAATCGACACTCTCAGTGATCGTAATGCCTTGAATCTATGTTTCGTATAGCGATCTGTATGAAGTGTACGGCATACGAGGCCGGGGTAATGTGTCTCTGCATCAACGATCTTATATCCTGCATTAATTTAGCAGGATATAAAATCCTCCATACCTGTATGTGATATTAGACCCTACATCATCAGATAATTATATTATATAATGCGACACATGGATGTACTGAACATGATTAGATCTGGCGTTTTTTATTGTTCTCATATAATATGGAATGTAACCTATTCAAACTAGATGGCGTTTACTCCGATTATCTGTACACACACACACACACACACACACACACACACACACACACACACACACACATATATATATATATATATATATATATATATATATATATATATATATATATATATATATATATATATATATATATATGTACCAGACAGGGGCTAGGAAAATTCTCAGCAATTTGTGTCTGCGCTAATCGTCTCGATGATAATATTACGACAACCATTAGTTTTGTTAAAATTAAATCATTCAAAAGTAAGGCCAACAAACCAAACAAATAATAAATTGTATTATGTATGCCGTGGTTTGCATAAATATTATTCTTAGGGAATTTCCGAGGTGAGAACGTGCTTTTTAAAATCCTGTCAAAAAAGACAATTCACAATGTGCAAAAAGAAAGGTGCTAAATTTTACATTAAAACAATAGGGTGCTATAATTCATTTGTGTGTATATGTGTGTATATACTTCACACACACATACACACACACACACATATATATATATATATATATATATATATATATATATATATATATATATATATATATATATATATATATATATATATATATATATATATATATATATATATATATATATATATATATATATATATATATATATATATATATATATATATATATATATGTGTGTGTGTGTGTGTGTGTGTGTGTGTGTGTGTGTGTGTGTGTGTGTGTGAAATGATTCTTTGACATAAAATTGCTTCCAATAATCCTAGTAATTAATAATTTTCTTTGAATGCATTTGGACTTGTTTGGTCTTAAAGGTCTGGGACGATGCCCTTTTTGTAAATTTATTCCATCTATTTTTGTTCGTTATAAATTACCTAGAAAAGCCTTGATATTAAAACGATATATCCGCGAATGTTCGAAAGTTTCAGTGCATTTGAATAGGATTTTTCTCTATTAAAGCCAACATGAGGAATCTCTTTTATATGTATGTTGTTTTGACACAGTGATTTGTCTTTATCTCGTTTATATGTCGTTCGTAGACAAGTATTTGATTTTATCTCTTCCATACGTCTTTCGTATACAAGGATTTCATTACATCTTTGTACGTCTTTCGTATTCAAAGATTTGTTTATGTCTCTCTACGTCTTTAGGAGATAAGGATTTGATTAATCTCATCTATACGTCTTTCGTAGAGAAAGATTTGACTATGTCTCCTCAATACGTCTTTCGTAGACAATGATTTTAGTACATCTCCTCTATACGTCTGTTGTACATAAGAATTTGATTACATCTCCTCTATACGTCTTTCGCAACCAGGATTTGATTAATATCCTCTATACGTCTTTCGTAAAATGGGATTTGATTACATCTCCTGTATACGTCATTCGTAAACACGGATTTGAGTACATCTCCTCTATATATCTGTCGTAAATCACGATTATACAATTTCTTCTCTATACGTCTTTCATAGACAAGAAATGTGATTACATCTCTTCTATACATCTTTCATAGACAAGGATTTGAATATGTCTCCTCTATACGTCTTTCGTACATAAGAATTTGATCATGTCTCGCTTATACGTCTTTCAGACACAATACACACAGACAGATATATATATATATATATATATATATATATATATATATATATATATATATATATATATATATATATATATATATATATATATATATATATTGAGAAACTATTGAGAGAGAGAGCATGGGGGAGAACCCTGCAATTCTAGGAAGCGTCCAATTTTTTAAGTCAACCCATTTTAAAAAAAATGGCACCAAGGTCAAAAACAAACCGAGGCCTATAGCAAGCCACTTACTCGCTTTCTTGACCCTTGAATTTTGGTTTCAACATTTTATGCGTCATCGTTCACCAACCCGAGGGATCCATGCTGGTTCTTGCCTTACCGCTGTTGCTGTGTTGGGATGGGTGGGGAAAATAGCGTTCAGGAGACAGGTATCTCAACCTAAATTTTATCGAAATCAATGGAATATCGTGACCGAGCATGATCTAAATTTATCGCGATATATCCATGAAGAATCGTTTGCGCTTGTGAGAAGAAGGTTGATCTTGATCATATCTATGTCTCCTGAACACCAAGTCTGATGGATTTTTCTCAAAGTGTGCGTATCAATGCCATTGAAGACAACCAGAAGATTGCAGTTACCTCGAATAACTTTATGTATTTGTGTATATCGCTGAGTAACAGATATAATATCGGTGTTTTTGTGTCTGCCTCTAGAAAATATCTGCGCTGGATTTGATTGTTTGTCAAGCATTACATCATCGTATACTACGAGATGTTTGATATCACGGTTGGGATCATCGATAAGCAGCGCATCGTTGATGTCAGTAATAAAATCAACAACGCCATTGCCCTCCTCGTCCAACGATTTTCCATTTTCATTAAAATACTTTTAAGAACACCGTTGAATCGCTAATCATATCCAGATGGCACCATATAGTACAATTTATCCCACTTGAGCCATCTCATTATCAGGTTAAGTAGCAACTGAATCTTACTTGACACAGACGGCCCTGTCATAATTGTTCTGATAGAATTTGGTAATGCTGATGTTGTTTGACTTACCCTTGCTCTCGTGTCGCTGAAAGTCAATCACATACATGTTGTAGAAATATAACAAGTGTATGGATTTACATTGTGTTCAATGCAGAGCACCCACTGACACCAGTGGACGAAAAAAAATAATGAGGAATAAAAAGCGTGCACTTACAGGCAAGTGTGTGAAATGTGGTACAAAAATTCAAATTTGTCTCGCAAGCAAAACTTGATGATATTGCTGCTTCACTGAGAAAATTGCCAGGTGCCCATGGGCTAATGGTTGTAGCATGAAGCATCTTCCTGGAAATAATTATTGTGGTCCTGGAACCCGATTTGATCTCAGTCTTGACGAGATAGATAAACCAAGAACAGGAGAGCATATAATAAGTGCGAATAATCAAGCGTGCCATGTTCGTGACGTTGGGTATAAAACTCCGGATCTAAAACAACGATATATTGCAGAGATGAAGTTAATTCACGCTATGAAGTCAGTAAAAAAAAATCTCTCAGAGAATCACTAGCTAACTGGTTGATAAGATCAGCAATGAAAGGTAAACTAGTAAAAGGCCGTAATAAATCATAGGTAGCTATTATATAGAGTCAATTTATCAAAATTTAAGTGGATATTAGAAGGTTTTGCAGCGATTAGTAAATTCGTTGATGCGACAGGTGTCGAAATCTATAATGCTGAAGATTGATGAGCACGACAAGGAACATGACAAATTTATATACTACCACCTAAATAGCTTCAGTACACATTTTGATGTCGGCCATCCCAACAAAGTTCATCAGGCCGATATTTTATTGATACTAAATGATACTATTAAAATTGGTAAACTTTAATCTCGCACATACAAATATGCATTAACTGTCAACAACGTTGCAAGTAGATACAAAGAGGCAGAGCCGCTATCAACTTAAATAGCAACTACAGATAGATCTGCCTTTGAACTTGGCGGCCTGTGATGGCCACAGTTGCTACAGGTTGATCCTGGCAAACAATTTCTTGGTGCAGTAACATATATCATGCAACAACATAACATTAAAATTAAATGAGGCTGCACCTCAATTCATGGCAATCAGGCAATGGTTGAGCGATTTAATCGAACACTTGCTGATTGATTGTTTGGATATCAGTATGCGAAGGAAATATCTGCGAACCATAAGTACCTGAACAAAGTTCAGGTAGGCACGAGTTTTGTGAATGGGTTGCAAGACTATCAAGTGTGATAGCTGCGGAGTTAAGTAATGAAATTACTTGTGGAATTTCTATGAAACTCATCAATGCAACCTCGAAGAAACAGATACCATTTTATCGACATGATGCTTCCTCCTCTCAGAAACCATTATTTTGTAATGTGACTGTCAGATATTTACATTAACCTAGTGAACCTGAAGGGAGTAAAAGAAGAGCAGCTGATTCTATTTGAAGTGTATCTGTATTGTGCTGTCTATACATTCCCGCAAAAATCCGTGATGCCAATACTTTTTGTTTTGATTTTAAGCAGATATTTATTATATAATGAATCACAAAAATATTAATCCGTTTATTTATATGATTGATAAGTTACATGACCCAAGCTCCACGGGAGGTAGGGTTATACAGCTTTCTGATCAACATGATCCTGAAAAAATTATAAACGATTTTAAAACAATACAAGAATTAAAATCCGAAGGAAGATACATACTAGCAGCCGAATATAGGTTTATTAAATTGCTTCAAAATATTATGAGATTATCTCTTGCTAGCATTGATGATTAGCAAATACGAGATTTTGCCCCGCTTTCAATTGCAAAAGGTGAATTAGATCTAAGGAATATTAAACATGAAAGACTCTTGGTTCACGTTCAAGGCAGTTGGAAAAAGTATGTATTAATGTAAACAACCATAACGTGAAATGTCCGATTGTCAACAATCGGAATGTGAAAGTGAAAGTTGTGACACTGATCCCTGGTTATAGGAATGAGACAGGCTAATAAAAGACCGCGCGTTTCATGAACAGGTATTGGAATGGGTGTCACCTACTGCTTTGCTTTCTAATAATAGAGCGCATTTTTCAATGATCCCTGAGTTCAACCCTTATTTAATCAGGGGTTATTGTCGTTGTCCCTGATTTCATCTCTAATTTTATCAGGTGGGATAGTAAAAAAATTAATGATTTGTTTCTACTGCGCAGAACGTTAAAGGTCCTCAACAGAGTTCTTGACAAAGTCATCCGAGTGTAAAACACCGTAACTATTATAGACTTGACAGAGTCAAGGGGGTGTCTTTGGTTGATTAGCTCCGGACAAACTTACCATCTAAGATTCTTCTCTTAAATATCTTTAGGTATCCGCGTTGGTCATTAAGTCTGAAATGTGTCCGTGACAACAGCGGTTAGGACATAGCAAAAAAAACTGGATTAACAGGTACTGACACAAATATCCAGGGGGAAATGCAGGGGCAAACGAATAAAGACTCTATCCCTTGGATGTCTATTTCAATTTTCAAGACCTGCTTGATGGCTACCGTCCACTGCGTCGCAGAATAAATTTACAGATATCGTTGATATGATGTTAAAAAAAACTTTTGATACATGACGACCATTATCTCGGTCATTGTTATGTTTGAAAATACTTGTATCAACGATTTTGGGGTAGTACTCATCGATGATGTCATTGACGTTTATCGTAAGTTCATCAATGTTGAATCCCGGTATATAAAACGTCGGCAGATCCTCCTCAGTGATTTTGAAGTGATGAGTGTTCGATAAATTGTTGCTTATAGTTGAACGGCAGTAACTCAAACATGTCCGAACGACGGTTTGCGATATAAATTGCGGAAACGTCAGCTTTATTTGTTTATATGATACGTCGATGAAAATATTTAAGGCTATCGTTTGGATACTTAGTCGGTAACACGGAGAACAAATGGATAATTTGATCAAGCTAGGTCATGCGCTCTGCATAAAAATTTGACAATTGACATCAATGTGCACGTGCTAAATCCATCGAAGCTGCCCAGAATGAAAACATCAAGAACGTCACCGGTGCTGCTGATAAAATTGACGCCCTCCTCCGAAAAATCAAAGCAGGTGTTTTCTCGGAGGCTTGTACGTCTAATAAAATTTGATACGTTGCCGACTTTTGTCTTGTGCCTTGTATTCGAAACTGTAATGTACATGATATCGACCGTCAGGTAGTCTGATTTATGTGCCTCTGGTGGTCCCTGATGATCTAGTGGTTCTTCTGGTCATCCTTGTACAGTTTATTATTGATGACTGATATATATCGACGGCATAACGCCAAGATTGTCAAATATCATCATACGATATAAGAATGAGTTTACTGTAATAGTATCTTAGAAAGCAAAGAATAAATTCCGCGGTGCAGAGCTGTGATGCTATTTGTCCCGTGAACAAAGCATTAGTTGTATTTTGAACACTATCTGTGGTCATTGTCAACCATAAGTGTTGACTTGCTGCCAGTATCCCTAAAAGAGAGCAGCCGTTGTTCTTCAGTCAATGACTGTATCATTGCTGACATCCACAATGAAAGTTTTGTGAGTGTTACTTTGCTCCTTTTCTTCCATCACCATCAGGACGCAGATTGTATCATCGTTGGTAGCCGTTCTTACAAGTACAACTGTATGATTGGACTCCGAAAATTACTTTACAAACATTTCTGCAAAATTCAAAGATATGTGACAGTGGAATTACACATGAAAATTGTTTGCGTTCGTCTTTCAACAATGATCGACGTGCTGCGATTTCTATTTTGAGTTCTGGATTTGTACCATGAACCACCGGCCGAAATTCAGCGGCAGCGTTGTCGGCTAGATTTCTTTGTCGTCTTATATCATACTATCTGTTGTCAGAACTACCCTTCACAAACATCAATGACGGAAAAGCTGATCTTGAATAATCATCGGAATATATTGATACACCCAATACCTCAGTGGCAACGTTGACTTTTTCCAGGCATGATTCAATGTTTCTTCCGTCGATGCTATATGTGGCAAAGTTAAACAACGCCATGATGCCGTTATTAACAAAATCATTTGTAAAACCGACTCCTTATTCAGTATTAACTGTTCTTAGAATTTCACATTCTACTTCAATAAATGCTTCAGCGGGTACGAAATATATGTTTGTAACGTGAACCCACAGGTCGATTCTTAAGTGCTGATTTGGCTCTGATAAGCACGTACCTAGTCATCTTTGAGTGCTGGTGTATCCATGTCAAATGCGGGATCAGATACATGATTATATTTGCTATTGCCTAACAGGAAGACCATTTCCTCCTTTTAGACTTGCAGTTATCTTTTGTTATTTTTTTTATCCTATTAGTGGTATGGGGTACACCAGCCAACTCCACTAGTCATTAAGTTGCAGATTGATTTGTTATTTTACTGATGCTTGCTGGAATCACTTCGGTGCTGGGTAAATTTTACTGGCTGAGGTTTTCGTCGTATTAATCGTGCTAGTCTATCCCTGATTGCTGAGAATACTTTACTAGCAACATCACCAGCAGTAATAATACCCTATCACGAACAAGGTCAATAGCTTCATTCCTTGTCATTTTGCAATCGGTATCCCATTTGGGACTATCTTTCTAAATAGACCCTGAACAATATCGCCGAATCCATCTGCGTAGGAAACTTTATATGTTGGTAATCGTAAATTTATCACTCTTACGAAGAGCACCTTGTATTATCATATTATTTTATTGTCACTGATCTCTGTTGAGATTACTCACTATAATAATCATCGACGACTTCGTCGATGAGGCTCCGATAAACATTAGTGTCCATGATACCGCCTGTGAATAATTACTGACAAGTACTGCTTCATTGATTATTTCTGGAGAATTAATACCGTTTCGTTTTCCACCAATTAGAATTTATAGTCTATCAACATCAGAAATAATGTTTTTGTGGCATGCGGTAATAAGGCCACTTTCTCGAGTGACAAGATCACTTCCAGTTGTTTCGTCTCCTTTTTTCTTACCTACTTTTAATGTTGATTCCCTTTCTTCCCTTGCTTTTTGAAGTGTTGCTGTTTCTCTTTGTCTTCTTTTCGTTCCCTTTCTTTATTTGATTTTTTAAGTCGCTGCTTCATTTCTTTCTGTTTACTTTCATTTTTAGCTTGTTCAGTTTACTCCTATACTACCTGGTTGACATACACATTTACATACAATTTAATGTTTCCATGTCCATACAGTTTAATGCTACACATTTCCATACAGTTTAATGTTACATATTTGTTTTACAATTTGTATATAAGAGATGGTTTTTTTTTTTCTTTAGACTTGTTGTCAACACTGCATTGTTTGTAAGACCACCATTATTAATGGTGTATACTAAATACAGCTGGACCGTCAAGGGTAAAGTAAAGTTTTAGTATAGTTCATCCAATCATGCAAATATGGCGACAAAGGTAAATTTTATTATAGCAAGTATGTTAAATGGTCAATGCAATTGTAAACTTGCTGACTATGTGTATATGAGAGAGAGAGAGAGAGAGAGAAGTACAGGAGGGTAGTACAAATCACGGTAGATTTAAAAGAGCTACATCTAGATGACAATGATGATGATGATGATTATGATGATGATCATGATAATGATTGTTTCTTTGGAGAATACAGTTGTATACAATGGGTATCAGACTGAACGAATCAAACACCTACATGAACGTGGTTTAATAGTCCATGTATTCCTCTATTTCCAAGAACTTCAAGGAAACAATTGTTGTCAACTTAACGGTTATGAATCGCGCAAGCACAACAAATAATTACACTTATTTCATCTAATGACCACATATTACGAACCATTAACAATATCATTCTCACATGTTTTATCTTGTTGCAAATTTTCATGATACATAAGTAATTTTTTTAGTTCGCATATTAGTACTTCACGCCGTGCAATCCAAAAGTTCAACCCAAACAGCTAATGTAGAAACTTATTCCTATTTCAGGTTACTAACCAAATATATCTAAAATATAATAATGGGACCTATTGTTTAGTATGTAATAATCGAATATCAATACCAAGTGATCTACTGTTAAAAATCTATCTCCCGACATAGGTGAGTGTTTACAGAGAGAGAGAGAGAGAGAGAGAGAGAGAGAGAGAGAGAGAGAGAGAGAGAGAGAGAGAGAGAGAGAGTCATTCAAGAACATGTAATGATATCAGAAAATAAAAATTCCAGGCAGCTATGGTCTCTATATTATTTAAATATTTGCTGTGCACCTTCAAGACAAAGAAAGCTAATTATATTGACAAACATTTTTGCGATTAAAGTAAGGAGTTGCTGTTGATAAAGACAAATATAAAGAAGGGATATATGAAACGTCTGGTTAGTGAAAACTGAAATGGAAAATCCTGTCTTCAGGCAGAAGGAAGCTTATCATAGTTCAAGACCAAGTGAAATATAAACACGTGAATAAATAAACGTCCTAACATTTTATCGTCTGCTACTAGACCCCCTCTGCACAATAGTCAAAAATATTAATTAGGTTGTTTAATTCTTTATCAAACCTCCATACCTGGCCATGTCAGTAAAACTTTTAGGTTTTTCAATCACATTCACTAACAAGTATAAAATCATTCCAGATATGAAACTAATCATATCAACTACATATGACAACGATAACTTAGTGGAATCATGATTCTAATCATTTGGACTATATAATGCGTCCACAGTAGAATCATCATCATTCTGATCATATTGACTGAAGAGTGTAACATCGATGGAAGACACATATGATCGAGAAGTGAGGAAGGTCATTTTTGTCATCACAACTTCCTTAATGGCGAACATGGACAATATTTTAAATGAGTTTTTGAGTCGGATGGATATAAATAACAGCTATTAGTGTTTACATATCAAGAGTGCCTAAAACCTAAAATGTCGACGTATACATACCATAAGCTTGATTTTGAAATGCTCTCGTATCCATCCTCCCAAACAATAGCTATCTACTTCATTTATAGAATATCTCTATATTTTTCAAGAAGTATTCATTGTACTAGTTCACAAAGTTATAATTCGGAAACTAAATGTGTATAATTTTGTATGTTTGTATATTGAATATTGTGGAATACTGCATATACTCACGACATAAAAACAAATTTTATAAATAGTACAACCTCCTTCAGACCAAACATACAAAGTTCTCCATTGATTCAAGAATGAATTAAACCTTTGTTTTGATAACCAACATTTGCATGGAAGGGTAGTCAAGGTGACGAATATAGCAAATACCATCGCAACCACATTCCCAATTTTTCTTCTCAAGAGAAACAAATAGAATGATCTGGATAGGACATGCACTTCAAAGCTGGTCAGGCAAATTATAGGCCAATAGTGCACCAATAGGATCGGGTATTTATAGTTCAAGGATGTTGCTAGAGATGTTTGATGGTTGAAATTAAACAAATCCAAACACACTCTGTGCTAATGATGTTTTAACTAATCATACAAGTTTTGTACAACTGCGGCTTCAATTGCTACCTCAGCTGCTACAATTAAATAACTAGCTCAAGAATCTAATCTCTGTGCAGTTAGAGGTTGAAAGATGTCTACATAATGGACGCTTCGCCATGCATGATTAACACGCTACTGTTTCTTGTAATAGACATACAGTCCTGGCTGACAAAGACATGAATAATTCAAAATGTTAGCAATATCGAGTGATAGTTAAGTCAAAAATGTAAATATGATAGTGCAAGCATCATAAATTTTCTATGACTGAAAGAAAAAAGACCAATTCACACGAATTACTTTGCAAAATATAACATGACCATAAATAAGTGAACGAGAGCATTGATGAGATGGAAAATAAAATGGATGAATAAACAAACTAACAAATATTCATTTACCTATTATAGAAATCTGTGCAGGACAAATGCATGATGTCATGATGGACGGCTTCAAAACATCAACAACAGTGCACAAAGTCTACGACAATACGATTCAGATGGTTAGCATCTGTTGACCCTGGTCTGTGCTAAATTGATGTTAGCATATGTAATTCCATGAACCCATCTCGTGCCACCAATAATATGTATCTGTGTAATAGCCGTTGCAACAATGTGTATCCTTGTACGTGCATTCATCGGCAAATATTGGCTTTTTGGCTGTTGTCAGATGCGGGAGGACATCCTTCAAATATCATAGGTCCTTCCTCTCGAGATACGTTACGTTTTGGGATGAATGTTGTTAAAAGTGTATGCAATTGAATGAAGTTATATGTTGTCCAGAAATTAACTGAATTAACGTCATGGTCTCAAACAAATAAATTACATAAATTTATTTCAGCCATTATAACATTTTTTGATCCAATAAGAGAATATAGAGGTTTTTGTATAGGTTTAAACTTTGATCTGTTGGTATTACACATTTTCCTTTTTACTATTGGTAATACTTAAGTGGAAGATCGGATGTTTCTTATAGATTTAAAAATTGTACATTGAACAAAATGTAATATTTTCACTTTCTAATGGAATATTGTACTTGGTGAATTGATATATAGTCCCTTATTGCTGAAGTAGTTCGTTATTGAATTATGTCTGTGAATTGGGATGCATATGAATATCAACGGTGACGCTCCAATGGAAACGACATTGTGCAGTTTTGTTTATCTAACTTGATAAAAGTCCCGCTTATGGTATTCCTGAGATTAATTGTCCTGAATATTGCAAGGTAATATAGTTTAATTACATTGAATATTGCAAAAATATATAGTTATTCATCTTGAATTATACTCATATGTACCTGCTTGTAAAAATTATATAAACGCATGATATATCCTTTTGCAACTCAGGAACACAAATCCTAATATATCTTGTAACATTTGAGTATGATACCTAGCATATTGTGCACATTCTGATATCATTGGATGTTGATGCCACATCCTGCAACATATGGCTTTAGTAAATAAGTTTGTGTAACATTAAGTGATGGTTGCTGGTTTATATTGTTAATATCAAACTGTATTATATGATTAGAATCATTGGAAGCTAAGAACATAAGGAATATGGTTGTAGTTCTCATATCCAATATATATATATATATATATATATATATATATATATATATATATATATATATATATATATATATATATATATATATATATATATATGACTTTGGGAACTATTACGTTAAGCCTGATTGGAGGATAAAACCAGAATTTCTGGCTCATGCAAAACTTTCACTCTGAATACAGACATTCCCTCTGCGCCACAAATAAATAACTATGACGTGCACTCTTAACCGTCGAGCCTACTATGCCAAGAATAATCGTGTTCTTATACACCTTATCAACCTAGTGAAGCTTTCTGTTATCCTGATTATTCGAACAAAGCCACCGAACATCTTCAGTTACATTACTAGATGACAAAGAGTCAATTATTAGCATGCAATTTGATCAAGATATTCTATTTAATAAGTTGTGAAATACGTATAACGCTTTAGCGGGTACAACAATTTTAAATAATTAATTGAAATAATATAAATACCTAGTGGTTAAGGTGTTGTTTCTTTATTATTTTCGTCAAAATCAACTCGTTATTTGTATTATTGTTTCTGTATTGTAATAATCATCCTCGTCCTTATCATTGCTGTTGTCGTCTTTCCAAACATTACCAAAGGAGAATAAAGTTAGTGTAGACACTGTGATACTTTGGTATTCAGTTGTATTCCGACTGCAGGAAATAGTTCTACAAATTTAATATGTTTTTTTTTTTACATTTACAGCTGTAAAGCAAATTGCATCATTTACACCGCGATATAATTATATCATCCTTCTATTTCTTATGGAAATGCCATCATAAAAGACTTTATAACTATAGGTGGTTGACCGCATGCAAATCTGTTTTTTATGAAATGAGGAACATAAGTTTCTAACCGCTGCACTTTACCTTCCCCATGTATGAACATGATCGTGATCTCCAAGCAAGCTTCTGTATTGTACATTTATACGTTTGCTGAAATATGAGGACTCGCTTATAACTATGGCATTTATCGTCAGAATACATGTAAATATGCAAACAACAAGACGATTTTCTTTGAAGATTTTATGTCTAAATTAACAATTCATTTCTTTCTGCCAGTTTCATTAAACGTTCTGAAATAATATCAGTGCTTTAGAGGTGTTGGATTATGCAATGGATTCAACGATTGGTCGACTTTAACTAAAATTGATGGAACTGAAACTGTGATACGAAGAATAACGATATTAGTATATCTCCTTTACCACTTCACCCCCCGAAAAAACAAATACAACACCCTACGTCTATCGAATAGGGAATAATAAATATCAAACATAGAAGCGAGTGAGGAAACCAAATAAAAGTCTTTGCAAGATTGAAGAGGATTGACATAATTCATCCAAGAAAAGTTGTACCATGTCAAACAAGAAAGTGTGAAGATTACACATCCTCAAGTTTCAGATGAAATACGACAGAAAGATTCTGAGGTCGAATTGGTTTTTGGATAGAGTGATAGTGTCTGGAACATGTAACTTGTAAATATTTTTTTACAGCCAAGACATTAACAATTTTAAGCGTACCATATAAACAATTAATGAACTAGAAGTGAACAAGTAAACTTTTGATGATAAGCTGGTGCTGAAGAGAACACGACAGCTTTGTGCTGTTATTTATTCATACGTTAGATGTGTAAAGGGGTATAGCATTGACAAGAATATTAAGAGTCTTTTACATGGACTTGGCGTCATTATGATGTACTTGGCGTCATTATGATCTCATGAATGTATATTCCAGGTCAAAAACCTATGCGTAATGGGGATGAATACTGAAATTTATTCTGCATCAACAGACAAAAACGTGATATTTCAGAGATTTCTATTTTTTAGAGCATGTTAATATATATATATATATATATATATATATATATATATATATATATATATATATATATATATATATATATATATATATATATATTTGCCAATGGAGTTTGATTTACGTGGGAAAAAAATGGGACAATCAAGAGTTACCAAAAGTTGACGTAATTTGTAAGCACAAACATGTCATCTACAATAGTTGTTTTACTACCCGATTTCTAGAACTAAACGATATCAATACTCAAGTACATTAATATATTGATCACCTATGTAATTTTATTCCCCCATCCTAGCTAAGATTACTTACACTACATCTAGTACACACGTCTTGAGAGCTTTAAATTTTATCTACAAACATTCTTATTAAACAGATATACACCGACATGTACAAACGATATAACATATATATATATATATATATATACATATATATATATATATATATATATATATATATATATATATATATATATATATATATATATATATATATATATATATATATGTTATATCGTTTGTACATGTCGGTGTATATCTATCTGTTTAATAAGAATGTTTGTAGATAAAATTTAAAGCTTTCAAGACGTGTGTACTAGATGCAGTGTAAGTAATCTTAGCTAGGATGGGGGAATAAAATTACTTAGGTGATCAATAAATAAAATTACTTAGGTGATCAATAAAGACTCGTTGTCCTTCTGCTTAATGTTTCCACAACATAGCGATATCTACAAGTCTTAACAAGATGTTCGCTATAAAATATGCTTTTTAGGTAAACCGTGTGCTAATTTAATCATGACAAGGGAAGCACATGAAATTACCTCAGAAATAAACATAACAATGCTATTGTTTGGATGTAATTTGCACTAATAAACTGGACATTTGTATTCGCCAGAAACTTTTAAAATTATTTTCTAAACACTGCTTATTAGGATGGTCAAGAAAATATTTCAACACCGTTATGCAATACCCGTGTGATATCTGTGCATGTTTTTTTGCGTCCCCATCCGAACAAAAAGAGACAAGCATTCTTAAAATAGAATTTATTCACCGCGAACAAATACACAGATGCAAAATCATATATAGCTTGTTTTATTTCATATAGGTGAATAAATTCAAAGCACACAAAAATTTAAAACAAAGACCGTTTGCCAATTATAATAATGACGCGAAAATGACAAGTTGATTATAATAGATAATAACAATGAGATTCTAGATTATAAGCAAACGCTAGAGATGCGTAAATGGTAAACACTGCATGGAGACACGATAAAGGATGATAAAGTTTCTAAACAAGCTCTCGAAATATGTATTTGAAATGAATATGCGGCCTACACAGATTGTAAGAGACTGTTGATTAGGATTAAAATATAGTGTTTTAATCATCGTTCTTTGCTTCCTACGTTCCTCGTGTACTTCTTGAGCTTTCTGAAACTATAGCGCTTGATACGAACAGGAGTTGCATCAAGTTGTTAGCAGGCGTTAAATATAAACTGCGTACGAATACAGTATAACATAATTTTATATGTCCCCAACTCAAAGTGTTCTTTTGGTAGAAAAACTGATTTTTTTAATTCTCGATAACTCTAGTGTATATTGTTTAGCGTGTTGAATATATTTGCTCTTGGAATATTTAACCGGATTCCACTTATTTTTGGTTGAATGTCATTAATACATCTGACGAATCATTTGGTATTTGTGGTTGCAAGATATGAACTTACTGGTGTAAATGATGCCATTGTAGTGCTCACTTTTGTCCAGTTAATTGCTAATTGAAAACATAGTTTAAAAACTAAAATATATAGCGAGTTAGATTGAATGGTTCAGAACGGATATTTCATGGCATCCTGACTGGATATTGTTTTGAGCGAAAAGAGACCAATCAGCAAAAAAGTAACGACGAGACGTCATCGATACACAAAATACGTAGAGATTAAAATATCTAACCATTATTATACAAAAATGAATGTTTGGTATGCCACACTAAAGGATTTATATTTGTTTACTATGTTCTGTTAGGTTTGGTATACAGTTTGAAGCATGTATACAAATTTCAAGTTCTTCACATAATACCTTCGAGAACTTTCAAGAAGATTTGATCTATTTATGCATTTATAAATTGCCTATATGCATAATATATCATCATTCTACCGTTCAAAACAAGACGACAGATGATTATGTCTGATATTTTCAGTATAAATGTTAAGCATTAATTCAATGTAGTTTACAGAAGCCGATCGGTGTAAATGCTGTAAAATTAACAGTATACGATACGAACTAGTTGATTTGTATTTATCCAGTTTTAATGCAGTTCATTTTAATGTAAATCAGCAAGCGTCAATGAGCTGCATGAAACATGGGAATTCAGTGGAACTCATATTGTAAGGATTGGATTCCATTTATATCTATTAATCAGTGCATCGATCAACCTAATTATGGATCAACGTATATATTGATAGACAGATATATAGATATGAATAGACTAATACATATAAAGGTAGAAAACTAGATAGGGAGATAAACGTGCAATGTGAGGTGTTTGTTGTTTCCGTGTAGACTTTGTATTAGACTATACACATTTAAATTTTATTAAAAGGATGGCAATCATGCATGTGTCACAAATATATTTTGTCTGCAGTGCTACACTGCATCCCTCATCTCCCATAAAACGGTCTTGATTGCTGTTTATAGCCGTTTAAAGGCAGAGGCACACGATGCATGTGCCTAAGGCTTCGCGTAGCAGGGTGCCAGTAGCTGCCCAAAAAACAAACTTTGAGTGTCTCTTGTGATAGCAGTTTAGTACTACATTAATAAATTTAACAAAATGACACACATGCGCACGAAAAGGCAATGCAATACACGATATCCGAGACTCAGAGATTGAGGCGCAATTCTGTTTTTTTTTAGATTAGAATTTGTGCCTAGGGCCCACAATCTTCTTAAAACGGCAAAGTACATTCCGTCTAATGAAACGTTACCAAATATAAGTCCCTGTCTTTATTTATTGCAGCACGTGAAGGTATTTTGCTCTTTACAGAAGCAGTAGAAGTCAATTATTGGAAAAATGAATCCGGTAAGGAAGAAAGGCAAAACTTTAAAATGAATAAAATGTAGGTTAGAATAGGATATTATACTTAACGTTGTGACAAGGTAGATAAGTGGAAAAATAAGATGCAATATGATGTCGATACATATTTGTAGCACGTGGCATAGATAATCAGTGCCATAATATTTTCTTAATCTATTAGTTTAATTTGACTATTAATTAGACATACCAAACATTTTAGAGCCCATATTAAGACAGTTTACAATCAAGATTATCAAGAAGTGGACGTAATTTGTAAACAGAAGCATGTCATCTAAAGTATTTTCTAATTCATTTATATAAAAGAAAAAATCTCAGTTGCATTCAAAGTTCAGCAAACTTTATATTTTGATATCCCCTTCCACAATGAAACATCTAATTTGGATGATGTGCAATGAATGGAAACAAGATATGTACAAATCGGTTTTGTTATGGATATCTGTATTTGTTGTATTTTTTGATGATTTTAAATTGTAATGATTATAAAGGAGATATTGCATTGTTTATTTGTGTATACGATTGTAGATTCTATTTTTAGACAATACGAGTGCTGCAGATTGCGTGCAATCTATAAGTGGTGTATAATAATAAAAACCTGTTTTCAAGTTTGGCGCTATTTCCCATTGAATAGGTCAGTCATGTAAATACTTAGAAGAATTAAATTATTTCCTAAAAGAAGGGTCGGTCTGGAGGGTCCTTTTACGATGCAAAGTATTTACAAAATGTCAGGTAGAGACTAGGAGCAAACTGCGTTCTCGTATCGTACGCTTGCATATAAGTAGGTAGATCTGTACCATTACTGAATTCTTATTTGCAATGTTATTCTTAAAACAGCAGTGTGCAGATAACTAGATGACTACTATTTGACTCAATACATATATTCTCATAAAAACAATGAAATACAAGAAGCAGACATTGAATATCGGTTTGAATATAAGCATTTCACAAAAAAAATAGAAGATATTAAAAAATACGTACTCGACTGTATGGAAAACAGGCACATTAACTTTTCTGATAACATCCCATAGTTTGGCAGGAATAACGAATCAATGTAAATCAGAATCACCCAATGAAATTACTCAACTGCATCAAGAAACGTATGGATAAAGATTGACGTATTGAGATTTATCTAGTCTTGTCTAGCTAGTTTCAAAGTCAGTTTTGATTTGCACATCAAGTAACTAATTATGTCAAATAGTCCAGAACCTCGAACTCTCACCACCATCTTCACATTCCACCACCTCACTCTCTCACTGACGAAACACTCTCGAATATGATAGCTGCATATAACTGTTCATCTATGAACGAGTTTTTAGTGGAGATAGTAATTAATCACACACACACACACACACACACAAACTCGATATTACATGAATTGGGAGTTATGGCAATGCATCATTATTATGCTCCCACGAGAATCTCTCTTCCATTGTTTAGATCTGAATTTCTCTTATATAAATGTAACGTTAATATGACCTACAACTTGATATAAGGACGTTAAAGAACGAATAGGCTCTTTGCTGGTTTTTGTAATATAATAATATGATGTTTACACAGCATGCACTTCTTTGGAAGCATGAAGAGTTGATTAAGTTAGAGAAATGTCGTCACACTGAGGTGCACAATGCGTCAGTATGAATTCAGGTTTTATTAAAAGCTCTAGCTTTGTTAACACAATTTTAATTATTTCAAATAATCGTGTAATTGATATTCCTCGAAAATGAGACAATTTTATTTCCATCTCGCTAGACCGATTACCGTGTGTAAAATGATTTATAATTATTTATCCTTATTATTTATTTTGAATATTTGTAGATGTTATTACTTAATCTTTCTTGACATGCCTATTGGATGCAGCATAATTAGATTTGGTGTGGGAAAACTATCTTTGTTACTCTGACGAATGCTTCTATAACATAACGATATCATTTGTAATTCTTAAGAAGACAGTTTGGTTTTCACGAAAGCTTGTGCTATCTTAACCATGAAATTGAAGCACCTGAAGGGAATACAGGAATATGAACGATGAGAAAGCTAGAAATGCAAACTCTATATAAAGGCACCTGAAACGTTAACGTGCCTAGATGTTTAATGACTGTTGATTTGTACATCAGAACTGAGTTTCGGTGGCATTTCTTGGTTTCAACAAGAAACAAGAGCTCTATCAGTAAGTCTCCTCTAAAAGATCTTTTTCTTCAGGTACTAATTGAACTTTCTGAACCAGTTGTAATATGTCATGTCACAAATGAAGGTCCCTGTCAACCTCTTTTGATTATATCCCTGTATTTGAATCCAGTTTTCAGAAGACGTTAAATAGAGGAAGTATAAATGCAGTGGAAAATCAGCAGATATGTTCGCATTACGATGTGTGCTTTTGGTTCAAAACCACATTTTTGAACTACTTAATAACTATAGCGTAGGGTTAATGGAGATTTTATGGTTACTTGCAAACTCACAAAACTAATTTATATTCCGATATACAACGATTTTGTTCAAATGTCATTAATACATCTGCAAAAAATTAGGGATATGATGCTTCAAAATATGGACAAAAAAACACATGAAGAGAAATTGTAGAGTTCATTGCTGTCTAGTTAATTTGATCTTCAAAACATAGTTATAAAAACTACAATAGTAAATTAGATAGAAAGGTGAGGACAAACAAGCCATGTCTTCAAGACTGGATATCATTGTGTGTGAAAATAGAGCAGTTGTCCAAAGTAAGGATGAGACATATACGTACAGAAAATATTTCGTATTAAATATATTTTCTACTAGTATGTCTAAACGGATATTTTGTCAACCTTATGGAAGTGTTCATGCATTCTATTTTGCACTTTTCTGTTTGTACCGAGTTTGGACGTATGTATCTTAATACCATAATGCTGAAAAATAGTTTAAATAGGATATTGATGTATTTATTCATGTCTAAATAGTATATCTATTTCACGGTCTGAACAAGACGATTGATGTTCGCTTCTCATATTTTGGTAAAGCAATAACTATTATTTCGACACATTTTGCAAGATACCCATAATCATAAATGAAGTACATTAACAGCGAACATATAATCGTAAATGGATCTGGCTTGTAATTAGCCAAATCGTTTAAATGGAATACATTTACAAAAAAAATAATAAGAATAAATGCCCGGCACGAAATATCGGAGCTGAATCCGTCAGACACTGCACACATTGTATATTAATTATTTCTATCATAGTATATCGATCAACCTAATGATATATCAACATACAGTTAAATAGATACATATAGGGATGAGTAGATTGATTAATTAAAGACAGATAGGGATCTAAGTGGACAATGTTAGACAAAATATGGTCATAATGATTATAACTCATAGGATCTTAGTTTGAAGAACACAACGGCATCCCACATCTAACTGAAACTTGCAAGTTTACATTGTATGTCATCATTTTATGCAACGGCACAACATGAAATTCCAGATCATTATCACATCTCATTAAGTTACATCAAGTGCAATAGTAGGGTGCGCTAGAGGTAGCTTATATTCCTGCGAGTTGAAACGATGAGTGAGATAATTCTAAATGGAATGTGTGTCACGCTTGTTTATATATATATATATATATATATATATATATATATATATATATCGATAAAAGTCACATTCTATTGCTTAAAAACAAAATATATGAATCGCAATCTAAATGTCCGTCAGTGTTTCAACTAATCTACGAATGAATGAACGAATGAGGGAAGGAAATAATTATTCAATGAGTTGTATTTTGTTCGTAATATTATGATAAGGTAAGGTGAAGTTGCTTCGCGAGCCTAAAGCTTTTGCTGAAACGTTATCTGCTGTCACGGAATCTCCTAACTTGATTTCGACTTCTTCTTCCTCGTATATCTCTGGCTCTATCTTGAAATAGCATCCATCTTGTATCAATTTATAGCCGTCTAATCGTGCCAGCCTCGATTCCCATCCCGTTAAGTATTGTAAACATCTTAATCATCGTAGAGCATGCGATTTCATCAGAGCAAACTTTTAATTCCATAACATGAAACAATTGATAGAGTGAATTAGAATGGTGCAAGATCTGTACAGGTGTATATAAAATCTTCCTTAGGTTCGATCATTTGTTACCAATCCTCCTCAAATGAGTGGCCACACGTTTCGATTACGTCGTTTAATTGTTAATCAAACCTCTGTACATGGACTACCTCCATAAATCCTTAGTGCCGCTCGGTCATGTTAGATATGGATTACAATGCTAATCTACACATTGGTCTGATCCTATTGATTATAGATTACAGAGTTAGTCTAAAAATCATAATAATCATATTTTGAGGGATCATAATGTGGGTCATGAGTGTCGAAAAATTCCCTTCATTGACAAACAAACGAATAGACCAATCCATTGATGTCTATTCCAATACTTTTTTCTGTTGGATAGATACAACTATCAATTATTAATGTTTACACCTCAACGGCGCCTAGAACCGATAATGTCAAGGAATACATCTCTCGACTTTGAGTTTTAGTTCTGCCATTTGTCTCTCCTCCCAGACATTAGCCATCTACCTCTTCTTACCGAATGTCTGCATCCTATGGCAAACGTTCATTGTCCTCTCCCTCATACAATTAAACAACGGAAATTAAATGTTCATAATTATTAGTGATGTATCTTATAATATTGGGGTATGTTGTATGTACTCGCCACATACACACATGTTATAAATAGTATCCATTCATTTATACCAATCATATAAGATTTTCCATTCACTTAGTTATGAATTAACCTACGCTTCAAGAACCAAAGTTTGCATGTTTGGATGAAAGATCAGACAAGGTAGAGCAGTTAACATCGCAACATCGCAAGAGAAACGAATAGAATAAGCTGGATAGAAACAGCAGATCCTTCCTCAATAATATACCAACGGTGCAAGAATATTGTTATACGACATGTACCAGAGTTGTTTGATGTTTGTAATTAAGCACAAAGCAAATCCAACACTCGCTCTATACTGGTGATGTCTAAACTAATCAAAGAAATTTTGATACTTCATTTCTGTTTCAATTGTTACCAAACATGGTACAATTAAATTATTAGCTGCAAGTCCAAATTAAACATGGTATCCTTTATATGTTGTTATTCATTAAGGAACTCGAGAAACCTGGATTAAATGTTTTGCAAATAACTGCATTTATAAATGTGTAAAGAATAAACGATAACGAATCTTTTTCCCGATTTCATTTTCTCTGTACTATTTCAAGGTGACATTTACCTAGAATAAGGCAGTCTGAGTACCTATAATGAAATTTTTTAACAGTATTCATTTTATGTAGTGTAATGTTTAGTGTGCAATCCTTTTCCTCAGATGAAAAGCTACAATCATGCAATCATGCAGTTCGCATATTATTTCATCAATTCATAATATAAGTAACAAAATAAATGGCCAATTCCTGACAACACACATTTGTAAAATCATATACAGAGAGAGAGAGAGAGAGAGAGAGAGAGAGAGAGAGAGAGAGAGAGAGAGAGAGAGAGAGAGAGAGAGAGAGATGAAGGGGAAGTAAATCTAGGAGCTAATTCTGAAAACTGCAAAATTTGCTTGCTACGAATCAGAGTCAATATAAGAGCCGATAATAAGACGCTACTATTTTGTGAATCTGACTCTCGCAGATATAGATAATGAAAACTTGAAGTATGTACGATTATGTAATTACTCAAAAAAGATAATATGATGGTACAAGCCATATAAATTAACAAACGTAGAACGAAAGGGACAAATTCATTAAATTTACTTTACAAAATGAATCTTTTCATGAATAAATTAATGATAGTATATAGCGAGACAGAATGGTACATGGATGACAGCGAAGAAATGAACAAAGATCCATTTACGTATTTCGGTAGCCTCTGCTGAATCGAAAGTGCAAGATCCATTAACTAGCGTCAGTGATGTCATGATGGACATTACCATGAACAAAAGTGCATACAGTCTGAACATTGTTGACAGAGTTGTACGACCGTAGACTTCCAATGGTTAATTACCGTTAATACTCGTTGTGTGTTAAACTGATATTATCCTATGTAGGCAATTACATGAAACTATCCTAGGACACGTTTTATACGTCTTCTTTTATATTACTGGACCCATTATATTCTATACGGCGCATTCAACATTAAACGATAGCCCTTGGTTCTTTGCTAGATGCTGGAATATTTTCTTCAGATATCAAAAGTGGCCGCCACCCATTAATTTGATATGACATTAGTTGACAATGGTGATTATTGAATGGATATACCGGTGACCGATATTAACTTGGAGGCAATTAAGTTACCATATAGCCTCTAGAACCACTGAGCATCCCTAGCTGGAAGGTCCAATATTCTAATATATTCCAATTACATTTCGTGGTGTCCTGCAACCTATCACAGAAGTATCAACCTTAAAATAATATATATTAATATACTAGAGCCACTGTTGATATTCTGATATATCCCAATTCTCAACCATATGTCAGCAGCACAATATTTTACTAATCAGTTCACAAATTATAATAATCCATTAAAACGCGAAAATCTGTTATACTTTTTCAAAGTAAACTTTTTAAATCTGTAAGAAACACGGATTTTGTGCCAAGTTATGATCATGCATCATTTGTGGCTACTCAAGAAATAAATATTAGATATTATAGAAAAATCCCTTTTTTAATTGAACTTTCAAAATATCACTACTCACACCGTCCTGGATAATTTAAATAATTGGTATTACGCCTAATCATACATTGCTTATGTATGATTTCTCACTTGTCAGCAAATTTTAAACAAAGTACGAAGATATATCTTGATCAAAGAGTAAATGGCTTATTTGACTTTACAATCCTAAATATCAAATTATCAAATTAACGTTTTTATGTTTATTTTCTGCAGTTAGAATACAACTAAGTTGTAGTAGAAGTAGTAATAGTAGTAGTAGTAGTAGTTGTTGTTGTTGTTGTTGTTGTTGGTGTTGTTGTTGGGCTTAACGCCATTTTTCAGCAAATGCTAGGCTAAACATGGCGGCCAGTATTAATGGTGGAGGAAGAAACCTGAAAATCCAAGGAAAGAACCACCGACAAACGAGAAGCTACTGGCAAGCTTTATCGCATATCCAAATTCGCTGAATTTTAGACTCGAACCCACGCAGACAGAGGTGAGATGGCAGTGATCCGTAACGGAGAGCGCTTTAGACTATTTGGCCACTCTGGTCCCCCCAACTAAGTAGTTAAATATTAGATAACCTAAATTAACTTGGTTATGTTTTGTTAATAGTTGCAAAGACGACAGCAGCAACAATAAGGATGAACGCAACAATTGCAGTTAAGAAATGGCAATGACGACAACAAATTGATCTGAATAAATTAATCCACAAATAATACCTTGAATGCTGAAATATTTCATATTATTTGCAAAACTATCTTTGATAGATCTGATATAAAGACTGAATTGTCTTGATTCTAACATCAATTTCTCAAAGAATTCTTCCTTTCAGTTGAATGTTCTAAACGTATTATGCCCAGTAACGTGTAATGTCGTATTAATTAAATTAGTATATATTATTTTAAGGTTAATATCGGTCACCGGGATTGATAGTCTCTCAATCACAAGGAACATAAGAGCAAGATTTTTCTTGACAGGGTAGGGCAAAGGGACGAGATGCTGTCTTTATGGTGATTATCGGTGGCACGGAGAATTTTTCTGAATCTAAAAGAAATGCTTATTAAGAGCTAGCAGTCACGGGTTAATGCTCCAGTCCGGCCTATCGAATACAAACAAAACAACAAACACAGTCGAAACATAATCGAAATCTGTATTGATGTATCTTTTGAAACCATATGTTACATTATATGAAATCACAATCAAATGCTGCCAGAATGTGTTAAGCATCATGTTCAGATGTTGCAGGATGCTATATCATGCTCTATGATCATTTTTAGATTTGGTAACATTTTGATATAGTTTTAAAACAAAAACAAATATGTCACTATGAAACATTAGCATAAGTAATTTAAGAACTCTGTAGACAGGGCCTGAACGGAGCAAGTCAAATAAAAGTTGTACAATGCCGTTTGTAGTGGAGAGTCAGCGTAACTATTCTTATATATCCCATCTCTTAGAAATAAGTCAGAAACAAGGTATTTCAGCATTAGGGACTAATTATCAGTTCAACAATTACAAGAATCCATTAGAAAGCAAAAGTAAAATTATAAAATCTATACGAAACAGTGCACTTGTTACTCATTTAAGAACCATTAAAACCATGTTTTAATGCCACCCGAGCACAATTGTCGCATATATATGAAACTATATTTTCCTTTTTAAACAAACAGTGCACACACAAAGTAATTTAATGGCTGATTTGTTTCATACAAGATTTGCTTTACACTACCAACAGCCTTCTGATTATTACTGGAACACAGGTATATCCATTCATTTGTCAACATTTTCAACAAATTTCATATCAAATTAATGGGTGGCGGCCACTTTTGATATCTGAAGAAAATATTCCAGCATCTAGCAAAGAGCCAAGGCTATCGTTTAATGTTGAATGCGCCGTATAGACGTATAAAACGTGTCCTATGATAGTTTCATGGAATTGCCTATATAAGATAGTATCACTTTAACACACAACGAGTATTAACGGTAATTAACCATTGGAAGTCTACGGTCGTACAACTATGTCAACAATGTTCAGACTGTGTGCACTTTTGTTCATGTTAATGTCCATCATGACCTCACTGACGCTAGTTAATGGATCTTGCACTTTCGGTCCAGCAGAGGCTACCGAAATACGTAAATGAATCTTTGTTCATTTCTTAGCTATCATCCATTTATCATTCTGTCTCGCAAAATACTATCATTAATTTATTCAAGGAAAGATTCATTTTGTAAAGTAATTTTAAGGAATTTGTCCCTTTCGTTCTACGTTTTTTAATTTATATGGCTTGTACCATCATATTTACTTTGTTTGAGTAATTACATAATCGTACATACTTCAAGTTTTCATTATCTATCTCTGCGACAGTCAGATTTGTAGAGCGCTTCACAAAATAGTAGCGTCGTATTATCGGCTCTTATATTGACTCTGTTTCGTAGCAAGTAAATTTTGCAGTTTTCATTCATCGATTTACTTCCCCTCCATATCTCTCTCCCTCTCTCCCTCTCTCTCTCTCTCTCTCTCTCTCTCTCTCTCTCTCTCTCTCTCTCTCTCTCTCTCTCTCTCTCTCTCTCTCTCTCTCTCTCTCTCTCTCTCTCTCTCTCTCTCTGTATATGATTTTACAAATGTGTGTTTTCAGGAATTGGCCATTTATTTTGACACTTACGTTATATTATGAACTGATGAAATAATATGCGAACTGCATGATTGTATGATTGTAGCTTTTCATCTGAATAAAAGGATTGCACACAAAACATTACACTACATAATTAATACTTTTAAAATATTTTATTATAGGTTATCATAGTGCCTTATTCTAGGAAAATGTCACCTTGAAATAGTCCAGAAAAAATGAAATCGGGATAAAGATTTGTGATCGTTCATTTCTTACACATATATAAATGCAGTTTTTTTGCAAAACATTTATTCCAGGTTTCTCGAGTTCCTTAATGAATAAAAACCTCTAAAGGATACCATGTTTAATTCGGACTTGCAGCTAATAATTTAATTGTACCATGTTTGGTAACAATTGAAACAGAAATGAAGTATCAAAACTTCTATGATTAGTTGAGACATCACCAGTACAGAGCGAGTGTTGGATTTGCTTTGTGCTTAATTACAACCATCAAACAACTCTGGTACATGCCGTATAACAATATTCTTGCACCGCTGGTATATAATTGAGGAAGGATCTACTGTGTCTATCCAGCTTATTCTATTCGTTTCTCTTGCGATGTTGCGATGATATCGTCTCTACCTTGTCTGATCTTTCATCCAAACATGCAAACTTTGGTTCTTGAAGCGTAGGTTAATTCATAACTAAGTGAATGGAAAATCTTATATGATTGGTATAAATGAATGGGAACTATTTATAACATGTGTGTATGTGGCGAGTACATACAACATACCCCAATATTATAAGATACATCACTAATAATTATGAACATTTAATTTCCGTTGTTTAATTGTATGAGGGAGAGGACAATGAACGTTTCCCATAGGATGCAGACATTCGGTAAGATGAGGTAGATGGCTAATGTCTGGGAGGAGAGACAAATGGCAGAACTAAAATTCAAAGTCAAGAGATGTATTCCATGACATTATCGGTTTTAGGCACTGTTGAGGTGTAAACATTAATAATTGGTAGTTGTATCTATCCAAAATTAAAACGTACAGGAATATACATCAATGCATTGGTCTATTCGTTTGTTTGTCAATGAAGGGGATTTTTCGATATTCATGACCCACATTATGATCCCTCAAAATATGATTAGTATGATTCTTCGACAAACGTTGTAATCTATATTCGATGGGATCAGACTGATGTGTAGATTAGCATTGCAACCCATATCTAACACGACCGAGCGGCACTAAGGATTTATGGAGGTAGTCCATGTACAGAGGTTTGATTAACAATTAAACGACCCAATTTAAACGTGTGACAACTCAGTTGAGGAGATTTGGTAACAAATAATTGAACCTAAGGAAGATTTTATATACACTTGTACAGACCTTGCACCATTCTAATTCACTCCATCAATTGCTTCATGTTATATAATTAAAAGTTTGCTCTGATTAAATCGCATGCTCTACGATGATTAAGATAGATATATATATATATATATATATATATATATATATATATATATATATATATATATATATATATATATATATATATATATATATATATATATATATATAACACAAGCGTGACACATTCCATTTAGAATTATCTCACTCATCGTATAAACTCGCAGGAATATAAGCTACATCTAGCGCACCCTACTATTGCACTAGATGTAACTTAATGAGATGCGATAAGGATTGGGAATTTCATTTTGTGACGTTGCATAAAATGATGAAATTTAATGCAAACTTGCAAGTTTCAGATAGATGTGGGATGCCGTTGTGTTCTTTAAACTAAGATCCCTTGAGTTATAATCATTAAGACCATAGTTTTTCTAACATTGTCCACTTACAGCCCTATCTGTCTTTAATTAATCAATCTACTCATCCCTTTATGTATCTATTTAACTGTATGTTGATATATCATTAGGTTGATCGATATACTATGATAGAAATAATTAATATACAATGTGTTCAGTGTCCGACGGATTCAGCTCCAATATTTCGTGCCGGGCATTTACGCTTATTAATTTTTTTCGTAAATGTATTCCATTTAAACGATTTGGCTAATTACAAGTCAGATCCATTTACAATTATATGTTCGCTATTAATGTACTTCATTTATGATTATGGGTATCTTGCAAAATGTGTTGAAATAATAGTTATTGCTTTACCAAAATATGAGACGCGAACATAAATCGTCTTGTCCAGACGTTGAAATAGATATACTATTTAGACATGAATAAATACATCAATATCCTATTTAAACTATTTTTCCGCACTATGGTATTCAGATACATACGTCGAAACTCGGTACAAACAGAAAACTGCAAAATAGAATGCATGAACACTGCAAGGCACTGCCATGGAGGTTTATCATAATTTGGCAACCGCTGAAATAGATGATTATGAAGCTCTCAAGAAAGCGTTACTACGGCACTATGAGCTGACAGCTGAAAGCTTCCGTAAACTTTTCAGAGTCATCTACAAAAATCCAGAGACTCACGCGTAATTCCATAATCGTGTATGCGTACGTTTCGATAAGTGGATAAAAATGTTTGGAGCCGAACTTACATACAAAGGCATACGGGAAGAAATTCTAAAGGAACATGTCCTCAGCACCTACCGTAAAGACCTAATAGTATTTTTGGCGGAACGTGACTTCGCGACCTTAGAAGATAGTAGTTTAATGGCCGAGCGATATGAAGCTGTACACTATCGTCCAACCACGTGGAGTGGCAGGGATAGAACCAGCGTCCCAGATTTCAAAAGTAATGGTTTAACACCTATCAGGCGGAATGGTCACAATGGTGGGATGCCAGGGGTTGACAATCCCAGGATCAGGTAAGTCCCAAGGGGTGGACAAGATAACCTCTGATAAGAAAAAGGAAGTTGTGTGTTATGATTGCAACAAACCCGGCCATATTCTTAAAAACTGTAGAAGATACCGTCCCACTGTAAATGTAGTGACCCCCAGATACTAGTAAACAGAGTAATCTATTGGAGTGGTCCAATACAGCAACAGCTACGGTAAATAGCGTAGAGATTACTGTGTTGTACGACACCGGCTGTAGTTATCCAGCTTTGGTGGACTGCAAGTTTGTTAAACCTGCTGGTACGACAGTAGAGGTCCAATTTGCAAATAAGAGTAGAGATTTACTTCCAGTTGTTTATATCAATCTTGATTCGCCTTATATGAAAGGACGAATTCAAGCAGCGTGCTTGTCAGGGTTGTCGCATGATGTTATATTAGGATGTAAGTATGTATTGCCACAACCTAATCCTATGACGTGTACACCTGTATACGTGGGGTCTGTAGAGACTAGGTCTATGAGACGAAGGTCAGGGCCGAAACCGTTGAAACCCTCGACTTCGCCCATTGATAATTTGCTACCTGGCGAATTATGGAGACTTCTAGAGGAAGATTCTACCCTTAATAAGATACGCGGGTATGCAAAGGACAAGTCAGTGCGTAACTTACCCGACGGTGAGGTAGAGTTCGCACTGAAGCGAGGTATCTTGTACCGATACGTTTGAAAGGGGACCGAGAGGTATAAGCAGGTAATTGTACCACGGTCGAAGCGGGATGATGATATTAGGCTTGCACATGAAGGTTTACTTGGTAGTCACATGGGTGTGACAAAGACGCGAGATAGGTTAGTTAGGGAGTTCTATTGGCCATGTGAGTATGGTGATGTAAGGAAGTTTTGTCTGTCGTGTGACAAGTGTCAGCGAGTGTGCTAACGATTGTCGATTACGCTACCCGATACCCGGAGGCCGTTGCTTTAAGGAACATCAATCCAGTTACGGTAGCTGAAGCGTTCTTATGGGTCTGGTCTAGAATTGGTGTACCAGACGCAATACTAACTGACCAAGGGACGCAGTTTGTTAGCCAGATGATGGCGGAAGTAAACCGGTTACTTTCTATCAGGCACTTGACTACTACCCCTTATCACCCACAGTGTAACGGTCTAGTGGAGCATTTCAATGGGACATTGAAACAAGCTCTGAAAAAGTTATGTGAAAATCGACCTAGGGATTGGGATCGATACCTTTCCGCGATACTTTTTGCGAAGTACCCCAAGCTAGTCTTGGATTTTCGCCGTTCGAGCTAGTTTATGGGAGGACAGTGAGAGGACCCATGGCTGTATTGAAGCAGTTGTGGACGGATGAGAAAGCATCCGAAGAGGTAAAAACGACATATCAGTACGTTGTTGACCTCCGTAATAAACTGGAGGAAGAATGTAACTTGGCCCAGAAAAATCTATGTGATGCAAGGGGACGTCAGTCCAAGTACTACAACAAGAAGGCGAAAAAACGTAAGTTTGAAGTAGGCGACAAGGTGTTGTTGTTGTTGCCATTAGAACATAACAAACTCCAAGTGTCTTAGAGAGGACCGTTGGTTGTAACGGAGAAGAAGGGTGGACAGAATTATCGCATCAGGGTGGGCGATAAAGAGAAGCTGTACCACGTTAACCTTCTTAAACGCTACCGAGAAAGAGTCACCTACTGAGTTCGTGGTTGCTACAGTTGTGACGGAAGACCACGACGACAACGGAGGAGTGGCGGAACTACTTCCTAGTTGTCCGTTGACGGGGAATGAAACTTACGTAGACATCGTCCTTGACGTAACGTTAACGTCAGACAAACGTGGCGAGGTGGAGGAGATACTTCACGATTACGAAGGTATTCTGCCGGAGAAACCAGGTGTGAAGGATTTGGAGGAGTTTACTATGAAGCTACTGGAGGAAAAGATGAAAGATAGACTGACGTCAGACGCAATTTTTAAGCTACCAGACGTGACAAAGGACTTTGTGTTACATACAGATTGTCTTTGGGATTCATAAGTTTCAGCGTTATCTGTATGGGCGAAAGTTTATTCTAGAAACCGATTATTAACCTTTAGCGTATCTTGCACAGGCTAAACTGATTAATGAGCGTTTAATGAGGTGGTCATTGTTTCTACAACAATATCAAGTCCAGCTACGTTACATTCGTGGAAACAATAATGTGGGGGCAGATTGCATGAGTCGATTACTTGAGTCTGAGGTGAATGGGTCACTTCAGGACATGTAAACATTAACTTAAACTGTAACTTTAAAATTCGATGAGCAAAATCCTAGATTTTACTCTTAAAAGGGGGCCTATGTGATGTGTCGAATTTTGAAAACTCTTAGAAGCATTGGTTAAAGGAATTGTATCAAAGTCAACTTAATTAAAGTAGAAAAGGCTAGAGATAGATGATTATTTGCATTTCATCTCTGAACGTCAAAAGGGAATTCGTTCCAATTGACGTAACTTGACCGAGTCAGATGCTATGGTACAAGAGAATGACATAAGACCCTTTCCCAAAATCGACCGGTTAAAGGGGGAGCTTGCAGTAAGTGATTGTTCAAAGGAACGTTAATTACAGCATGATTAGGTGTTTAGTTGTCTTGTCAATCCAAAAGGTCTACGGAACAGATTTAGGATACAGTCTATTCCAATTGGTTAATATGGATTTATGGGCGTAACTCTGAAAGAAATTAAAGGTTTTACATTAGGAAATTCTTCAGTCTTCAATCTTTCTTGAAAGAAGAGGGGTCGACTCCGGAAAAAGCGTGAAAGACGTTATCTCATGATTTGGTAGTAAAGCGTGAGAGTTGTCTCAGCGAGTAGACAAACTAGCTAGACAAGACTAGATAAATCTCAATACGTCAATCTTTATCCAAACGTTTATTGATGCAGTTAAGTAATTTCTTTGGGTGATTCTGATTTACTTTGATTCCTTATTCCTGCAAAACTATGGGATGTTATCAGAAAAGTTAATGTGCCTGTTTTCCATACAGTCGAGTTCGTATTTTTTAATACCTTCTATTGATTTTGTGAAATGTTTATATTCAAACCAATATTCAATGTCTGCTTCTTGTATTTCATTGTTATTATGAAAATATATGTATTGAGTCAAATAGTAATCATCTAGTTATCTGCACACCGATGTTTTAAGAATAACATAGCAAATAAGAATTCAGTAATGGTACTGCTCTACCCACTTATATGCAAGCGTACGGTGCGAGAACGCAGTTTGCTCCTAGTCTCTACCTGACATTTTGTAAATACTTTGCATCCTAAAAGAACCCACCAGACCGACCCTTCCCTTGGGAAATAATTTAGTTCTTCTAAGTATTTACATGACTGACCTATTCAATGGGAAATAACGCCAAACTTGAAAACAGGTTTTTATTATTATAAAATTGAATACACCTCTTATAGATTGCATTCAATCTGCAGCACTCGAATTGTCTAAAAATAGAATCTACAATCATATACACAAATAAACAATGTAATATCTCGTTTATAATCATTACAATTTAAAATCATCAACAAAAAATAAAACAAATACAGATATACATAACAAAACCGATTTGTACATATCTTGTTTCCATTCATTGCACATCATCCAAATTAGATGTTTCATTGTGGAAGAGGATATCAAAATATAAAGTTCGCTGAACTTTGAATGCAACTGAGATTTAATGCTTCTTTGCAGAACATTAGTTGTAATAAAACAACCTTTTATATAAATGAATTAGAAAATACTTTAGATGACATGCTTCTGTTTACAAATTACGTCCACTTCTTGATAATCTTGATTGTAAACTGTCTTAATATGGGCTCTAAAATGTTTTGTATGTCTAATTAATAGTCAAATAAAAGTAATAGATTAAGAAAATATTATGGCACTGATTTCCTATGCCAAGTGCTACAAATATGTATCGACATGATATTGCATCTTATATTTCCACTTATCTACCTTCTCACAACGTTAAGACTAATATCCTATTCTAACCTACATTTTATTCATTTTAAAGTATTGCCTTCCTTCTTTGGTGGATTCATTTATCCAAAAACGACTTCTACTGCTCCTGTACAGTGCAAAATACCTTCACGTGCTGCAATAAATAAAGACAAAGACTTATATTTTGTAAACGAAATCTGTTTGTCAAATCAAATCCAACATGTCGGGTTGAGAATCTCATTATATATAAACTTTTACTTGTTTAATATAACATTTTGTCTAATATAACAATATTATTTAGGCTAATAAAAGTAAAACACTGTAAAGTAGTTGAGATAGCTGAGCTGATCATATATCAGAGACACCCCTACCCCGACAAAATATATTTTTGTCAGAAATATGTTAGAAAAGCGTTATCATGTTAAAGTCGTCATTTTGAGCTAGAAAGGGCTCCTAACAAAAATGTTAACGTATATAATGTTTTGGGTGTATGGTGGTCTCTGAGAGAGGATTATTAACTATGTATGCTACTAACGAATTCTTTTCACCTTTATAACAAAGACATATATATATATATATATATATATATATATATATATATATATATATATATATATATATATATATATATATATATATATATATACTTAACAGCCAGAGCGAAACAAGGTCACTCAACAAAATATAAAAGTGGTGTTCATGACAGAGGATCGCATTCGCAGATAGGTAGTTATGGAATTATTAAATGGTTATGTGTTGATCCGGTCAGTAATAATTCTCCACATCTGACCATGTAAATGACATATTGTGTTCAAATAACATATGAATTTTCACGTATGTTTTGGGGAAATGAAACAATGTGCGGAATGACATGTACTAAATATGCAACATATTAATCAGTTTACTGTATAAATTAAATATTTAAAATAAACATGAAGTGAGATTTTCTACTGCGGAAATGTCACGCTTTTCACCATGTTAAGAATATACCATTGTTAATTTCTACCTGCGTCACCATAGAACCTTAAATGTTTATCAATACACGAAGTGCAAATAAACTTTAGAAAAAGCAAGTGTTGAATTATACATGGTGTAGAACAAAGCAATCTAAAATCAATAGGCAATATAGTGCGGGCCATTAATTTAGAAATGACAAATATGTGCGAGTCTTATGGTATCAGATTATGGTGCGCAATTTTTGGTAGTTTGAGTGAGGAATACGTAGGCAAAAATGTTGCAATTTCTTTGTAAATAGGTCAACAACGTGTCTGAAAAAGATATTAATAGCGAAAAACTTAAATACATATGATAGTGCCAATGTAGAGTAAAAAATGTTTGCGCTGATTCAAGAATTATTATATGTGAATTCATTAATGAATCAGTGGAAGGAAAAGGCTGGATGGATGAATAAACACAGAAAAGAGATTATCTTACCGATTACAATACTCTTTGGAAGAGTCAAAGAACAAGATCCATCGACTACCGTCAGTAAGCTGGTGATGAAGATCACCACGGAAAACAACTCACAAAACTTCATCATGGTTCGCACTATTGTTATGTTATTCAAGTGGCAGCAGTTAATCTAGATATGTGCTAGACTGTTTTAGCTTATATAGGCAACGCAACTGTATGCAAGTGCATCTGTTACCATTAATACTCATATATCAGTTACACTCATTGAACCTTTTTGGATGCTATTCATACAATTCAGTTTTAAATAATGTCCTACAACATTGTAATGTTTTAATTAAAGATCATCAGTATTGTTGATATTGTTGTTCTTGTATACAGTGTAAACTATTTAACAACAGCGTCTAGTCCTTAAAAACAAATGAACGCAGGACTTAGAATCAAAGTATCAAGCCAATAAATTTAGGTCATTTTACAACTTGGACTGTACAAGACAGTTGCCTGCGTCTTGAAATATGAGAATGCGCAGGTTCTTAAATATGCTAATGTTGTATATTGACGGCATTAGAACCTTTGCTTTTAATTGACGGTAATTGAGTACGAGAAGCGCTATTTCTTATAAATACAAAATCATTTACATAGAAAAAAAGCAACAATTTTCCAATTTGTTTCTAATGGATAATTCAAATTGCCGGACTGATGTTAAGTCTCTTAATTTTTTTAATAATGCATAAAAGATCGACACCTATCTGCGTGAAAAATATCCAAGTTCTTCTTTTGTAATCGGTTTTAATTATAATGTCCTAAATGTTTTATTGTGATAATAATTATAGGTTACTGCATTTGTATGGGAAAATATGAACGAGTTTTTCGGATGGATACACTGCAGGACCTTGGGAGTGCAGTATATCCTTCCGACAAAACGAGTTCACATTTTCCCATACAAATACAGTAACCTTTTTATTATATGCTCATTTTATTCTTCCAAAGGCTTAAATATATAAACAAAAATACACTGAAAGAAACAAAGTAACTATTTGTATGCCGTATTCCGAAGTAAATACATAAGCGTTGATGGATTATTACACAAGATTATTAATGAGCGCATAACTCCTCCCAGATAAATATGAAGTTGGTCGCGCGCTAGACGTAAGTTTCAAAAGAAAATGGCGCTTGCTCTACTTAAAATTGAAATTTGGAGTAATATTGTTGATGAATACGCATTGCAACAACTTTTCCATTTGATCTGGAATGAATGCCTTTTGGTATATTTGTTGATTCAACGCAATCTTTTGATTATGGTCTTTATTTATCTACATGAAGTGACTTGCATCGGTTTCCAGCAGCGTCTGCCAATTTAATGTTTTGAATTGTGTTGTCTTCGGCATGCATGTTTCCTTTCTGTCATTGAATGATTCAGATCACAATGTGGGAACATTATGAAGACTTTCCATTGCAATTATGGAAAACACGCTGTGGAATTTAATGTTTATTTTATTTTGAGTGCAGTAAGGAGGATGTAACTACACTTGGAATATAATCGAAATTACAGTACAATTTCAAAATGTGTAATCAATCTTGAGAACCCATGACATCTAATTCAGATTTACAGACTTACGAAAATATATTTTTTTAGGAAATTCAGGATGTAAAATTGTAATTATATTTTTGGCCATTTTTATTAACAGCTAAAGAAGACAGTTTATGTGTATAACATGCATTTTATTGTGAGAAACCTGTATAGCGTCAATATATAGTTAAATTTGAAACATTGTATAAAATAAAGTAAACGCGGAATGTGCCAAAGCAGTTTGTATGTGTCAGTCTATGAAACAATTGCTGGTATGTGGCCGTCTATGAAATATATACTTTAGTTCATTCAAAAAAAATTGTCTACGTTAAAAATAGTTCCTTTGCACGTGGGATACTGTATGAAAGTGTCCAATATCGGTGAATATTGCATGATTTTGACAATGTAAAGTTAACGGAGAAAAAAAGATGAGCATATAACAATTATTTTTCTTTAAGCATACGGCATATGTTTCTGCAATTTAAATCCTGTAGCACACGTGTTCATCAAAACATAATATTGCATACTGCAGTACCTGAAAATGAAACCTCGCACAACTGGAAAATCACAGTTGATGCTCAACCTTTTGTGCAGTATCAAATTATGATTGTTCATCGCGCAACACGTGATTTTAAGAGATATGTTTGTATATTGTTGAGTTACAGTTTTAGTGTTATATATCGGACTACACCAAAAATCCCGGTTTGAGAAAGTTCTTGTACTTATGTTTTGTTTTGGTTTCTTTGCTCGAAGTTGGTGAAATCGACTACGACAAATATCACACAAGAAATAATAGATGGCATGATGACGTGTAAATGTTGACAAATCAGGCCAATGATAAAACATGATCTTTAGAAATAGTATGCCTCATTACAGATGCAAATCTCAATGTCAGATTTTATTAAACTCAGCTTTCGGAAATTGTGTCAGCACTTCAAAAGAGAAAGAGTTACTTGATAATGAAAACCAAATTATACTTTGGCAAAAATAAAATTTGTTTTGAGTTGTCAGTGTGGTTATTTTTGTTTTGAGTTGTAAGTGTGGTTGTCGTCTATTCTGGTACTGTTGTTGTCTTTTCCAATCATTGTCGAAAGAGAACAAAAGTACGTTTGGACTGTAATATTTAACTACATATTTGTACTCCAATTATCAAATGTAATCGGTGAAAAATGTAAGAGATCATTTGACAGTTTGGAAATTCATTATCATAATTAGTTGCCCTAAAATTCCATTACATTCTTACATTCTTACATTCTTACATTCAAAACTGAGTCATAATATACGTATGCAATTAATAATCGTGGGTTGTATGGATGTTCGTAATCAAATACGCAGTATTATATTTCGATTGGCAGCATTTGCCATTTCACATATGTGCACAATCATGTTATTGCTTTTCAGCTAGATTATACATACATACATACATACATACATACATACATACATACATACATACATACATGCATGCATGCATGCATGCATGCATGCATGCATGCATGCATGCATACATACATACATACATACATACATACATACATACATACATACATACATACATACATACATACATACATACATACATACATACATACATACATACATACATACATACATATTCAAACAACCTTAGTATTTAGCGATTATTTTGTTGCTATGCCATTTCATCTTTCTAAAAATCTTTTACATGGCAGCAAATTATCTTAGAAAACAGAGTTATTGCTCTACGGGTGATGCGCTGTGCAGCGACTTAGCAGAACCCAAAAGCTATTCAGCAAAATAAGTGATGCTATGCAGCAAAACAATGTATTCTAAAGCAGTATGTGCTATTCTGAATTTCGCTTATGGTATACTTTAAAGGTGCCATGAAGAATTGTTCTCTAACCTTGCAATAGAAGTAAAATGTATTGTCGCTATGAAGTTAATCTAAAACAATGTAGTTAAATGATCACAATATAGTCTGGAAAGTTTTGATTATTCTCGAATTATTCAATTGACTATACTGGATAAATTAAAATATTTGAATATATAATAACATGATGATATCTGCTTGCATGAGTAAATAAAATTATAGTTGTTATTCAGCAGATTACTGATTATCTTGATTAGCTTCTACTTACAAGTAGTATATGCTTTTTTGAAATCAGTTATTATTTCGGATTCACTTTTCACTGAATATGTATGCTTGATTTCCTATTATAAGAAAGAAAGGCTAGATACGCTAATTTATTTGATAATTAATGGCCGTGAAACCGAGTTATTAATAAAATTAGTCTAAATTCATTCTGGTCTTACCATTATTTTTAAAGGTGCACGATTTATAGAGTCAAAGAGTCGAGGATATTGACAGTAAAATTATACTGAAAAACTTATTACATGATTTTGTAAAATTGTTTCTTTCTAATAACAAGGAACAGTTCGTCTGTCAATTACCCCTAGTATTTGGTACAATAACGGAATTTGAATTTGAGAACCTTGTTGGTATTTTCCTTTTGCGAAGTAATGACGGCTAAAGGGTGGCATTCAACAGTGTTATATAAAAAAATATTTGCAGACTTTGTACATGTACGATTCCAATGTACCAGAAACACATGCTTCACAAAAGAAATACACAAATACTTTTGTACCGCATGATGCAATCTATTTCTGCCAAGAATATAATTTTTAGATGTTAATATTCAATCATAAAAGAGAAAAATCATTTACGACATTATTTTCTAAAGAAGGTGGGCAGACTCAAATTCAAATGTCACATGCCATTGGTCACAACTAATGTTGATAAATCAAACAGTAGAGTAAGCGGCACTTACAGATGCAGCATTATGTGA
This sequence comes from Potamilus streckersoni, assembly GCA_016746295.1. Taxonomy (NCBI): domain Eukaryota; kingdom Metazoa; phylum Mollusca; class Bivalvia; order Unionida; family Unionidae; genus Potamilus; species Potamilus streckersoni. Next base: position 2,146,911 of record JAEAOA010000822.1, on the reverse strand, counting down.
TTGTTTACACTAGACGTTAAGTCGATCTACTACATAAATTTATGTTTTATTAACAGACGCGGAGATGTGAGATATTTCAGAGATTTCATAATTTGTTAAGGCATGTTTAGATAAATATTTTGGCCGTATGAGTTTGATTCACGTGCAAATAACACAAAGGGATATCTGAATTTAGTACCAGAATACAAAGATGGAATAAATGTAAATATGTGGAGATAAAGTGGTATAAAAGAAGGAAACGTATATCTGTGGAGATAAAGTGGTATAAAAGAAGGAAACGTATATCGATAAATAATTATATCGGGATCCAACGTCAGAAGATGTTTTAAAAATGTAATGTTTTTTTTAATCGTAAATAGAAATGCTAGATATTTTAATGTCTAAATGACGACTGTTTACAATCAAGAGCTACCAGAAGTTGACGTAATTTGTTAGCACAAATATATCATATAAAGTAAATCTTTTTAGACTCGCATTCTACAACGAAAAGATATTAATACTCAAGTAGATTCACATTTCAACAACATGATAGTCTGATATGCTTTACTACTGTGATACAAGAAATTATTTCTACGAACTAGCGATGAATGAAAGCATGGTATTTGCAAATACATTTTTTCAAATTTCCCATCATTGGTTATTTAAACTTCAAGCAAACGAATATAAATGTAATGTCGAATAAGGAAACCTCCAAAATATGCCTTTTAACCTAAAATGAACTCCTCCTAGTCGAAAAATGCTTAGAGCCTATAACTAGTTAGCGACTATTTGAATATGTATTTGTTTTTATCAAAACAATGGAATTAATGAAGTACGCGCCCAAATTATCAATATCAAAGAAGCATTTTATAACAGAAAATTCAAATTTTTGAAAAAAATGTAAATGTGTTGAAAAGGGAATATTAATATTACTGATAATATCTCATTTTTGTGGAACTAATTATTCTTGGTAAAAGAAAGAAAATATTTTTATCATGCACAATGTTTCCAACGGCATCAGAAAATGTTTGGAGAAAGTTGGAAATTTTGAGACTAATCTTGGCGTGTCTATTTAGTTTTAAACTCAGTTTTGATTTTGATATACACGTCAGTTAGATGATTTTGTTAGTTTTATGTTCTGCCAACCACAAACGCATTCCAGACCAAGTCCATGTTCTCCCCACCCACCTCTATTTCCGTCTCTGAGTTACCACACACCCATGAGTATGAAGGCTGCATATATACGTTCAGCCTAGATATAGCTATTTGTATAGATGGCAATTAAATGAACACACAAAAGTCGCTATGGCATGACTGTGATGTTATGACAATGCGTCATTTTGATGCCCTGTAACAATCCCTCTTTCAATGTTTAGGTATGGTGGCCACTCTGGTAGCCTAGTGGTGGAGCATCAACCTAGGATACAAGAGGTATCAGGTTTGAACCCCGGCCATGTCATACCAAAGACTTTTAAAAATGGCACTAACATATGACTCGTTCGGCGGTTAGCATTAAGAGATTAGTGTTAGGACTGGTCGACCTGGTGTCAGGATAATGTGACGGGGTGGGACATCATGCTACATGTCTGTGACATGATGCCCCAGTGCTGAACATCACTATAAAGTGTCACACTGCAGGCATCGTAGCGACATAACTGAAAAAGTGTTAAAGCTACGTTAAAAATTTAAATCACACACACATACACACATACGCTGTTTAGGTATGGAATTTTCTCATTATATAATCATATTCTCGTGCTCGCATTCTTCGTAGTGTATATTATTGTATTGTTACTGTGTCTCATGATTTTAATTCTTATATTTTCAGCTGCCTCATTTGGATGTCTAAATTTGGAATTGTGACTATGGGGCCGTATTTGGAGTGTGAATTTGGCAGAATGTTTTTGATCATTGATCTGATATTTTGGATACTGACTCGATGGAGTTTAATACAGCTTGTGTTCTGCTGCCGGTGGTAACGTTGTCTCGAAGGATGATAGTAGTTTTCTCGTAGTGAGGCAGCAAAGATTCGGGACCATCTATTCTGCAGTGTTGTTAAGGGATCATTTAGCAGACTGGGAGAGGCCGATCATGTGTGAAGATTCTTCAATCATCAAACAGAGTTGTTGGACTGATGATATTTTGTGGCTTTGCGTCCATTTTTGAATTTATCAGTATCACTATTGGAATGAACATCAAATATTTATTAAGTGTTGCTGGTTGATTGAAGACATCTATATTTTTGTATATACTGGATGAGAATATTCATGTTTGTGTAACATTTAGTGCTTTATTCACTCTTAGTCAACAGTCTTAACTCTTTCACATTTATGAAATTTCCTACTTTGATACCTTTGGTGGTACATGCAACACTGTTCATTTTTGTATTACTTTGTAAACATTGATCATCCATGGTGATAGCTCCTTAAGACAGCTATATTCATAAGTTAAATTCATTACTTTCTGATGAGTATCTGTTTAAATTACAAGGTGTGATTGGTTCCAGTTAGAAAAGAAAACATGTTGCTTGCATTAGTTGTGTTTTCAGTGCGCATCATTTTGTTAAATCCATTGTTGGGTTTGACTTTCACGAATTTGGAGTTAATTGTTTTTTCAATCATATAAAAAAGATCTCATTCATTCATTTCTTTGTCTTCGCTTTAATCTAATCTCAATTATCCAATCACATAATACATATCTGGCATGAATGCGTATTAGTGAACAGCAGAGAGGCTGAACCTACAGCTTTTTAGAGACCTTATTTTTGAAATCTAAAGGTTCCTACGAAGGCTGTAAAAACGTTTTTGCCTTAATAATAAAATCTCTAATTCACCAGATGTTTTCGACTTTTTCACAATCTGGTCACAACTCGTATGTCGTTCAGCCTCTCTGCAGCTATGAATTAAACAGCCAGTATAAATATTATCAGAAATGATTGGATAACCTCATTCAGCTAGATTAGCTCGAGAGCGACTAGACGCAATTAAAAATATCTACCTGTCCGTGATTCTTTTAAGCAACAAATACAATCACTTCCAAACAATTTAATGTTACACAAGTCTATGCAGTTTAATGTTACACACTTCCATACATTTCTATGTTGCACATGCCCATAGAGTTTAATGCTACACATTTTCATACAGTTTAAGGTTACATATTTTTTACAATTTGTATAGGAAAGAGATGTTAGTTTCTTCTTTAGACCAGTTGTCAACATTGCATTGTGAGTATTAAAGGGTGTATATTAAATAGGGCTGGACCGTCATGAATAAAATAAAGTGTGAGTATAGTTAATACAATCATGAAAATATGGAGACAAGCTTAAATTTTATTATAGAATATATGTTAAACAATAAATGCAGACTATGTCTGTGTGTGTGTTAGAGACAGAGAGAGAGAGAGAGAGAGAGAAAGAGGGGGAGGGAGAGAAGAGAGTTAAAGAGAGAGAGAGAACGGAAGTAGGCGAGGTTCTGAGGTTTTGACCCAACGAAAACGATCGACCTGAACGAAAAATAATGATAAAATCGACTACAATGCTTGAAAAATAGCGTAAAAAACAATAAATTTTGATAAAAATCGAACAAAATAAAAACTTTATAAAAATAATTAAATCTGATTAAAAAGAGAATGTTTCATGACATAGAATATAGATATATATCTTTGTAAAGTACAATCTTATATTTCTGAATAAACTAAATAATATTATGTTCCTAACAATAACTACAATAACTGAAAAGTTTTATGCTTGTCCCAGTCTTGCTTCTTTATTCACGGATTTAATAGCTTTTGCAAATCGTGCACCCCCAGTTTTTCTAAACCTAGTTTTCACTTTGCGTGATAATACGTAAATTTTGAAGTGAGTTGTCAACTTTACTGTTGTTTATGTGGTCCACCACATGCCCGTCTTTGATCGGTCCCAAAAAACAATCGATCACAAATCTGTGTGATAGATTGTTTTTTTCCGCTGGCTTTAAACGCAAGATAACCAGAATTGGTAACATTACCTAATGGTTTTTTCAACCTGCAATTCCTGATGATGCCATTACGATTCGCTTCATAATTGGTTATGATTGGATGTAACACAAACTCATTTTGCTCCATTTATATAGTATATGCTATTTGTTTAAATCATTGTTTTGAAAATCTAGCTAGATAATCTTCTTCACGCTTTATAATAGATTCAGGGTTATATGTTTTATCGTAATATATTACCCACATAGGTGCGTCTTTCCTCGCACACCAACACCACCGTACACACGGTTTAGGTCCTAGACTCCCGTTTCTAACGCATTGAATGTGATAACTGCAGAACTTGTTTATGCAATTTTTGTTACACGAAGATGTATAACCAATCTTAAATTATTTTGATTTGGTTGAATCATATATAAGTAATTAATACTTCAATTTAGATACATATTTGCCTTAATTATAATATGCAGGAATTAACCGCAATTGAGCCTGCCGCCGCTAGATTTGATCTTGACAGAAAACATAAATTTAGTTTCTCAATGCAAGATCTAGCTTTAACTAATGCGGATATAACCAAACGTATCCGTGAAGCCAAGAAGGAGTTTCGCCACGCAGTTCATGTGTGGTCCACATTCAGAATTGAAAAATACTGCATTTGTAATGAATGACAAACAAGGAAGAGAAATCATTGACTACCTCGATATTCAGAAATATATTATTTCATTAACATTTATTGTAAAGACCGAGGATGATATTTCGATCATCCGAGACAAACGCGAATCCGTCCAGAAATCATGGAATACTATTATCCTCGGTGCAAATTCCAAACCAGGAATACTGACTGAAATAGACAAGCCATATTATGAGCGATCTTATCCAGTAACTGCTGTTGTGAACGCGCTCTATCCATTACATGATAAACCTGACGTAAAGGATCTCAAGAAAATGAAACTGTCATTCTTGACTTCGTCAAGAATAAACTGTGTGGTTCAGCGAGTTATAGAACACTTCACAAACGCGATATGGGGAAACGGTTTAACTGATTTAAGGCGTAAAAAATAAATATGTGGGCTGAAAAAGTTAAAGACACTGGAGCGTCCATCAGCGACGTTGCTTGGCTAGAAGAGTTATTAAGATTTCCAGTAGCAGTGAAGACATTAACCGGATAGATTATGTACAAACCAAAATATATAAAAAGTGGAAACCCTATAACAATCATTGATCATAACGCACATGTATGGACTAATGTTGTATCTCTATTTACACGAGAAAGAACGGTTAAATTTTACCACGATGATGTATTCGATGCTATCAGTGATATTAGTAAATGTGATCCTGTTTCTGTGTGGTTATTTCAGAGTTCTGAATGTGATCATTATGATCAGTTTGTACGATCTAACGGTGATATTTATCGTACAGAATCTCTTTATGAAGAAATGGAAAAACTTGCGCTGAAATATACTTCTGACGATGTCAAAGTTAGACAACTACTAAGTAATTGTTTTACCGTACCATCGGTTGCTGCTCATTTCGCTCAGGAAAAAAACTCGTGGAAACCGACACGATCGGAATTTCTTGAAGATGTCGTGAGCAGTTGTATCGAATACGGTCACGGTGGATTAGGGAATACTAAATATAATTACAACGACGTTATCTCAGTTGATATGGTAGTATGTTATCCTGGACGTTTTCTTGGATATGGAGAGTGATCTAAATGCTTTAAGAGATTTGGACATCCTACACACGACATGACTAGGATTGCGATAGACGGACTCATACTAGAGTTTGATTTAAACGGATTCGCCCTAATAGAGTTGTTTGAGTTACACTGAGATCTTCATCGGATTGTTTATGCGTGGTTTGGAAAACATTTTTCAGAAAAATGCTGGGCTCCAATAGTTCTGCTAAGGTATATGCTCTATGTTGAAATTTTAGTATCGTTGAAGGTAACTGAAGCTATTATATCATATCGCGTGCAGAAACAAGTTTGGTTGCCTGAACCTGCTAAACACGATGAGAAACTTGCAATAGATCTCGGTAGAGAGATAATCGGTAAGTTTACGCAAGGAGGATCTCATGATCATAAACGAACGTGCACAAAATTGATTATGGACGATGCTGAACTCGATTTTATAATCGCTGATACGATGGAGAAAACACATTTTTAAGTCTATGTAATGCTTATTTATCAGACAAACAAAACTAGGAACCATTGTGAGCTATACTGATGGCGAGTCACTGCAGTTTACTCATTTAAGATCTTCGATGTTAGCCTATCTTTCGATAAATCTATTATCGATGATAAACAGATTTCCTCGTTACCCTGTTAGAGTCGCGACAGATTCATTTTATGTGCATAAAAAAATATAAAGATTTATTAAATCTCGGTAATGGTGAATGAAGAACGTGGAGAATAAAATAAGAAAGTATACTTAGTTATTGTGAATCTGCAGATGTTGAAATTGTGGAGACATACCACAAAAATAATCAAGCATCAGAATCAACTGTACCACCCGTGCATAAGACCGTTTATCTTAATGGGTGTGGAGGTTCAGGAGTTTAGATATGATTGTCTTAACACCAACGCAAAATCTCACCAGGGAAATAAAGCAACGAGATGTTAAGTCATGTACATATCATAGTTTCTTTAGATGGTGCGGAGATACATGGACCCCATCACGAATGGGTGAAAAATATATACCTAAAATTATCATATGGGACGAGATATGCACGGTGTCTCTGGATGTATTACAAATATTTGTTGATTGGCTGTTACTAAAGAATACTGCTGTGATTATGTGTTGTGATCATGGTCAACCGCCACCCTTTGTTGGGCAGTCTCCACGTGAATGGTTGAAAACATTTGCAGATTATTACGAAGAAATATCTGATAATCATAGAGCCATTGATGACTCGCTTACAAAATTCAAAAGATTAATACGACTTCAACCAGATAAAATACAACGTGAAGTAATGCGTGAGGTAATTCCAAAAACATCCATGAATGATTTTTTGGAAACCTGTTTCTTTGATAGTTGCCAGTAGAAAAATAGTTCGTGACGAACTGCAAAAAAAATATTATTTGCGTTACAAAAGGAAAAGTTCCCAACGTTACTGGTGCCGTTGTGTTATCACCCAGCAGTTACTAGACAACAAAATGTTGATGTTGAGATTCCTGGTGGATGAATACAAAATCTTGTGTTAAATGATATTTTCCTTGTCACTGTTGATGTTGTCGAGAGCGCGTTAAACATGGATAAATTGCCATGGACGTTTGGGTACGCTATAACAATTCATTCGTCGCAGGGATTAACGATCACTGATACTAAATTTTGGATCGTCGATGATCGTATAGAGTTGTCAAATCTAGTTTATCTCGCAGTATCTCGAGTTATCACAATAATATCACAACTAAAACGAGTTATCATGGATTTCGTAATAACCGAAGAAATCACTAACAGCGTCGATATCAATAAAAACATTAGTCAGCTATAAGCAGTGTGACAAAAAATTAATCGCGAGTTTGATATAATTGTGGATATTATTATGATGTTAAAACAACGACAAAATAAATCACTGCCTAAATTGCAACGCAATAATGTGGAAGTATTCGAGCAATAACCCAAGACAATTTACCGTTGATAGAATTAATAGTAGTCTTGATCACACACGCGAAAATGTGATGCTGACCTGTTTGGAGTTTAATCGACGTCGAGGGGCTGTAAGTTTATAAAAGTGTACTCGGTGGTAATTGCGTATCCTCAGGAATTATTTATAATTGTCCACGTACAAATCCACGCCGAGGAGTAGTTGAATTTTATCTGTAGATTGAAGGTCTAACTGTGTATCTTACCACGCTTGATGTTTTGTATGTGTGTAGTCACACTCCAAATAGGATCAGTTGCCCGTTGTCTGCCTCCTTCGAGTTTGCCATTTTGTATAAATATCTAACCATAACAATGCCTAGTACTGGTTAAGAAATAGATTTACGTTTTATCGGTATATATTCTTTTGTGATTGCATCAGACGGTTTCATAGAAGTTGCACGAGTAACTTCTTTATTCAGCGCAGCTATCACAATCGGTAACCTCGCAACCCATTCACGAGATCTTGTATCTGCCTGAACAAATTTCAGGGATATTTCCTTTGCATATTGATACCCAAATAGCCGCACAGCAAGTGTTCGATTAAATCGTTCAACGATTGCATGATCACGATGAATCTCAATGCCTCCTTGTCAGATTTTAACGTTATGTTTGTTCATCAACGATGATACTGCACCAAGAAATTCTTTGCCAGGATCAACCTGTAGTAGTTTTGGCCATTGTAAGGGTCCTCGCTGATAAATCCGTTCGAACGCAGATACAACTTCAGATGCTGTCTTTGTTGATAGTGGCTCCGTTTCTTTATATCAGCTCGCAACGTCAACGACAGTTAATGCGTATCTGTATGTGTATTGACGTCTACCTGTTTTAATGGCTTCGAGTGGTAAAACAAAAAGATATCCGCTTAATGAACTTCATTAGGAACAGTAACATCGAGATGTGGGTATTTATTTTGTTAGATGGATTTATAAAGATTTTCCATATTGTCTGTCGTGCTAACCATGATGCAGCAACATCACGCGAAACTTTTGCTGAAGCGGCAAGTTTGTTAATCGCTGCCTTACCTCGCCAATCACAGCAACATCACGCGAAACTTTTGCTGAAGCGACAAGTTTGTTAATCGCTGCCTAACCTCGCCAATACCCTCTCGGGGAATAATAAACATATTTCATTATAATAACCAATTGACTAATTACGAGCCCCAATCTTTATTTTACCTTTCATAGCAGATTTTATTAGGAAACTAGCGAGAGATTCTCTGAGAGATTTATTAGGTATATAATTTAACGCGTGAATCAATTTCACATCTGTGAGATGCCGTTGTTGCAAATCTGAATTTGTATACGCTACATCATGAGTGTGACATGCTTGATCAATCTAATTTACTAGAATCTCTCCTGGTCTTGGTCGATCTTGGTTATCGAGTCTGATATCAAGACGAGTTCCAGGACCACAACAATTATATCCCAAAAAGTGTTTCTCATCGTGGTATTTAGCCCATGGAGTTCCTGGCAATTTCCCTAATGAAGCAGCGATATCACCACCACGCGCTATATGCGATGCGGAAATAAATTTATATTTGCTTGTACCCCATTTTGTACACTTGCCTGTGAGTGCGCGTTTCTTATATTTTGTTTTAATCGTTGTCAATCCAAATGTTGTGGTTGTTGCTCTACATCGAACACAATATAAACTCATATCATTATTTTATGGATATAATTGACTTTTCTGCGACACGAAAACAATAGCCAGTAAGGCACCATCCAGCGTTACCTAATTCTATCAAAATGATTATAATAGGTCCGTCCAGAAGTGGAAAGGCACAGTTATTGCTTAATTTGATAATGCGATGGCTCAAGTGGAATAAGTTTTATTTAGTAGCGCCATCTGTAGATGATCAACTATGTTAAAAAGTACTTAAATATTTTAATCAAAATGCGAAATTTCTGGACAAAAATGATTTCATTGATTTTATTACCGATATTGATGAAGCTCCATCCGTAGATGACTTAGATGGATTTATTAATAATCTCGTATGGTACGATGATGTGATGCTGGACAAACAATCTAATCCAGCTAGAATATTTTCTCGAGGTAGACACAAGAACACAGATGTGATTTATGTAACTCAGAGATACACGTAGATACCTAATGCAATTAGAGATAACTGTAATATTTTTGGTTGTGTTTAATGGCGTAGATAATTATACTTTGTAAAATATTTATTATACTTGGTGTTCAGGTGACATGGATATGATTAAATTTAAAAATTTCTTTTCTAAAGCACAAGCTGTTCCATTTGAATTTATAACGATAAATTTACATGATCCTAGATCAAAGTATCATGTAGGTTTAGATAAATATTTGGTTAATTCATAGCAGCAGAGAGGCTGAACGACATACGCGTAGTGACCACATTGTGAATAAATCGAGCAAAATTTTGGTCATTTAGAGAAGTTTTCGTTATTAAGGCAAAAACTTTTTTCTCAGCCTTCCTAGGAATCCTTAGATTTCAAAAAAAGGTCTCTAGAAAGTTGTATGGTTCAGCCTCTCTGCTGCTACATTCGCAGAAAATGGAACATTTTCTCACAGAACTAAATTTGCAGGTGTATTTGTAAAGGTGAACAAAGATATTCTGGATTTCTAATTTTTATTCATTATTATAGCGTGCATTTTAGATAGAATAAGGCATGGAATTATGCATTGGTGTAAATTTCATCTCTTTTTTTTCTGTTTACATATAATGAAAATCGTTAAGCATTGAATCTGTAATTAAAGTCGATCGATACTTTTTCCCTATAGTATGAAATTGACTTAAATAAAAATCTTCAGTCATACATTCATATAGTCATCCTCGCTAGCCAAGGTTTCAAAATGTTAATACTACCAACACCTTGGCGGATCGTGAAGATATTTCTGTACTTCGCGTCTTGCAAATTTCATTGGATGCAGCATAAAGCCAATGTATCAAATCAATATTAAGTTGTTCACACTTGAAATCTGTTCTACATGATCTAGACAAGGGAAGCATATGCCGTGAATTGACTCAAATCATAAATAAGCAAACACACCTGTAATGGATTCTGTCTGGTATGTATTTATACTTCCATGTCTAGGTTTCAATGTACCCTTTGATTTCAAATGCATCCACTGTTTTCAGCTACTATACAATGCGCCACTATTACATGTTATTGGCTGGCATTACATAATAAGAGTGGCAACGCATGAAATCCAAGTAACTGTTGCTGAAGCAAAGCACTAAAATATTTGCTCGCCCTAAGAAGATTTAGATATGGTTGACATATCGGAACTTTAGCTAACAAAGATGTCGTGCAATTGGCAGTGTTTTCTTGGTGCATACAACAATACAGGCTGTAAACTAAACATTCAACCATGAAATACATAAATTGTGAAACGTCATTTAGTGGAGAGTAGGACGGATTGGGGTGTTAATAACTATAAAATCTTTCGACATACTAGAAATGTGAAATTTACCAGCAATGAAAGAGTCAAAAATTATTTGTACCTTCTGGTTGCAACACATAATGCATTGTTTTCGCATTCTTGCGTCTATGTGTTCTATTTAACTTTACAAGATTGTTCCCTTTATAAAGAAGATGATCTGGGCTCTTAGTAGATTATTGATTACTGCTAATACAAATTTCAACCCCGTCATTTATTTCCTTATACCATTAGACACGTGGTTTTCACATGACATCACTTACTCTCTGGAAGAGAGTCCTTCGCTTCAACAGTCGCATTAGAAGCAGCTGGAATTCTTGAACGTGGCTCTTTCAGGGAACCGAATACCTTCGTGCTTACATTTAACCATTTCCTTCGAGCACTTAACGGTGAAATCAAATAAAAAAGAATATTCTTTGCCAATTTCCAATAATACAATATATACCTTGAATACAGTTCCAAAGTGTTTGCATTAACTGAATTCCACTATACAAAGTTCTTCTGATCTGAACAACTGTTATTAGTAAACAAACGGTGTACTCAAATATTTCAGTGCAAAGTTTAAAAGTCACAATACATTGTCATTTATAGTTATGGCGTACTTGATATTCAACCGTAAGGGTCTGGAACCCACGATGAGGCTTCTACATGGTAACATCCCCATCAGATGGGTAATAATTATAACTGAAAACAATTAATTTTGCACAAATAGTTTACCCTTTTGGTCTGCTGATACCAAAAAATCATTAAGATAGCCACGGTTAATTTTACAACATCGAATGTAATCAAACCACGAACATAATTTTAGTTGGTGTCGCTCAAAATATCAAGGGTAAACATAAGTATGATCTGTCTTGCATCCCTTAAACAGTGATTGACTAGGAAGAGCTGCATTGTTCAAGTGTTGGTAAGCTTACGCAATCCATCCCATCCACTCCGATCTGGATTTGAATCTGGTTAATGGCACTCTCTTTTTTGTCCGTGAGGCTTGTAGCACAAAGGTAATATTGCGCATTATATTATAGGTACTGGTCTGAGCTCATACATGACATGCTCCTTTAACACATTTTGTCGTTTTTACGCATGGTCTATGATATTAATCAGCAAAGAAATAATCTAGATTTGGTATTGTCAAGGTTGTTGTATCCCGGTAAAGTTAATTAGTAAATAAATTAAAATGAATGTGAATCACAAATCAAATAAACAAAACCTGAAAGAGACATGATAATATCTTCTGTATACAAAGTAAACTAGATTTAATTTCAAGCTTGACAGGAAAAAATTAATTCTAAATTCCTGATTACTGATTGCGGCTAGAATGTTTAGTGATATAACTGGGTAGCCAACAGTAAGGGATGGATTCTTGTTGCACTGATGGAACTATGTTGATTTGAAAATGCAGGCATCATGACGGGCGTAGACTATATATAGCTTAATAATAAGAGATACAGTGAACATAAATTAACGTGCTGCCCCTATCCCCCTATAAAGACAATAACCAGTCAGCCATCAGTATGTTTGGTTTGTTTTGCTCTGTATTTTGTTTTAAATGTTTGTTTCGTCCTTACAAATGACTAAATAATAGACGTTTCGTCATACCATTATAACATACTAACTCTAAATAGGTCTACAGACCTGACTGCAAAATATATTGATAACGAAAACATTAGTAAAATCAAGTAATAGTTAAAACAAAAATGTAAATATGATTATGCCAGCATCGTAAACTTACAAAAGCAGAAAGAGAAATTGACCAGTTCACATGGAAAAGTTTAAACAAAATATACCCACAAATAAACCAACAAGAGAAAATTAACTTTAAATACTGGCTTTTGCTTGTTTGTTAGATGTTGCAGGATTTCCTAAGATATCATACGTTTCACGCCCATACGCTATTGTTTGCGCTGAACTTTGATAAAGAGTGTACTATTAAATGATATTTCGTGTTGTCAAGAAAATAACTAAAAGACGCTCATGGGAACAAATAAATTACGTAAATTTATTTCATCCCTTTTCAAAATGTTTGGTTCACAGAATAATTTGTTATTTACATATGCTAAAGTTTTGCTTGCTGGCATCACAGTGTTTAATTTTTATTGATGCTTATAACTGAGTGCAATATGCAAAGATCTCAAAATTTTAATTTTCAACAAAATTCAACATTTTTCATTCCTAACGGATTATTGTAATGGTAAATTAATATGTAGTCCTTAATTGCTTAAATACTTTCTTGCGGACTTATGTCTGAGAGTTGGGTTGTATAAGAATAACAATGGTGACTCTTCACTGGAATCGACGTTGTACAATTTTTTGTCTAACTAAAAACAAATTCCCATCTACAGCTGCTCTGACATTAATGTACCAAATGTTTCATAGTCATATATTATATTCGGCGTGAAGTATATTCATATGTCCCTACATTCGCAATAAACAAAAAGCATCAAATATCATCCGTCATGATACGTAACACATTGTGGCTGCATTATAGTTATTATATCACTTCGTGCAACATATGGATTTAATACTATATATTAGTTGGATAGGTTTATGGTTGCAAGTTTAATTTTTTAATATGACACTGCTGATTGATTCAAAACTTTAGATTTTAAATTGGTGTTTGATGATTTTTTCGGTACAGCTCAAATGATTGTTCTTGTTATCGTTGTTTTTCAATTGGATGTATCATCCTCGTCATTATCGTTGATGTTGTCATCATTCCAATTATTAGCAAAGGAAAACTAAGTTAGGTCTGACTTTTTGGCTCTCTAATCTTTTACTTTATTTGTATTCCGACTGCAGAAAATAAATACAGAAATATTAATTCAATTATTTGACATTTTGGAATGTAGTGTCAAATGCGTTATTCACGCCTTGTTAGAACGATATCATTATTGTGTTTCATTTAGAAGTGTCACCATTATAATGGAGACATATATAACTACATCTGGTAGATGCAAAGAACATAATTTTCCAATCGTAAGACATTTTTTCAAAAGACTGAACCAATCTTAACTATGACTTAATTTGTCATATTACATTTTAATGTGTAAAAGGGTAAACTTTATATTCCTATACAATGTGCTAATCTGTGTCAGTTTTATTAAATGTTCAGAAATAGTATCAGTGCTTCAAAGCGGTAGGTGATTCAACGGATTCGACGCAATTTATCTTTTAGCAATGGGACAAACTCTTGCTATTATCGTTTTTGAGTTGTCGATAGTTGTCACTGTAGTCCTTAAAATTGCCGTCTTATATTTCCCACTCGCTACTAAAATGGGACGTAAATCAGTTTAGACTCTCAATTCTATTCTACTCAATTTTCCGACTGTTACTTTTAATTACAGAAGCTTGTATATAATAATTTTGGGTTTACAGTTTCAATCTGAAATTCGACAT